>OX451212.1:6748967-6806294 GCA_949628255.1 Macrophya alboannulata | reverse complement strand
CACAGTCTATATAATATCTAACAAATAATCATGTAAAATAATGAATATGTATCACGCCTTATAACTGTGCTATTAAGTATGTAATATACAAATCCAATATTCTCGTTATAATAATATATAAGTGTGTGTAATAGTGTGTATATGCGTGGGGAAGATAAAGTTATTAATAACTCTTTTTATTTACACGAAAACAAACATCGTATTAATCATTTATAGTTTTATTTTGCTTTTGATTTTGATTTTTTTTTCTTTTCATACTTCAAATAAACTTTACTTTCATATACAGTAATCGATAAAATTCTGAAAACTGATATACAATTCTTATATATAAATTAAAAGTAATTGTGAGATTGAATCGATTTTTAATATATATAATAATGTAAAATATCTACAATATAGTATATATAAGATATCTTATGGTATAATAAGACATTATATAATAAATGATAATCTTTCAATTGATAGATTAATTGAAATTTTGTTAATAATTATGGTATAGAATTTTTTTTAATATCTTTATAAATCATATCGTCATCAGTGAGGCTTTCGATTTTATTTAGAATAATAACAAAATTTAATCTATAATTATATATATGTATAGATTTAAGATTCAAGTTGAATGAAAAAAAAATTATATTAATATAGTCAATTTTCGAGAAAAAAAAACTAAAAAAAAAAACAAAAAAAATCTGTAATTAACAATTAATGATGTCACTGATTAATTCTTGATTTATATTTATATTCTCTCGTGTAATCATCCAATTCGAAAATTCGTATATATACATTATATACATATAATATGATCTGTAAATATTTTTTTTTCGATAATTTAACAATAATTGATACTGTCTTTTTTCTATATCTTTGCGTTTTTGGTCTTCCTTAAAAAAAAAAAAAAAAACGAAATTTTTTCTTTTTTTTTTTCTAATTCTGTTAATACTTTCACTTACGTAAACGATGGTATTATAAATCGTTAAATAGAAAAAAAAGGCGATAAAAATTGATTTTGATAAAAATTATATATTAATATTGATAGTTACCTAGTTTGAATGAAATTGTAATTATTTCCAAGCCAGACGGTAACAGCATCCACCTTCTAATGGCAATACAGGAATTTTCATTTTAACGGTAAAAAAATACATGTATATCTACATATCTTGAAGTTTCACGCAGCCTGTTTGATCGACGTTTGGTAAATTAGAACCCGTCTTACTAACGCTAAAACATACTGTATATGCCTATCGTTAAGTATAGTCGATTTTTTCCCCTCCTTTTTACGTTATTTTATTATAAAAATTCTAATATTGATTTAATTCGTATATAGAAAAAAAAAAAAAAAATGAAATAAAAATTAACTCGTATCGTTATGTTGGGGAGCGAGGCGCTTATTTTGACAAATTTTTTAAACGGGCAAGCGCGATGCTAAAAAAAATTATACTTATAAAATTTTCGTTCATTTTCATATTGTTTGTTTAATTTGAAAAATTGCCTAAATTCTTAAAGCCATTTATCTAGTCAAATTCACTTACAATTATTAGATGTATATTATACCTATATTATATTATGTATTGTCATAAGCTACCGATTAAAATATATAAATATTAAGAAATTATAATTAGGGACAACTCGTTTCCAATCGATATACGTCACATCTATATTATTTAGAAATACTTTTCTAACTGCACATACTGCAATATCGAACAATTAGTATATCACATAGTTTTTTCATACCCGCAAACGTACCGAAGTAAAAAAAGGAAAAAAAAAAACCAAAAAACCAACAAAAAAACAGTCTTCTTACGTTTCACGTATAAGTAACAATTAAGTAATGTATACCTATGTACTATTATCAATCAATACAACGAATCATATATTCTTCTATCTTATTATTATTATTATTATTATTGTTATCATAGTTTATAAATATTAATGTTTATGTACCTCTATATACCTATATGTATATAAATAGGTATATTATGTATAGGAATATGCTTTTTGTATTGTGATATTGCCTGAATAAAGATATTTCTCAAAGCCTATATACCTACCTATATGGATGTATTTTAATAAATTTACTCATTTCAAAATCATTGATTATAAATAATATATTGACATCATCTCATTATCAATAAATATGTGCGGATTCGTATGCAACTTATACTACGCATGGTTTATTGTATGAATATATTTTAGAGATTCATGTTTTTCCTGTTGATGATATACTACAGTTTCTTGGATACGACTTTAGACGGAGACAAACTGCTATAATAATCCGAAACAATGCCAGTGATGAATGCCAATTATGAACAGGATTTTTGTATGAAAAATTCTTTCGACTGGTCGGAGATTTTTTAAGAATGAATCAGGATAACGCGAGAAAACTGGCCACAACATCCTCACGGTCTTTAATTAATAAACAAGGTATCGCGTGACAATTAAGTAATTTATTTCTGAGAGTGATAGCAAGCGCACGGTTCGATAGCTTGGGTATCGCGTGATTGGGATATGAACGCATCAGTGACAAGGGTGAGAATGATTAAAAAGTAAATAAAAGCCCTGACCGCTGAGAAGAAAATGGACAGTACAAAAGCTAACGTTGAATGAGAAGGGTGCAGGGCTAGGTATAAGTGAGAACATCAATACAACAAACGAAATACATATCAAGTGTTCTCACGGCTAGGTGTTCGATCGCCACACGATGACTGGCCACGGATTATTGATAAAATTCGACTTGTTCAGTTGGAGGGAAAATTAGACCATTAAGCTTTTACGCCGGTTTAGTCGACGAGGATGTGATATCAACTGGCTCGTCTTATCTACCATTCGAATTTGCGATTAGACGTGATCCTGCCATTCGTGGCCTCTCAGCACAACCGCTTTACTCAAATACTTTATTTTTCCAACAGGTGTGTCCTAGCAGATATCTTTCTCCGCCGTGGAAGATGAACGAACAAAGAATTTTGTTGCTAGTCCTGATAACTGGCGTCTCTAACGTCTTGATGCAGTCTCCTGGTACTGATGAAATCCAGAACCAATGTCCGATCGAAGCGCGTGTTAATCTCACCGGAGGTACCCTGGATCCAGTAACGGGATTAATGGTGCAATCCCGATACGTATTCCCACCAGAATCAAGGTGGATTGAAAATGACGATATTTTCGGATGCGTTTGTTATAACAGGTCAAAATGCTTGTCGCTGTTTTGTCCCATGGGAACGTCTATGTATCATCAGATTGACGAAGACTGCGAGAACAATACCAAAGACATTGTGCCATTGATCTATTCGGTTGATGCACCAATTAGAAGTGTAGTGGTGAATGATCGGAATTTTTACGCGGAATTTGATCATGACTTTTGCATGTGGATGGGGGAAGGTTTGAAGACTCCAAAATTCCAAGAAAAGGGTCTCTACGTCCAGCCGGATGGCGCTATTTATGTGCCGGAAAAGAACATCAGCGCGATTTACAATTTTGACATATCCTGTCTCTGCCGCGATATCAACTTCTCCGTTTATTTCCCTGAGTGTTTTTTCCGCAGTATTGTGTACACGACATTCGATCGCGATGTCATTTTCGGCATATCGTCTCAAGGTGTTAGCATGATCGTCTACGTGGGATTGATCCTATCGATACCATTTTTGCTCATCACGTTCATCGTTTACACTATCTTACCGGAAATGAAGAACATCCATGGATTCACACTGAGGGGATACGTGGGCTGCCTCACTGTGGCGTACACTGCCTTGACGATAGTTCAAACTAGCGGCCCGATCTCGGATCTACCGTGTCTATTTTTTGGTATAATATATACTTTGTTAGTTAACGATTTTTTAGCCCACTCGGTACCCGGTTTTTCCCACTTTTTCAAACCTTGGAGAGACATCGATGATGAGAATTCCGTTTCTTTTTGGATATTGAAGCTACAAACAGTAGATTTCAAAAAATTGTCAAGTAAACAGCAATCGGAATATTCTGTGCTCCAAAATTAGTAACGTACAGAAAAAATTAACAATGATCACCGTAGAGAGATTGTACCAGTTCTTAAAGCCTGTCGATTAGAAAAAAAAAAAAAAAAAAAAAAAACAGAAATGAAAACCCACTGGATTTTTGGCTGCATAGGAAACTGCGATTTAAAAGTGCATATGATTAATTCGTGCAATCGCCTTTTCTTTCAGCATTTACCGTATACTTTTCATTCATCGCAAGTTTCTTCTGGCTGAACGTGATGTGTTTCGATATTTGGTGGACCTTTGGGTGAGCTTACAATCTTTGTACATACCAGTGTATAATTATCTAAGAAAAAAAAATGTAAATATGACAGGCATTGATAGGAAATCAGGCAACTCGACTGTAAGCATGAACTTTGAGAATGTGTTACCGAAAAATCAGAAGTTTATGGTTTTTCATAGCTCAAAGTTCAGACGGATATTTTTTATGACAGAGGCTTCCGGTCCTTTCGTGGGAGCGTCGAACAATGTGACCGAAAAAAATTCTTCATTTACTCGCTGTATGCATTCGGCTGCGCAACTCTACTGACTGGTGTTTGCATGATCATGGATTTCGTTTGGGGAATTTCCGATAATCTGATCCACCCAAATTTTGGAGCAAAAAGTAGCTGCTGGTTCGAGAGTAACTATATACAGATAATACGTAATAGCGAGTATTGTCGATTTACTATCTTAGAAAGAAACAATATTTTCTTCTCTGAAGTATGAAATCCAGCCAATATATTTTTCAAAAATCCATATACGTTACTGAAACTGACTTCTTTCGTCTACAGCCAACGAAGCTAAGGCTCTATACTTTTACGGACCGATCGGTATTACTATTATCAGCAATATCTTCTTCTTCGCATTAACGGCGGCAAAAATCATCCGTCACAAGAAAGACACGGCACGGAATCTCGAAGGCAGGGATAGCAGGCGACACGATGATAATAAACAATGGTAATAATTGAAATTTCGAAAGATTCAACGAAATTTCCATCTCGTTTTAATGACACAAATTTTATAATCATTAACCGCAGCGACAGACTGACGATGAACTTCTCTCTTCAAATATGATTTGAATGTATCGTCATCAATTGATAAAGCAAATTTTTTCATTTCAGGTTCAACTTGTACCTGAAACTATTCGTCGTGATGGGAATTAACTGGGCCACGGAGATCACTTCCTGGCTTTACCCGGATCTAGAATATATCTGGGCCCTGACGGACTTGGCAAACGCGTTTCAGGGCCTAATCATATTCGTTATTTTCATCTGCAAGAAGAATATTATTCGACTACTCATCAAACGTTTTGATTGTAAGATACCAGATTTCCTTTCACGGGATTCAACGAGGGGAGTCCATAGCAGCTCCAATCCAACTAGAGGGACTTCCACTTCTCATTCTGATTGAGAAGAGAAGTTCATTTTCATATCTTGTTCATAAATTTGAACTAACTTTATCACGTTTATTTATTGTACCTGCACGAATGCTCTTTGTGTCGCTATGTGCTTGAATAAAGAAGTTTTAATCGTCGATAATTTCATATTATTCAATCCGAAAGTCACTTTGCATATGAAACAATTAGATATTTTTGAGAACGTTGAAATACAGAGACTTGTCATTCCCTCGTGGAGACTGCCAAGAGACATTTCTACGTAGAATAAAATGACAACCCTTAAACCACCCTCAGATCAATTTCACGATAATTTAATTAATTAACAAAGCAACGAGTATCAATAATATAATCAATTTTCTGTCGAATTAACGAACGTGCGATTGTATATCACGGGTATCGCGTGATTGGGAATTATAATGGGCAAACGGAAGACATAGTGCAAAAATGATTAAAATGTGAACAAAAGCCTGTAAATTGAGAAGAATGTGGACAGTATAGAAGCCGAAGTTGAATGAGGAAGGTGCGAGGCGATGAACGAGAATATCAAGTATGGAGAGAATGTACAACAAACGGACCACATATCAATATAAGTAATTGTACAGAGGTGATCGAGGGCCACGCAATGACGAGCTGCGAGTAATTGGTAAAAATCGACTGGTTCAATTACATGGGAATATTCCAACTGACTCATTCCATGTACCGGTCTGTTGTCTGCAGAACAGTTTTACTCAAAAATTTTATTTTCCTGACAGGTTGATCCTAGCAGATACCTGATCTCCTCGTCGTGGAAGATGACTGACCAGATAATTTTCTTGCTAGTTCTAACGATCAGCGTCCCTCACATCTCGACGCACTCTCCCAGCAATAATAAGATTCAGAAACAATGTGCGATTGACATGCGAATTGACCCGACCAGAAAAACCCCGAATGTATCAAGGCATGAGTCCATGACGAAACCCGGGTACTTATCACCACCTGAATCATCGTGGGATCAAAATGAGAAGTTTTTCGGTTGTGTATGTTACAACCGTCCGAACTGTGCCTTTCGGTATTGTCCTCTGACGCCAGCATCGTTTAGTGAACTTCCTCGTGATTGTGAATCAGGCTACCATATCAAAGAATATCATAAATTGATTTCCGCTGATGTAACATCGGAGGAGCTATCGGTATATTCATTCGACATGCCGATTCGAAGAGTTGTGATGATCGCTGAGATGCGATACATGAAACGTCGTGGATACAAAAAATGCAAATTCATGAGCGGAGTTACACCGCTTTATGAAGATATGCCAAAAAAAGGTTTTCGCCAACGGAATAATACCCATATCCATTCGTTGAAGGAGAAAATCAGTACAATGTACAATCCGGATCTAAGCTATTGTAACTGCACCGGTGATGAGCTGATCATTTATACACCGCTCTGTTATAAAACGGAAATTATTTCGAAGACAAAAAAAATTACGGTCCGCAAATCGACCTCCGTATTCGGCAATGTTGGGTTAATCATCTCCATACCGTTGCTACTTATCACGTTCATCGTTTACACGGTATTACCAGAAATGAGGAACATCCATGGACTAACACTCAGAGGATACGTCGGCTGTCTACTGATAGCATACACTTCCTCGGCAGTGATCAGATCTCAAAGTTCATTCCCGGATATACCGTGCCTCTGCTTCGGTACGATAATTTCCTACTCGAAGCTTCGTTAGAAAAATAACCACTTAATCATTAATTAGTGTGAATCGGTTGTCTTTTCAGCGTATATGGGGTACTTTTCATTCCTCGGAAGTTTTTTCTGGCTGAACGTAATGTGCTTCGATATTTGGTTGACATTCGGGTGAGTTCAAGATCTCTATAGATCAGTGAGTATGAATTTCATCACCACTGGTATTCGTATTGGTAGAGTAACGGAAAATAGTCTTATTCTTGATGGGATGCATGCGGATGTTGCTTTCTTACAGAGGCTTTCGATCCATGCATGGAAGTGTCAGGGGATTGGACAGCAAGAAATTTTCCAGATACTCGATCTACGCGTGGGGTTGCTCGACTCTATTGACTGGAATTTGCGTGATCATGGATTTTGTGTCTGGAATCCCCAGTCATTTCATTCGCCCAGAATTTGGAGTAGACAGTAATTGCTGGTTCAAAAGTAAGTGAGAAAATCTAGCAAACCTAGCTAAACGCACAAATGAAAAAAATTGAAGACTATAAAATATGGAAATCGAAACCAAAATTCTGCAGGGTTTCAGGTCCCAGCTCTTTTCATATTTAGGATATTCATGATTAATTCTTTGAATTAAAGCCGAGGACGCTAAAGCTCTGTATTTCTATGGACCGATGGGTGTTACCGTTCTCTGCAATCTTTTCTTCTTTATAACAACGATTGTAAAAATAATTCGTCAGAAGAAGGAAACGGAACTGCATCTCGAAGGTTCGGATAGCAAGCGACACCATGATAACAAACAATGGTGAGAATTTAAATCAAAATTGATGAATCCCAATTTATTTACCTACCATTTATTAATGACAATGAAATTTTTTCATTAAAGGTTCAGTTTGTACCTAAAGCTGTTCATCATTATGGGACTAAACTGGACTATGTGGATAATTACATGGCGTTTCAAGGGACTGAAATACTACATCTGGTACATCACTGAATCGGGAAACGAGTATCAAGGATTAATCATATTCATTATTTTCATCTGCAAAAAAAATATGCAACGACTAATCGCCAAACGTTTTCGTCAAATTCCAAATTGCTTCCGGGAATCGACGTCAAGCCCAGCTCGTCACAGCTCTATCCGGAACACTCGCACGACATCACTTTCCTAATCTAAATGTTGAAAAAAAAAGTCCATTTCCAGATCCTGTTAGTAAAGTTCAATCAACTTCAGCACTTCAATTTATATAAAAACATTATTTACTATATACTATGAAGTAATGATATTATAATAAGTAATTTACACACCGAACTAATATTTCTAATAAATTTTTATCAGATGTAGCTAGCATACAGAAAATACAGCTTCAAAGTAACAACGATTAGTTATAAAATTTTGTTAAAAACTGATAAATCGATTCTTATAAATATCCAGCTTATCGTTATAAATTGGCATATAAATTATAACGACCCCAACTCTCGGATGTGTATATTTGAATCGAATATTCAAATATTGGATAATTTTCGTGTTGTAATCTGCTTGAATAAAGAAATTTCTAAAAGCCAAAATTGATCAAAGTTGCGTTTTAATTGCCAACAGTTCGATACCAGTGATCACAGATAATGTATAAAACTAGACGATGAAGGCTGGCCCAAAATTGGTTAAAATAAAAATTAAGTAGTATCGGGAAAAGTTTTGAAGCAGATATAAAGCCATGAAGAAAATAATAATGATGTAGCGAGTGGATAGCTAAATTAAAAAAAAATGTAGTTCACATAGTTATATAGGCATATGGTATAGTAACATATGAATTTAAAGTAAATTGGGGTAATTCATCCCAGATGAGAATACGCCCCAACCTGGATTATCGCGATTCTTTCAAAAGAGATTACCATCACTAATCTAGGTAATGTGCAACTGTCTACACACACTTGGCTGGCAGTTGTATCGCTCGACGTTTATTCAGGAATTGGAATGTAAAGACTTTTATTAGCTACTACATATTGGGATTTTTTTCTAGCTTAAGTTCAACTGGCGTTATACAGGTGGATCATACCGTTCCTACGGTACACGCGATTGAATATATATGGAGACAAATAATTCCCCGAAGTAGACTACGAGGAAGTTCTGTAACGATATAGAATAAGCACCCCATATTATTGCCATAGCTATTAATTGATGAAAAAATATATTATCGAGTGACAATGAAGTAATCAATTTTCGATCGATCCGGCGAGCGTATAATTCGACATCTTGGGAATCGCGTGATTGGGAAATGGGTTAATGAGTAACTTAAGTACCGGAATAATTAAAAAGTTCACGCAAGGCTGGTCACTGAAAATAAATTGGACAGTACAAAAGCTGAAGTTGAATAAGGAGGGTGCAGGGCTTTAAGTGAGAACATCGAGTGCAAAGAGTATGTACAACAAACGAAATACATATCAAGTGTTCTCACGGCTAGGTGTTCGATGGCCACACGATGACTGGCCACGGATTATTGATAAAAATCGACTTGTTCAGTTGGAGGGAAAATTAGACCATTAAGCTTTTACGCCGGTTTAGTCGACGAGGATATGATATCAACTGGCTCGTCTTATCTACCATTCGAATTTGCGATTAGACGTGATCCTGCCATTCGTGGCCTCTCAGCACAACCGCTTTACTCAAATACTTTATTTTCCCAACAGGTGTGTCCTGGCAGATATCTTTCTCCGTCGTGGAAGATGACCGAACAAAGAATTTTGTTGCTAGTCCTGATAACTAGCGTCTCTAACGTCTTGATGCAGTCTCCTGGTACTGATGAAATCCAGAACCATTGTCCGATCGAAGCGCGTGTTAATCTAACCGGAGGTACCCTCGATCCAGTGACAGGGATTATGGTGAAATCTGGATACTTATTCCCAGTGGATTCAAGATGGAATGAAGGCAACGAAACTTTTGGCTGTGCCTGTTACAGCAGGTCAATCTGTTTGCCCGTGTATTGTCCTAGTGAAACGAATATGTATCTCAAGATAGATCAAGATTGCAATAGGGATTCTTTTTTCTTGTATAATGACGAAGAACCCGAATTTGCGGTCTATTCAATCGACGTGTTAAATAAAAGTATCGTGGTGAGCCCAGATACCGTTCATGTTAAAAGTGAATACGGTCTATGCTTTTGGATGCTAGAACCACTAATGACTGTAAAATTTGCAACGGATGGTTTTCTCATCAGGAATAACGGCTCGATTTATCTACCGCAACAGAACATCAGTACTATGTACAATTTCGACCGCTTTTGTCTTTGCAGTCTTATTAATTTCAAAATTTATAAACCAACGTGTGAAAAAGAAGAAGATGACAGCTATACAACCCCTGGCTTCGTTGAAAAAAACAAGGCAAACCTTAGGTGTGATAAAAAATGGTAAGCTCACGTTCACGCTTTTAAAAAATTTCAAAATAACAAATAGATAAAATGAACTTTTTCATTCTAGGATCGATTTTTACATGGATCTGTTGATCCTGACAGCGATTAAATGGTCTGCGGAGATCGGCTGGCTGTGAATTATTCAATTCTGCAGAAATATTAATAAGCAATTATGTGTATGCCTACTCGTCAAACGTTCCGGTTTTTCAAGAAACCAAATATCTTCACTCCCAATATGAATGAAAGATCCTCGAACGAACTTCTATTTATAGATCTTATATTTCTGGAGTTGAATCAACCAAATCTGCACCTTTATTCATTAATGTATTGATGTTATGAAAGGTTAATCAACAATAAATTTTCTGTCGATCTCACGATTGTCTTCTTTAAGTAATTATTATCAGCTCCAATCTTTCATCTATACATTTCCCATTCTACTCGCTCCACAGGTTAAAAAAAAAAAAAAGTGATCTGGCACTTCGTTTGGCTGAGTGTCTATTCAATTCCCTTAATGCATTGGTATATTGCTTTGCTCAAGACCCTTGGCTCAATTCAAGCCACTTGATTGGAGGAAATTGCCCTAACAAATAGCAGAACTTTCCTGAATGGTTTGATCGTATTAAGTCCAAGATAATATTCGAACAGTAGCCTCAAAGTGGCCAAACAGTACAGACGAACCGTATATTCTTTGAATATATACAAGATTAGAATTGAATTTGCGTTCGCAGTGAGACGAGGAAAACTGCAAATGTATTGACCATAAGCAAACATGATTCACCCGGGGAATTCCTGGAAATTAAAGTCCGGAACAAGTTCTTTTCCTGCAAGACCTAATATTGCTGTTCCATGACACCGGTGAATTGACCTGTCGTACATATAGTTAATTTGAAAATTACGCCTCAAGGCTAAAGTCTGGAAGGGATCGGTGCCGATCAGCATATCTGATTCTTATATGCGTTCGACGGTCGCTAGATAAAGACGTGCCTCTTTCCGTTCTACAGCTAGTGTGGATTTAGTCCTCTCTATTTAATCCGTGTATCGTTTGAACAGTGTACTTGTCTCCTTAAATATCGCCGCTAAGGTAAGGCTTGTCTTTTTCCTCGTGAACGTGCAGAGTTCTTTTCGTTATCTGACTACGTTTACCGTTATAAATATCGTTGTGCAGTATTAATTCCACCTACGCGTCACATCGTTTGTATTATTCTGCAGAATATTATATCTTGTGTCAAAAAATTTCGCGACTATTATACAATGCCACTGTTCGTATTTTTGGTACAATCTTTTATACCAGTGCGGGAGTTCCCCGATGTATTTTATTATTTTACCGTTATTTTTTCCAAAGGCCAAAGTGTCTTGTTGTTCGCGTGTTTATAATAATGCATCTCTTGAAGTCCGCACACACACACACTCCAAGTTTCTCGAAGTAGCGTATATATAAGATTAATGGATTTCTATCGCGTGTATGTACCACTTACCCACGCTATTACACAACGCGTTATTCGAGTTGTGTTAAATTTTTCATTTGTTTATTTTTTTTTCTTTCAGTTTGTATGAATGAGTTTATTTTTCCTTATACAACGCGTTTGTAAAACATCTCACATATGTATGCATACCTCGGCTGTACCCAGGGCTAAGAAACTTCTCGGTATTCAAAACTTCTCACCAGTAAGCGGAAAAAACATCGAAGAATTCAACTTATGTGTTGTTTCGTAATACTTTCATTCGTGGTTCCATCTGGCCTGGATAGGAAGGCCCTGGCTTACACGGAAATCCAATCC
Organism: Macrophya alboannulata; assembly: GCA_949628255.1. Taxonomy (NCBI): domain Eukaryota; kingdom Metazoa; phylum Arthropoda; class Insecta; order Hymenoptera; family Tenthredinidae; genus Macrophya; species Macrophya alboannulata. The sequence continues at coordinate 6,794,064 of OX451212.1, read as the reverse complement.
ACCAGATCCAAGAATCACACTCTAGGTTTGTTCAATTTCATCAATTCATCAGTCCCTCGAATTCCAATCCAATTCGATACAATGAAAAATGATGTTGACGCGGATATTTAACGAGACACATTGACACCACGACATTTACTTCACTACTGGCTCCCGCCTCAGCATCGTGGCCTTTGGTTCCATCGAAATATTAACGAGACAAACACAAGACGTAAATTTGACATATTTTTATGCTGGCCTTGACTTCGTGTATGACGATTCGACAGGTGGCACTGTGTGCTTGACTTTCAAGTTTCACCGTGTGTAAACGTGAGCCGATAATTCAGGTTCATTAAAATCACGTGCAGCTAATTAAACGCTTGTTTTTTGATTGCAGGTATCGCGGTCAAGTTCCAGTAGGTATCAATTAGATACTGTCCGAAGGCCTCCTCTGCTTCCTGAAGGGGAGTAGGCATCGATCTGATTTTATAGCCCGTTGAACATGAGTGAACGTGGATTTTTGTTGATCGTGTTAAGTGCCTCACAGTTATTCACCGTCTCTCACAGCATCGAAAAGATCTCAGCTGAGAAATGTCCGATAAACGCGCGTATCAATCTCGCCGGTGGAGTTGCCGATGACTCAGGATTGGTTGTCAAATTCGGATACGCTTTTTCACCTAAATCAATGTGGCATAATAACGGCGAGATATTCGGATGTATATGCGATGAAAAGCCGTGTTTACCCCTGTGTTGTCCTTTGGACATGGTCAAAGTCGACGGAGTTTGCGTTCAAGACGATAAATCAAACTCCGTTAATTTCTCATCAATTTATTCTTCAAATACGACGTTCGATGGGGTCGAAGTTAATCCTCGGAACTTCCATATAGTCGCTTCGGACCCTTGCGGCAGTTTAGACGGCGGCTATCTTTTGGAACCCGAAATCAATATGGACGAGGAGTTTCACCTGATGAAAACTGGCTCGCTTTATTTGCCGAAGAATTTCGATCGCACTGTGTACAATTTTGACCAATACTGTTTCTGGAGGTTCGAGAATTCTACTACTTACTCTCCGAAAGTCTGTTTCGAAGACATACTGCCGCCACGGAGTAGGAGCACGATAATCTATGTGGGAATGATCGTGTCGATACCCTTCTTGATCATCACGTTAATCGTTTACACGATATTACCGGAAATGAAGAACATGTACGGACTAACGACAAGAGGATACGTCGGCTGTCTGTTTGTCGGATACACTTCCATGGCAGTTGTGATGCGGAATCCCTCGATCTCGGAACTACCGTGCAAATTCGCTGGTATGTGCGATAGTTTGCGTTTGAAAATTTCTTCCGATAGTATAATTACTATAGACTCTATTTCGTCACACTTTACCGATCCCTAAATTGACTTGTAACGTTAAATTGGATTCAAATCAAGAATCATTCTCATGAACGAGATTTGAGCTTAGCTTTTGCTGTAAATAGAAATCAGTAATAATTAACTCGATAACCTTCCTTTCAGCATATACCACCCTGTTTTCATTCATCGCAAGTTTCTACTGGTTGAACGCGATGTGCTTTCACATTTGGAAGACGTTTGGGTAAGCTCGACGAAATCTTATTCTTCATTCGTAATTCCGGTGTGACAGTGAAATCGTCGGAGCTGATTGTACTCAGCATGACTGAAACGGATTTTATCATTTTACAGACGCTCTCGGTTACGCCATCACCGCGTCTATAGGAGCAAAACCAAGAAATGTCTCATCTACTCTTTCTACGCTTGGGGTTGTGCCATTTTTCATACGGCTCTTTACGTATACATGGATTACATGGCGGGGATTCCTGGCCGTTTACTTGATCGCCCTGGATTTGCGGGAGTTAACGGATGCTGGTTCAGAAGTAAGTTAAAAACCACTGTGAGCATTGATGTGAAAACAAAAAATATACAAGATTTCGAGATTGTTATACATTTTTTTCTAAAATTTACCACCGCGAACCAAATTCCCGTGAAAAAAAAAAAACAGGGATTAATTATTAGTGCCGAATTTTTAAGTTCGCGGACATTCAGTTTTGACGTCATTCTTATCCTACCGGAAATCCTTGCGATAACACACAAATATTCCACCGGTTTGAAGATCTGAGCTGATCTCACGACTCCTGAGTGATAAAATTATTGTAATATTTCATCATTCTACGGTGGAAAAAAAAACTCCAATAATCACCGAAAGAATAAACGAAATTTTCGTACTCTGCAGCCTCTATATTTTTATCTAAAAATATATATTTGTATCTATATTGGAAAGCTCGCCAAGTGATATTATTCGCATCTTCCGCGATGAAAATCGGGGGATATCTTTTGGGGCAGATTTCTTAAAAGACCACTAAATCACGATTCTTTATATTTGATATACAGACGATCTTATAGCCCAGACCTTCTACTTTTATGGACCAATGGGTGTTACTTTTCTCTGCAACATATTCTTCGTGATCTCAACGGCTGTAAAACGTAATCGGGATTCAAAGGACGAGGTGCGGTTTCTCGAAGGAGGAGAAAGCGATCGAAACGATACTAACAAGCAATGGTACGTTAAAAAATAATTTTTTCCAATGAAACGAAAACAACAAAAAAAATGGTCAAGAAAATGAAACGAACTGTCTTGTATTTCAGGTTTTATTCATGCCTGGCGTTATTCATCGTGATGAGTCTGAGCTGGTCGATGGAATTAATATCGTCGTTTTGTAAAACGGCGTGCCCGAAATATTTCCGATCAATCGCACATTTCGGTCACGCGTTTCACGGCCTAATCGTATTCATCATTTTAATATGTAATAAAAATATAATCCGACTAGTCGTACAGCGATTCAATTATCGAGCACCAAATTTTCTCAATACAAAAAATTCAACGAGAAATCCTCGCCACGGATCTACATGCGATATGGACACGACCTCGACTCCGTTATCTCCATGAGGATATATGAATTCATTATCGCATCATGTTTCTTAAGTTTGAGGAACTTCAACATTTCCTTTACTCATTTGCATAATAATTTAATGATTTAATATTGACTGCAAATTTCATGCCCACAATGTATGATAATTTCACTATTTAAGCATGTGTCATATAATTAACATCGTCATTTCGTAACCCTGACAAAGGTTGTCATTTCCTATTTTCACAGCGAACTAATAATTTTTTCATTGAATAATTGTATATTTCTTCAATAATTAAAAAATTTCGAAACTAAATCATCAAATCAGATTATAAAAATACGGTTTTCCCCTCATTCGTCAAGCATATCAAAATATTCGAATAAGTACGTCGTAGTTGGAGGACGGACGTTGCATATACGAAGAACCATAATCAGTGCAGATATTTATAATATGGGTATTAAATCTGCGGAGTTCCTGCGCGATAAAGCCGGAGATTTTCCCTGTGTATACATCTATAGCCAATATGCAAAACGTTGTTCAAGCTACTAAGGAAACGAACATTGATAACACGATATATCACGTTATTCATTTAGCGAATAATTAAATTTATTGTTTTATCTCGTTTTACCACCCGATCAGTTCACCTAATCTAACGATACAATGCTCCGTGTTATACTGAATTTAGAACGCTTCGATCGGCATACGGAATTTTCAGAGCTTTTTGAATGATTGTACACGATTATCTTGTGATATTAGTATATCCAGTTTGCGGATAATAAATTCAGTAAAAAAAATCGTCAGCATATATCATCGTCTGGAGCGAAATAAGATGAGTGTTGAAGGTCTTACATTAGACAGAAATAGGCAGGACACTTGTGTGGGCTAAAAATGGAAGAATGCTTTCACTCTCAGACTAAAAACAGACTTCGCATATATCTCATGTACAAAATAATTTCTGTGTAACGCATTTAGCGATGAAAAAAAAAAAAAAAAAAAAAATAAATAAATAAAGTTAAACTATGCGATTCAAAAAAATAACAAGTTTTTTCATCACAAGTTCTTCGGTCAAGTAAAAGCCGGGAATCAGGAAAAAGGTAACGTTCGATTCTTTCGTTAAAAATATTTTTTTTATGAAATTTCAATTTAGCAACAATCGTCTCGCAGCGAACGATATGTTGTACCATTACAATAATTAAATACGAAAATAGTGTCTGCAATTCAGTGGAAGTAAAATTTTTGCCTGTTTTGAGTAGTTGGAACGAATAAGTCAGAGCTAATAACAGAATTCCCCTGCTGAGCAAATCAACATCGAATCTCAAAATCTTGTTAAAAAACATACCTATAATTCGTGTCTCAAGTTGTTATTTCGATCGGAAAATTTTTCCAGACCACAGCACTTGCAGGTAAAGATACGCGAATTTTATTTGCAATTTACGAGTTAACCAGCACCCACAGTTCTCCGAAATTGATATACCCGTAAGCATTTTTGGATACGATATTATTGAACGAAATTTTGATGTGTACGATGCAGTTTTTTTGCTCAGCCATCAAATGTGGAATTACTTATTGAATAAACAGACTAAATCTCATTGTATAGTTCGATTTCCTTCGACGTCTTTAGGTAAAAAAAAGTTTTTCCCGTCGAATTCGTACCTTATAAGGCAACGATCAAATCCACGGTCGCGTAAAGACCGGGAAAAAAGTTCTGGTGCACGCACGGCCTCTCCAAAGTCGCAAAATCTGTTAAAACTGAAGTGGCTAGCTGATAACAGAATAATCTTATACATTGACGTATATAGATGATGCATTTTTTAAAATGTTTCCGTGTACATATATTTTAATGTTTTTTTCATCTCAAGTATTGCGCTGATATAATTGCGGCTCCTGCATATTCAGCTGCATACAGTGGCACCTTGATTTCCTCGAGTGGACTATCACTCTGCCTTCGGGACTCGTTGAAGATGGACGGACACGGATTTATATTGCTTGTGTTAACCGCCTCTCAAATTGTGACAAGATCGAATTGCGCCGGTATGTTCCGTGAATTTTGTCCTATAAACGCGACTTCTAAACTTGGCGAAAAAATTCGGGATTCTCCTGAAATAGTGCTGAGAGAATTTCCACCAGAATCAAGATGGTCTCAAAACGGCGAGATTTTCGGATGCTCCTGCTACCTTAAGCCGTGTTTACCCCTGTGTTGTCCTTTTGGAATGAAAATAAAGTCAAGTGTTTGCGTTAAAGACGATGAAGAGTTTTCCGGTAATGTGCCAAAAATTTATTCGATCGATAGGACAAACGATACAAATGACAAGGTGAACGATCAGAATTTTCAAGTGGTTATTTCGGACCCTTGCCCTTACGGCGGCTATCTTCTGGATCCGGAAAGGCAACCGAGGCACGCTTTTGTCCTGTTCAAGAACGGATCAATCTATTCACCTGATCGAAGACCAGCCAAGCTTCGAAATCTTGACAACTATTGTCTTCAGCCGATGGAAAATTCCACCAGTTATATGCCAAAAATCTGTTTTCTGAAAGGGCCACCCGTACCACCAGTACCTGCAGAACCAAAAAAACAAACGGAATTCGCTTACATAGGGATGATGATATCAATACCATTTTTACTCATCACGTTCATAGTTTACACGATATTACCAGAAAGGAGAAACATCCATGGATTTACACTTCGAGGATACGTCGGTTGCCTCTGTGTGGCATACACTTCTATGTCGGTGGTGCAGAGCGTTCGCTCACTTCCCGATGGGAACCATATCGTATCGTGCACATTGATCGGTACAGTACAGTTTGCATATTTTCAAATTATTTAAATAATCATCGAATCAATATTTGGTTTTTTTTTTCTTATAACTATGAGAAACGATAAATGAACTCGATCATTTTACTTTCAGCCTATACCATCCTGTTGTCATTCTTCGCAAGTTTCTTCTGGCTAAACGTGATGTGCTTTGACATTTGGTGGACCTTTGGGTAAGCCTACGAACCTCATGCATGTTTAGATAATTTCTTGAATGAACAATCATATACGTAAATTAATGTAATTTAAGTAGGATAAATGTGATGTCTGTTCGTCTTGTTCTTAATTTATACTTGAGTTGTGATAATGAAATATCGTGAAGATAATTTCAGTCAGCAGGATTCAAATGAAATTTTATTATTTTATAGACGTCGCGGGCTATTTCAGACAGGTGGTAAATATAGCGAAAAAAAAAGACGTCTCTACTACTCGATCTATGCGTGGGGCTGCGCTATTTTATTCACTAGTATTTGCGCGATCATGAATCAGGTAACCGGTGTCTCCGACAATGTGATTCTCCCTCAATTCGTGAAAAATAAGTGCTGGTTCGAGGGTAAGTTAAAAACTACTACGATCCAATTCAAAAACAAAATATAAGACTTCAAGATCGTGATCAATTTATTTTTAGAAATTTAATTTCGAGAACTGAATTCACGGAAAAAAATCAGGAATCAATTTAATTTCGCATTTTCAAGTTCGGTGTAAATACACTGCATCGAGGAATAACCACTCGTCCAGTCAGTTAGCCGGAACCTCATTAACCACATTCAGTTTCAACGTAATTTTTACCCCACCGGAAATCCTTGCGATAATTAAAAATATTCCACTGGTTCAAAGATACGAGCTAATTCCACTACTCCTGAGTGATAAAATGATTGAAATATTTCATCATCCTACGGTGAAAATAAAATGTCCAATAATGACCGGAAAAATAAACGAAATTTTGAAACTCTTTAGCCTCTGATTTTCTATATCTAAGAATAGATTTTTATTTTTCGAAAAGCTCGCCAAGTGATATTCTCGCATCGTTCTATTTTATTCAGGGTAATGATCCGAACGAATGAAGGTCGCATAATAAATTTTCTGATAGATTTCTTAAAAAATCACGATTAACGATCCTTTTATTTTTGATACAGAGGATGGAGGCCTGGCAGTGTATTTTTATCTACCGATGGGTGTTACGATCTACTGCAACATATTTTTCTTCATAACAACGGCCGTGAAACTGAATCGCGAGAGGAAGGAAACAAAACGGTTTCTCGAAGGCACAGAGAGCTCGCGATCCGATAAAAAGCAGTAGGTTAAATTTTTATCATTGAAAATAATTATCAGTCCATCTCTCATAAAGCATAAAGATTCTAGTCTGATAGCGAAATTCTTCACAGGTTTCATTTGTCTCTGAGGTTGTTCATCGCGATGGGTATAAACTGGTCTATGGAGATAATTTCCTGGCTTTGCAAGAATATAGATGATAGGTTCTGGATCGTGACCGATTTAGGAAACGCGCTTCAGGGTGTGATCATATTCATTCTCTTCATCTGCAAGACAAGTATATTGGAACTACTCAGAAAACGATTTGGCTGTCAGCAAATGCCGAATTCTAACCCAACGGATTCACTGAAATCCTCTCCACAGAACTCTGATCAAGATACGGGCACGACTTCTGTTTCTCAGTCGCAAGGGACCCCAACTCCTTAAACCAACTTTATATCACCTTTACTCGTTAGCTTATTAATATAATGAATTGTTAACCGCATACGCAATTATGATAAGCCTTCCAGTTTCAATCCTAATAAAAGTTTATTTTTCATGCTTACAAACTGACTCAATTTTTATATTGAAAAATTATTATACGTAAGTATGTATGTATGAATGTATGTAAGATATAGATTACAAAACTGTCCATTGTCTGAAAAAATTACTATACATATTATTCGCATTTGTTGCACTGGCGAACAAGAAATAAGGCAATCGTAGGTATTGGTTGTATGAGTTAGATTGCAATAAGAATGTCATTTACATTATGCTGACTTATATGCCAAAAAGCGGATAAATAGACTCGATCAATTGTGATACACCCATTTTTTTTTTTTTTTGTTGAAAATGCATTGCAACTTGTACATACATAACTTAAGCAATATGTAATATTGTATCGATACTGTTGCACCAATAAATTCGGAGATATACCAGTAGTCAATACTCCTTTGTTATTTTACATTTCCCTCCTCCCTTTGACTCTTTATTTTGAATAAGCAAGAACAGGGGAAACTAGAAATAATGCATTTTCAGCTGCACAGAAACTCGCTATCATCAAGTCCTCCTAATACCGGGAGCGATTTTCAACTAAAGATTTCTGAATCTCTAATAACGCAAGCATACATGTACAATTAAGCATATAGCAATGTGGATGAAGCCACAACTAATAATACATGCCTGCTTACCTGTACGCTGTAGATTTGACCCGCTAAAAATTTCGGCACACCTCCTCGGGTCAGATGTTCTCCTGATACCAGGAGCAATTTTTCGACTTAAATATTTCAGAAATTCCTTATTTTGTAAGCGAATGAGACATGCAGAGAGAGAGAGAGAGTCACATCTATACAAATGCATGCTTGCTTAGACATACACTCAGGGGGTTTTCCCGCCAAAAATTTTAGCACACCTCCTCGGGTCAGATGCTCTCCTGATACCAGGCGCAATTTTTCGACTTAAAATTTCAGAAATTCCTTATTTTGTAAGCGAATGAGACATGCAGAGAGAGAGAGAGTGAGAGAGAGAGAGAGAGGCATGCTTGCTTAGACATACACTCAGGGAGTTTTCCCGCCAAAAATTTCAGCACACCTCCTCGGGTCAGATGCTCTCCTGATACCAGGCGCAATTTTTCGACTTAAAATTTCAGAAATTCCTTATTTTGTAAGCGAATGAGACATGCAGAGAGAGAGAGAGTGAGAGAGAGAGAGAGAGGCATGCTTGCTTAGACATACACTCAGAGAGTTTTCCCGCCAAAAATTTCAGCACACCTCCTCGGGTCAGATGCTCTCCTGATACCAGGCGCAATTTTTCGACTTAAAATTTCAGAAATTCCTTATTTTGTAAGCGAATGAGACATGCAGAGAGAGAGAGAGTGAGAGAGAGAGAGAGAGGCATGCTTGCTTAGACATACACTCAGGGAGTTTTCCCGCCAAAAATTTCAGCACACCTCCTCGGGTCAGATGCTCTCCTGATACCAGGCGCAATTTTTCGACTTAAAATTTCAGAAATTCCTTATTTTGTAAGCGAATGAGACATGCAGAGAGAGAGAGAGTGAGAGAGAGAGAGAGAGGCATGCTTGCTTAGACATACACTCAGGGAGTTTTCCCGCCAAAAATTTCAGCACACCTCCTCGGGTCAGATGCTCTCCTGATACCAGGAGCAATTTTTCGACTTAAAATTTCAGAAATTCCTTATTTTGTGAGCGAATGAGACATGCAGAGAGAGAGAGAGTGAGAGAGAGAGAGAGAGGCATGCTTGCTTAGACATACACTCAGGGAGTTTTCCCGCCAAAAATTTCAGCACACCTCCTCGGGTCAGATGCTCTCCTGATACCAGGAGCAATTTTTCGACTTAAAATTTCAGAAATTCCTTATTTTGTAAGCGAATGAGACATGCAGAGAGAGAGAGAGTGAGAGAGAGAGAGAGGCATGCTTGCTTAGACATACACTCAGGGAGTTTTCCCGCCAAAAATTTCAGCACACCTCCTCGGGTCAGATGCTCTCCTGATACCAGGAGCAATTTTTCGACTTAAAATTTCAAAAATTATTTATTTTGTAAGCGAATGAGACATGCAGAGAGAGAGAGAGTGAGAGAGAGAGAGAGAGAGAGAGAGGCATGCTTGCTTAGACATACACTCAGGGGGTTTTCCCGCCAAAAATTTCAGCACACCTCCTCGGGTCAGATGCTCTCCTGATACCAGGCGCAATTTTTCGACTTAAAATTTCAGAAATTCCTTATTTTGTAAGCGAATGAGACATGCAGAGAGAGAGAGAGTGAGAGAGAGAGAGAGAGGCATGCTTGCTTAGACATACACTCAGGGAGTTTTCCCGCCAAAAATTTCAGCACACCTCCTCGGGTCAGATGCTCTCCTGATACCAGGAGCAATTTTTCGACTTAAAATTTCAGAAATTCCTTATTTTGTGAGCGAATGAGACATGCAGAGAGAGAGAGAGTGAGAGAGAGAGAGAGAGGCATGCTTGCTTAGACATACACTCAGGGAGTTTTCCCGCCAAAAATTTCAGCACACCTCCTCGGGTCAGATGCTCTCCTGATACCAGGAGCAATTTTTCGACTTAAAATTTCAGAAATTCCTTATTTTGTAAGCGAATGAGACATGCAGAGAGAGAGAGAGTGAGAGAGAGAGAGAGGCATGCTTGCTTAGACATACACTCAGGGAGTTTTCCCGCCAAAAATTTCAGCACACCTCCTCGGGTCAGATGCTCTCCTGATACCAGGAGCAATTTTTCGACTTAAAATTTCAAAAATTATTTATTTTGTAAGCGAATGAGACATGCAGAGAGAGAGAGAGTGAGAGAGAGAGAGAGAGAGAGAGAGGCATGCTTGCTTAGACATACACTCAGGGAGTTTTCCCGCCAAAAATTTCAGCACACCTCCTCGGGTCAGATGTTCTCCTGATACCAGGAGCAATTTTTCGACTTAAAATTTCAGAAATTTCTTATTTTGTAAGCGAATGAGACATGCAGAGAGAGAGAGCGAGAGACACATCTATACGAATGCATGCTCGCATGTCGCTATGCAATTTTTCGACTTAAAATTTCAAAGGACTGGGCGAGCTAGGAAACGCAGTCGATTAGGACTGGGCGAGTTAGGAAAGTGCAATCGATTAGGACTGGGAAAAATTTGCAAAAAGACAACTAATAATTATTTTCTCAAAAATAAATATGTACCCATTGCATTTGATCGAGTCTCTTTATTTGCTTTTTGAGATACAGATCATCCTAATGTATGAATAATAATTGTATTACATACTACTAATAATACACTACAATGCAACTATTTTGAAAATGTATATGAAATATCAGCATTGTATAGTATGTATATGCACTTAAATAAAAATCATTATCATTATTATTTTTATTATATGAAAAAAAAAATAAAATCGAAATCTACAAATTAATTATCCAAAATTATATAAGAATAATCGATGTGCAATAACAATGCCATTGAAACAATGCAGATTAATATTTTTCGTAATTTGTATTTTGTTTCAGGTTAGGATTAAGTGGCCGGACTGCGAACAGATGTTGTGCATCTCTGCAGAATACAGTATTATATTGGACTGTTACTATGTAATCTGGTTTAAATAAATAAATAAATAAATACATAAATAAACATCAGTTAGGAGTATTCATTTTGAATCTCGTTAACACTACCCCCATTCGAACTCTTTGACGCCACGGGGGCCACTGAGTGCATTAACCCCGCTACAGCAGGTGCAGTTGTTCAAGTTCAAGGTCGCTGCTCTCCCCAACAGCGGAGTCTAAAATGGTATCGCCATCTCGCGGTCGAAAAGACAAACCACTTTGGCCCGTAAAATCGGTATATGGCATGACTGCCGGTAAGAGTAGTACATCATCCAACGTCTGCTTCATAGATGGAGCAGGGAGCATTAAACAGAACTTAAAAATGTGTTGTGCTGCGTTATAATTCTCTGACGTCAGATGTGGTGTTGCACGCTGCAACGCTGATGAACGACTGGCAGCTAATATACTCTGGAACCTCGGTTCCCCCACTCTTGACGCGCTGTGGCTCGAAAGTCTGCTTCATAGATGGAGCAGCGAGCATTGAAGAGAAGTCAAATCTCTGACGTCAGACGTGGTGTTGCACGCTGCAACGCTGATGAACGACTGGCAGCTAATATACTCTGGAACCCCCCTTCCCCCACTCTTGACTACGTTTGCCTATAGGAAACTGAACGACGCTGACAAAATTATGGTCAACGCCTTCAGATATACGCTGACAGACACCATATAAATTACACGGCATGTGTATGCATAAGCCGTACTGATAAATAAATTGTTTGAGTGTTTTTTTATTTATTTTATCAAAAAAAATTATCTGCAATTCAAGTTATCGTTTTTTTTTTTTTTCGAATTAATATAAAACCCGTCCAATTTCATTACATACGAATTTATTTTATCATAAAAGTATAATAACCTATGTAACTTACAATATAATTAATAATTCCAATTAAAGTCCATTTTATTAAATATATACTGTTTTGTTATTCGGTATTTGTATTTCTTGTATTTAAAAGGTAGCACAAACATCATTTTCAAATTCATCAACTTTTAATGTTTCATTCAGAATGTATTAAAAAATGGTTTCATTATTTTATACAAAATCTGAATGATAATTCAATGTTTATTCCCAATTATAATGCAATTATTATTTAAAAAAATTTGTCAAATTCGAGTAAACCTTCCCGTATCCTCCAAATCGCTAAATGATGTCTATGCTAAGCTCATACTGGCTTGACACTGATTATTATATCACCTCTTGTATCCTTGTGTTTTATAATTTAAACGTAGAAAACGTTTACAAATAATCCCGACCATGCAGAATCGGCAAATAAGTAACCAGTGTGAAGCCAAAGTGATGAAGAATATTCGTCTTATACATATATTTATCAAACTATTTACATGGGTACAAATACCTTTCCGATTATTTTTTTTTGTTTTTTTCTTTTTTCATTCGTAGAAATAAATTTTAAATAACGTTAAGATGTATTACTGTTTTATAATCAATAGAAATGAATTATTCCAACTTCTTTTTTCTGTATGTATAATGATCAAGAAAATAAAAAAATTATAGTCTTGCATTATTTGAACGCAAGTTCGGAGTTTAGAAATTAAACTTCTCCTTTAATCGAGAATAGTTTTTGACACTTTTCTCGCTTATAATGCAATTTCAAAGAAAAAACATTCTCCTTATTGACTCCAGCTTACGCATACATGTCTTCTCTGTCTGCGCCAACTCCGTCGCCGTCTTCCAAACTTGAAAAATTCAGGAAATGAGCCGGCCTATGTACTTCATGATAGAATTCTTTAGGATTAGCCAACTGCAGTTCGTACTTCATATTAGGGTCGTGCCTCACACCTACAAGAAAAAAAACAAATATTCAAAAATCATTCATCACATATTACTTCAATGAAAAACAATCAAACACTGTAACAACTAGTCAACCAACTTACCCATGAAGTTATAGTTCCAAGATCCTTGACTAGGTACCATAAAGAACCCAAGGAAACGATCGGACAACAACATTTGTACTTTCTCATAGTGAGACGGGAGATATCCTTTCGGATTGTTTCCCTTATCGGTATTCTGTTTACCCCATTCAAACCCACTGAAACATAAAAATATTAGCCGTTTTGTATTATATCAACACTTTAGAGCTTTAGAAATCCAAAAAACTAAACCTATAATGATTATTGAATTCCACGATTTCATACCTAGGCGTGAGTTTGTAGGCAGTAAGTGAGCATGATCCAGGAGTAAAACTGCAAGTAATAACGATAGTCTTTTCTCCATCCCATCCAGGATTCTCCGCCATTACTCTAGCGTGGGTTGATATGTCCTATAGAAAAATAGTAATTCTTATTAATTGTTGAGTCAATTTTCATTCCTCAATTCCAGACCAAAGAAAAATAATAATTTATTAATATACGATCTGCGATGTACGAAATTTACAAATCTTTGAAGATACATACTTGAGGAGACAGTTGAGGCAGCTCGTTTGGCTGGGTATGTATCCATCCCAGAGGTTCCATTTCCTTTAGATATTGATGATTTGGTAATGAACTTGGAAGGTGTACAGTTTGATGAGTTCCCCATTGCGGAGCCATAACTATACACCGTATCTCTTTCACTTGGGGATTGTCTGGAGGACTTATGCCGTACAAGTAGCCTGCGATCTGGAAAAATAAAAGTGTAATTAATCTCTCTTTCAATCTTTTACATCTCTAAGAAATACAACAGAGATTAAAAATCATATCTTAAATTATTTTTTCTTTGTTACCTGGGCTCGCAGATCTGAAATGGTGACAAATTTCTTGAGTACATTCTTTGGCAAGATGTAGGTGTATCCAGTTTCTTTAATGTCGTCTGAAGATACGTAGATGTGATTTGTTCTCAGGTGAAGATTGGTAGCTGAGATAGCTCTCACTCGCCATTCAGTCTTTGAGCTGAAAGTCTGAGTTTCGTAATTTGATGTGGTAGCGGTAATGATCTCGTCTCCGTGTTTGTTAACTGTTCTAGTAGTTGTTGCTGTTAGCTGAGATTGCTCTTTGGTCTGTTTTTCAATCTCAGCAATCTGTTGTCTCTGAGCTGACGGAGCGCTGATCTCCATTCCGAGGATAATATCGCGAATTTCGGACTGAGTCAGCGAAGCAACATTGACGTTATTCTTCTTTCCATAATCGGCAAGGATCAAATCCTTGAGCTGAACTTCAACCTTGATCCATTCGTCGTCGGTCAGTGAAGGCCAGATGTGATGTGGCTCAGTAATCGTTGTTTTGTCAGGCTTCAAGACAACTTTTGTTCTTTCAGTGTTGACGTGTAGAGCTCGCAGGATGAGAATTAGACGAGAGAAGGCTGTGTAGGAAGATATTGTCTTCAACCAGTCGTCGTATAGATTGAATAGAACCATCTGAGGCTCGGTAGCTTTCAGAATGAGATCCCCAAACTTCTCGACTTTGAGACAAGCCTGGAATGGAAGCTGTAGTTCTGATCCCTTGATTACTATGTTAGGGAAATCGAGTAAATGAACCTCGAGAGGATCCAACATTCCCTTTCTTGTAACAATGATTTGTTTCGGCTGTTCTTCAACGGGCAACGATCTAATCAACGCTGCAACTTCTTCGGCAGTTTTCCACTTTGCAAGCTGTCCCAAACGTTTTTGTCCAGCCCATACCGAGGTGTGAATAATTTTAAGGAAAAGCTGACCAGTTCGTGGATTGAAGATAAATATGGCACCGTTTATAGGCTTTGTTGTTAAATTCCCTTCAAATGTTTTATGAATTGTAACTCTGTACACATTTGTATCGTCTACGAACCAAATGATCTGATTGGAGAATAGTTCTCCATAATTCTGCGATGAGAGATAAGGCTCTGTGGGTTCTGAGGAGTACAATTGAAGAGCTTTTCTGATACGTTCTCTAAGTACATACAACGCAGGATTGGCCTTCATTATCTTGGCCATAGCCTGTTGTATAAGAGGCTTACAACCTGGGAACCAGTTTCCGTAGGCACTGTGAAGATTGTAAGCCAAATCTATCGCGATTAGCAATCCCGTTGGCGATGGGTAAATCGACATATTGTCAGTTGTGTAATCCAGGAACTTGGCTCTAGCGTATCTCTCGATATCATGAGAATCGTAGTCACCCCACCTCAACTGAACGTCAATCCAATACTTCTGAGTTGTTGTATTGTCCATCATGTCTCTGAAAGTAGTTAAAACATTTGTTGAATAGTTTAGAAAATTGTTTTCGTTTAAGATGTGTCAAAATCTATTCAATTTACTTTGAATCTGCTAACAAAGATGGTCTAGAAACGTTCCATTTGTAAGCAGAGAAAAGAAGTATATCTGCGCACGATGAATTCATCTTGTAAGACTTTCTTGGATGGATAGTTTCCTTCTGTACTGTTTCAATCTCTAGTGCATCTAATTCTTGATCAAATACTTGACACAGATCCATGACGATTGATTCGTGCACCTTTTGCCACAAGTGAGCACGAAATATTTGAATGAGGGAAATCTTCAAGGTCGGAATTTTACCGTGCATGAAAATTCCCGTCAGATCAAGTTGCACCTAAGAACAAAGAGCGATTAGATTCTTCCCCTTATTAGGTAATTCAGAATTACCTAATTCAAGTTCTGTTTCTACAACATACCTGGAAACCGACGTAAACGTTGGCTCTATTAATAGTCGGCGACCACCAGAGAGTAAAACGACGATTTGGGATCTGATTCAATCCAGATCTCTGTGCGTTTGTCAGTTTTTTGTACTTCATTGACTCTTCAAAACCAGACGCCTTCTCCCTAAAATAAGGAACACAGATTCTAGCTTCTTTTCAACTAACACAAAACAGTTCAGAGACAAAAAACCACGACTAAACTAAATACTGACCAAAACAGACCCTCCCAAGTGGGGAAATACGTTCCTTTGAACAGCGTGTGCTCAAGGATTCCCTCTACTCCGCCAAGAGCTTGGATCATATCAGTCCTGTAGTTGTTCAAATTCCATAATTTACCGTCGTGACGTTGGTGAGTCCACCAGAATGGATTTTGCTTCAATACCTGAAAATTTTTTTAATGTAACAATCTTTTGCGACTTAATTTATTGCGTATTAAGTCGAATCTTAAATTTAAAAGAGTAATGATTACCTGGTATTGTTTGAATTCAGTTCGGATTCTCCAACCCTTGTCATAGGCAAGAGTATGCCTGTCTTTTTGGAAGAGAGTATTAATCCTAGGAATACCACGGTCCCAACTATCTTCGAGATCTTCCAAAGTCAGGCGCCGATTTTGCGCGTTAGCTTCTTGCCGTTTCAGAGCATATTCAGCCCAGACTCGTTGAGAATCTATAAATTCAGATTCCCAAGGCTGAATGTATCTGTACAAATTTGGGATCAGCTGATCTTCGTCGTGGCTCATTCCAGAACGGAAATGAGTTATTCCAACATCGGTTTGCTTGGACCATCTCAAATCGGACTGAAATTTATCAATGAGAAAAATTTCATTAATTTACGTTACATACTTAGATTCATTAGAAGTTTAATATTCACCTGTGGAATCAAGACGTGTCCCATCGACAGCATACCAAGTCCTCCCAGTTCTTTAGGAGTGTAAAAAACAACAGGAGGAAATCTGGAAGGCATTTTAGAGTTCAGACCGATTTTTATTCTGGTCTGAATCTTGTTCTCGCACTTTACTAAGAGGTCCAAAAGTTCCTGAGTATTGACGACAGCTTCACGGAAGTAAGTCATGAGTCCAATAAGCGCAGTATTCCACTTGTTAACGATCTTAGTAAAAGTGGTGGACCCTGAAGCCATGAGAATCTGTCTTACTCTGTTGTGGAATCTCTGAAGACTTTCGTCATCGACTCTAAGGAAACACTGGGCCGTTCTTTCCTTGGTTATCTCATTCTGTAAATTCCAGACTCCGTCTCTGTGGGTAAATTCCTCGTGGGTTGTTCTGCACTTTGGTAAAATTCTGCACTCAAATCCACTCATGTTAAACAACAGATTTGGATTGTCCTTACTGTAGACACTGACGAAACTGTTTTCCCACTGTATTGTAGTCGTTGAACGGGGCAGTCTGTTCTTTATGTCCCAAAATACGGCTCGGCCACTGAAAATGTAATATAAACTTTTTAAACCCTGGAAATTTATTGATAAAGAAGATTTTCCTTGTCAGAATGTTCAATGCAGGAATTTCGGAGCTCGAATGTTGTCATTATGGAAACTGCATTAGCCATGCTGTACTAACGCAGGGCAAAAATGACCTTTTATCTACGAGCAAATGTTGATCAACATCTCTCTGAATAGAAAAGTCGATGTGTAACTGCTCGGATGAGTAAAATGAGACGTTTTTCATACCGAAAATTAATAAATTAATAATTCTTCACAAATCATGAATCCAATGCGATTGAAGAATATAATCGAAGACCTGTAAATACGATATGAATAAACTATTGAGACTTACAGGTTCACATCGTGTTTCATTAATCGCATTCTCGCGTCCCTAGGCCAGCATTTTTTGTTATTATATCCAACGATATTCTCGTTGTTTGGATCGGGATGTTCGGTTAAATATCTTTGAATGAGATCTCTGGCCTCTTCTGCTGTGAATCTGTAATACATAAGAAAATTTTGTTATCTCACTATGAACGATAAATTTTATAGCAAAGATATATAATAATACAATTATAATATTCACCTAAGGAAAAGATGAATCCTGTCCACATATCTGCAGAATAAACGAATTGGGTGAGCCGCTTCGGAAGCTACATCCTGGAAGGTCAGAAAATCATTTGGCATCTGCGGAGGCCCAGCCATCTCACTAGCTCTTTGTAATCCGAGAACTAGGAGATCTAATACTAAACCGTAGTACTGTGCAATGAAGGAAGCGAACTGCAGGCCTCTAATGATACCGTAACTGTTCGTGTGGTTCATATCCTGAAAATGAAACATAAATCGTTTAGAAATTTAAGAAAAAAGCTGAAAGGTCTATTTGATCAGAGAATGTGAGTGATATCTTTGTTATCATCTTGGAAACTGTTTCAGGTATAATAAAACCAGTACAGGGCAAAAGTGATCGTTTATTTTCGAGGGTTGATAGAAGGCTGGAGAATCATTAACGGATTGGCCAAATTTCTACATCCTCGAATATGTGATTGGATTTAATATGAATATGAATCACCTTGTAATTTATGACAACGTTATTTTTTGCGGTCATATAATCGGCAATATTATGATCAACGATGAGCCTAAGCAATCTGTTGAGCAAAGTGAGATCAATTTTTTCATAAAGTTTTTCAAACTTTGATTCAAGTAGAACGTTGCATTCGCCTTCACTGACGTCCCATACGTCTTGCAGGTTGTTAATCCCTTGACACCACTTGTAAACTAAAAGTGGAGGGGGTTCGGTGTCCGAAGGTTTAACCCATGGTGGGAAAAGCCTCCGTTTGTCTGCCTCATACCATAGATACTGGTCCAAATATGCATCCGTAATTTTTTCCAAAGGTTCAACGTCGTACACGGGAATAAGGTGGCTGTAGAGATCCATGAACTCAATCCCGACCTGGAATAAAATGACAAAACTGAAGACTGAAAGGTTTTCTCAAGTCTAAACATCATATGTAATTTAAATATTTCAGGTTTTGCAATTTGTCTGACTAAAACAGCGGAGATATTCGTCTCAGACAAAGATCTTCACTGAGTTAATCGTCAGCTTCATTAGCAGCTGATATCAGACCCCTACACAAATTCTCATCATAAAAATTGTATTTTTTAGAGAAAATTCGTCGTCATTCACTAATATTTTTACCTCTTTGAAGGCCCTTTGAGTCAATAGATGACGTTTAATCCTGGACAAAGCCTCGTGAGGATTGTCATAGGCTTGTTCGATCAGCCCAAGTTCTTCTCGCTGGCTTTGATTCAGCCTAGACTTAACGCTGTAAGCTTCTTTCAGTCTTTCCAAAGCAAGAATCAACAGCTTGGTGTCATGTTTGTAGGACAACGGTGGAAAAGGTATTGGTGCAAATCTACGTGATTCAAGCCAATGAACTGTTGTTGTGTAAATGGCAACCGCTTCTTCCGGGGAGATGTAGGGACCATCCTAAACGCAATGTACAAAATTTTTATAAAGTTGTATCCGTTAAAAGAGCAAAGATCACATATTTCCAGCATACTATCAATACTGCGATACTCACTTTGAGGTAATTATGTTGCCGTTCTTGCTCTGCCTTCAGATAAAGCCGAGTTAAACGTCCCAAATTTTTTTTACACACCGTTTTGTCGACAGTAGCGCCACGCCTTATACGTTCGCGATTGTAATGGGCAGTGTTTGTCCACCAGTCAGCTTTCATCTTAACGTATCGAAGAATCATATTTTCGATTGGGATAGGAAGCCCGGGAACCTATGATAAGATAAGTTGAGAGATGAAAACAGATAAGAAATAAATGTAAGTTTTATTTAAACAGTTACAAACCTTCCAGGGAATGTTTGCCTTCCAGCATCTCCATGCCTCGCTAAGATGTTGAAGTATTGTTCTCGCCTTGTTCTGTTTGATACCTTCAGGCATCATGTCCACAATGTCGTGCATCACCGAAGCCCTTAATTCAAGATCAAAGTGAGATTCGACTCTCTGTTTCGTCACCGTTTTAGCAACACCTTTAGAGTGTCTTCCCTCAAATTGCCTCGACAAAAGATTACCAAGCCAACGCTCAAGCAACGGAGTTATACCGCGCATGAAAAATAGCCAAACTCTCCATCCTGGAGCCCAGAATCCACATCCAGGTCCTTTTCCCACTGGGCCCTGTGGTTAGTGAGTAAAATTCTTATATTATTCGGTAGAATCAAGCAAACAAGAAAAGAGTAAAGGCAACTTGAAAAAAACGTGAGAAAGAAAGCAAATGGAAATTAAAACTCACAGTGTTGAATCGATAATAGATAAGGTGCTTCAAATCTTTGCACATTCTTATCTGCCTCATCAATTTATATTTGTATCGATACATGCCAGTGAGTTGTCCGACGTGAGCAAATATGTATTGTAAACCGTCGGCCAGCTGGAAGGCGTCGACATTGTTCAAACGATATTGGACATGGGAATCTATGATGAGTTTAGTCAACCGAAGGATTTCTCGGCAGAGATGGAATGCTGTGAATTGAAATGAGCGTCGTGAGTATCGAACCTAGGCAGTTTTCAATAGAATACAGATTTCAGACCCACCATTTCCGAAACGTGATTTCTTTCTCTCTTTAGTGGTCAGAGTTTTGACTGGTTTTAAATTGAAGTTGTAATCGAGGTGGAGATAGTTCAAATTCTTTCGATGAATCAATAAGTTCAACATATTGTATCCCTGTCTGCATACTTGGAGACCAGCTTCCACCCAGTCAATTGTAGTGGTTTGGAAGAATTTAGTGGACTTAAAAGACCTGAACAAGTATCTTTTTTTCTGTGGTTTAGGCGGCCTGTGTTTCAAAGCATTCAACACAAAGTATTTCAACAGTTTTTGATAACTGACACGAACTTTGACCGGCTGTCCAGGTGGACAATGTTCTCTATACCAAGATTTCACCAATGGAATATCAATCGCTCTTCTAGTTCTGCCAGATCGGGTGTTAAAAGGACGAGGTGCCCATAAGAGAGCGATACCATTGGCCGTATTATCCGTGTAAAGAGGAGTTTCCTGCAAAAATGGTTGCACCTCTTCCGGAAGGACAAAATCTTCGTCATCTTCAAGCTGTGGCTCCATTGTCTATAGAAAATAAAGTTTTCTATCGTCAAATAAGCAATGGTAGGAATTTTTTCAAATCAAAATATTCAAAGCTGCAATTATTTAGCTCAAATGTTGTCATTTTGGAAACTGCATTACACAAGCTATGCTAACGCAGGGCAAAAACGACCTTTTATCTACGAGCAAATCTGAATCAACATCTCACTGAAAAGGGAAGTCAATGTATAGCTGCTCGAACAAGTGTAACAGACTTTTGCATACCGAAAATAGAAAAATGAATAAATTTTCAAGAATTCTACTTTGTTATCCTAATTAAAAATGTTCCAGAGGCAGATAGAAAATACCTTCAATGAATTCCGGTGGGAAATTGGATTTATCAACGGATCGAAGTAAAACGCAGGTAAATCTGGATCTTCAGTCTTGATATAGACTACATTGGGCGCGTGGTACCTGGAACAGATGTTATTTATTAGAAAATTGAATTGGAATGGAGATGAGGATGATGGATATTAAAATTAAGATTCTGTTTGTGATTTCAGCCATCACCTGCTTCGCTGTACGGAAGTGATGAATAATGATCACTGAATATTGTACCACACAGCTAGTAAGACTAGATATATATGCTTTATATTGTCTCAAAACAAGTGTGGACATTAAACTGTAGATGGAAATTAATAACGGAGTATAACTGTTGTGAAAATGGCAAAATACGCACCAGGAAAGATGCACAAAGTGCGGCATGTTGTTGTACAAGTAGGGAAACGCGATACGATATTCGGTTCGAATCGGTTGTCTGATGATAATCTTATTTATATCATTGAATTCGTTCCAGTCCTCGTCAGCTGCGTTTGAATCCTTGACCAATGGCTCAAACTTAGGACCGCCAGGTATTGCCATGTTCAAAGCCTTGGCAGTGAAAAATGACTTTGGATCGAACAAATAGAAGAAATTTTGATCAACCAAGTCAGTTAGCAACTGATTAGCCAGTCGATACAAAGTTGCCATTTGTGGAAGGGACAAATTCCACTTGCGGTAAGTAGATCCGTTCACAAACCTGAAAGTTTATTCAAATTTAAGTTAAAAAAACCTGAAAACCTTTTAACAGAATTTAAATTTTTAATACAGGTTTCAGATTAGCGTTTGATCCGACCACAGAGCCTTGTTAGTCTCGTCTCAGACAAGCTAACAACGACACTGCAATCGTCAGACCACATAAATGACTGATTTCAGGACCCCTACGCGATTCATCATTAAATAAACATCATCTTCAACTAATATAATTAAATACTTGTCAGACTTTTTTCTTACTTGGTTCCAACCAGAGGTTTGTGTTCGTAAAACCAGGTTGCAACAGACTCATCTTCTTCGGAGTCGAGTTCGATTTGTATGGCTTCTAATGGCTCAACATCTAGCACATTGTCTGCGTAATCCAGGGGAGGTTCTTCGTCATCAAATGGAGGGAATCTCATCCTTTTAAAATGTCTTCGATCTCTTTTTTCTCGCCTCATCATGATCCACATTGTTCTAAAAAAAGAATTTCAACATTTTCAAGTCAGGCTTTCATCATTTTAGTAAAATGAAACAAGGTTTTGTTGTTTTCTAGCTTTTTCTCACCCCCATTGAGCGATGTATACTGGCTCAATGACCCATGGAATTTCGTTGACAAATGTTATGGCTCCGGTTATGTGGTACAGCACTTTCACGTCCCGAATTTGCTCCCATGGCATAGGCATGTTTTCTAATAGTTTCATTACCGCGTGAGGCATGTACTTCAATGCGCTGTGATTAAGCAAAGATTAATTAATGGAATGAATGAATATTGTGGGATGGAAGGAAAGATAGAAAATTACTTTTTCATGTTTTATTAAGACCTCCTTACCCTAGATAAACGCGTTTATCGTGTCTGTACTTTCTGCTACTCATATCCCCGTGGTCTCTTATGATCTTTCTTATATGCTCCGGGGGCATGTCCTCTTTCTGGGCATCTACAAAACCAAACTTGCGCTTCTCCGCAAACCGTTTGGACTGCAATTGCTGCCATTTTTGAGCTGAAATGACGGAACAGTGGATAATTAGTGATTGAAAAATGAGCAAAGACCAAAATTGGATCTGAGAACGATTGATATTTTTTGAAAAAATGTAAATGGTAATGGAAATTCACCTTTTTCTATTTTTAAAGATACAGTCATTCGTAAGAATTGACGTTTTGTTGTTGAAAAAAAATACAAATATCAACACAAATTTACTATTTTTCACCTAACAGAGACAAATCTTGATAAACATTAACCAGTTTTCTCCGAAAAACCTAAAGTTTTTTGTTTCAAAAATGAAATTATCGATAAGAGTCCACCCTTTTTCTTATAAAAAACATGGATATGATTAAAAATTCAACATTCTTCGTTTAAAAAACCTAAAAATATTCAAAAATTCAGTTTTTATTTTACGATAATAAAAATATTAATAAAAATTCACCTTTTTCTTGCAATTTGTCTTCGGAAATCACTTCCGGCTGTTTAGGCAGTTGTGGCAAAGGAGGCCCGGCCATAGCATGCATGTGAGCTTGATGCGCGGCCTGAGCATGAGCCGCTGCTTGCGCATGAGCCTGCGCAGCAGCAAGCTGAGCATGAGCCTGCTGTTGGACCATCATGGTGGCCCATGGGTTTGGCCCCAGAAGGTAAGGAGGTATAGACATTTTGAGGATGTCTTACCTACCTATAGACAAAAAAAGTAAAACAATTAACACAATTCGTTTTATTTTACTCACAATTCGGAAAATTTCGGTAGAACGAAATGAAAAACAAAATTCAAAAATTATACGAAAAATAGAAATAAATAGAATAGAATGGAAATGAAGAGAGAAAATGATAACGGAGTAACGCGAAAGTATTATGATGAAAAAAGAACGGATCATATGGCGTCTGGTAAATCCCGACCAACGAATTACGATAGTTTCTTGGTTATGATATAAAGCGAATTACGAAAATCAAACGAGAGAAGTGTTTGAGATGGTGAATAAGAATAGTTGTAAGATTATAAGCTATTTAGATGTAAGAGAAGTAGAATATTTGTGTAATGATTTGGCAAAATGCACGCCGAATATTCGTTGATGAAAAAAAAAGAGGTAAGCAGCCATTTTGACATTGAGAAAGTTTGGAGTTTTAACTTTAATTTTTTTTTTCTATTTACCTTGTTGTTAGTACGATATAGTTAACGGTTTAATAACATAACGATGAAATTTCTTGCGAATGGCTTACTTCAATCTTTCTTATCGTTTATTCAACACTTGATATATAACCTCATACGTACTTTAGCGAAACGTATAATTTACGTACACATGCCGACATGCCGAATGCCTGCCGCTATCCACGAATTAATATGGCTACGTTCACTTGCGTGTATTTCCGGTTCGAAAAACGCGCGACTGCGTCATAAACAAGGGAGTTCATCTAGACACGAAACGCTATAAATAATGCACTGATATCGTTGATTTGTTTGATTAACTATATGCATTCGTTAGCCAATATTAGCGAAAATTCATGAAACACTATAAAAATATTGCGCAAAAGATTAATTTAAAATATTCTAAGACCAATATTATGACAATACGTTCGCAGAAAAAGCGAAAGAAGACTTCCCTTTCTAGGTCCGAGTATTTAGCTCGCGACTTAAGAATCACACGCACCTTCAATTTCCGGTTTCAAAAATAGAGGAGAAGCGTCTGAACGTGACCCTGACGCAATTTATTCCCTCTTTTCCAAGCCTAGAGCTGCCTGTGCCGAAGGGCGAAATTATTACGGCGGTAGAATCCTCAAGAATAGAGTTAATTGATAATTTGAAATTCTAAACTATAAACAGTAGACAAAATGAACGGAATAGTAAGGACCGCGTTGAGAGTCTCGGCTCTAAAAGGATTGAAAAATTCTACCGTTGTCGGCGGTACCGCTCGAAGAGAATTCACGCGAACGATGTGGAACATGTGCAACCGGCAAAACGATGTCCCATCGTTGTCTGCATATAAAATAAAAAATCCCATAGAATTTTGTAACTGTGGTTGCGCCAGAAAAGCACATACTAAAGGTGAGTCCAATTTGTTCTCATATTCCGAAACACAATCACCTTTATATTGATCTAATTCTATGATTTCGATTCCTTATTACATTTATTAGTTTTTCATTTTTGGAATTCTTGTCCTCGATATTTCGTTTATAAAATTATTTTCTCGGTCGCACTGTTTTTATTTATTTTTATTTTTTTATAATTTATTTAATTTTTTCAATATCCGAAATTTTACTCATTTTTTTTTTTTATTACTATTCAGCCGAGCAAGAATTAGTACAATTCCTTGCGGAGGAAATAGTAGCGGAAAAAAAGGCCCAAAAAATGAAGACCATTCCTACTGAGTTAGACGGATTCAAAATATCACTTGATGGAGCCGAAGTCTCGCTGATCAAGAAACAAGGAGATGAAACGTAAGTATTTCTTCAAATTTTAACTTCCAGTTCATAATTTTTGTTATGCATTGCTTTTACGCGAATTTACTTGGTACAATGTTGCATAAAAGTGAATAAAAATGTTCATTAATCGTTCAAAAAAGAAACTGACTCTCTTAAGAGCTTGTGAAAATATTTTTTCCAAAGTATAAAAATTCAAAGAAAAAATCGGGGTTTGGCAAGTTATGGTCATAGATTTTATTAATATTTTTCAGTATAACGATAAGTTTCAACGTCAATCACACAGTGGACAGTGATTCAGACCCCGAGGTAGACCCTCAAAATGATAAGCCAGAATTTGGAGAGATGAAAAGCAAGCCAAACTTTGAAGTTGATGTAGAAAAAGATAATCAAACTCTGGGATTTACTTGTTCGTTTAATAACGAGCCACAGGCATCAGGTGCTGATGATGGATACAGTAAGTTTTCTTGAAGAAAAACAACTGGGTCTTTTAAAACGTTCAATATATCCAAAGCGTTGAGTACAAATTGACAAATTTTTTGTCTTTTTGATAATTTACCTTTGGGAAATTAAACGGCTATCTTTGACACTGTCTTGATATCGAAAATTTCGAAATTGAGCTTGTCACGGTAAACCGACAATCCTACTTCTACTTTTAAGATCTTGAACGAAACGAGTCATGTTCAAATTTTTACTTATGATTTAATTTTGCAGATGATATCTTTGGCATCGATGAAATAACACTGTACCAGGGAGAACACGATGACAAAATTTATGCCGTTGCTGGTGACGTTATTGACGGCGTAAGTTTATCTCAATATAAATATACAGTAATATTTCAGGAATTGTATAATGTGCCTATTTTTATTTTTATATCATCAATAAATGTGTAAAGAATGAAATGTACAAAATTTTAATCGGAAATTTTTGTTTACAGTACCTGTACGATTTGCTGATGAACTACTTGGAGGAGAAGGGAGTTTCTAACGAATTTGCTGAGAAACTTATCGAGCTTAGTACGACCTACGAGCACACAGCTTACATTAGTTTACTTGAAGGTCTCTCGAAATTCACATCTGGAAAGTAATTCTTGTAATTAACTATTGCCATTCTATGCATTCAATGTAATGCAATATTCTGTTGAAAAGAAAAAAACTGTACTGTATAGTCTTAGATCTCGTTAATAAACCATTCGTATGTCACTCGTGTTTCTTATTATCTCATTGAATATTTCATCCTATTCAGTCAAAATAAAAAGAACCTATATGAAAGTTTTTTTTGTTTTTTGTTCTTTTCTAGGTAATTGTAGTGGAATCTTATATTTTACTTTACGTTTATTATATACATAAATACATACATACATTCATAAACTTAATTAACAAATAACTTTAATCACTGAACAATGTTTGTCTTTATGAAAAGCTGAAGTTACTGTGCAGAAATTTCAATTAAGTGTTCTGTATAGATACAATAATAATATATCAAAGCGCGGTTTAGAGTAAGTAGAAAAATCCTTTTATTGTGGAAGCTGTTCGTAATCAAGACTTGCCTTTACCGAATGTTTAATCTCTCCGAAAAATAAAAACGTGCTCAGAATTTATCTACATATTATATTTAATCGATTTTTTCATATATCAAGAAGTAAATTCACCATCGCAAGATAGCATATTGCGTGGGTGTTTTTTTCTTTTTTCTCTGTCTTCATTACATTGCACGATAAAATAAAAATTGATCATTTGTACGTATAGGAGGATAAAATCGTCCCTCTATTAATCTAAGTCCTATTAAAATTAACATTCTAACTATATTCTATCTATTTTCATGGTACTTTTGATTCTAAAGAGTTATGGATCTGGCAATCTATGCTTGTATAATTTTAAGTTGTTATTAGTATTACTGTGTGGTAATAACGGCATCGCCATAGGCTTGGGAGACGTACAAGGCGAGCAAAGCATAGCTGATATCCAAGTTGATACTGATATGCAGGAGGTAGAGGCTGTCTGTCAACTA
The DNA here is from genome assembly GCA_949628255.1 of Macrophya alboannulata. Taxonomy (NCBI): domain Eukaryota; kingdom Metazoa; phylum Arthropoda; class Insecta; order Hymenoptera; family Tenthredinidae; genus Macrophya; species Macrophya alboannulata. The sequence goes on along the minus strand of OX451212.1, from coordinate 6,766,866 downwards.
CGAGGTGGTGCAGATTGTTCCTGATCTGTACCCAGGTAATTAGCTTCTACATCTTTCACTTCTATGTGCTGCTCCTTCATCGCTTTCTAAAATTTTGAAGATTATTGATGAACTAAATGAAGAAGAAGATAATAATTACAGCTCAGTTTGATCCATAATTTGTAATATTATAAAATCTGGAAAGATATTGATATAAAATCGGTGAAATCGTAGTGAAATTACTGAGAAATTTTATATAACATTTTAGAGCAATCTCGAAAAATAAAGCAAAAATGTTATTATATGTTCCAAATCCTGAAGAATTCTTCTAAGATTTTTGAATAATATTAGGAATCTAGCGAAGTACCAGAATAAGATCATAAAAAATTCATAAACTCATTTGTCAAATCAATTTGAAATCTAATATAGATAATTAATTAAACGTGTTAAAATCCTGTATCTAATATTGTTCATTGATAAATAGAATAGAATATCGTAAATTAGAAGAAGAGAGATTATCCTATCTCTGAATCCGACTCACCGCGACACACTCTTTATAAACTTTGAGTAAATTGGAGCACATTGAGTCGTTAGTATCTCCCCTTAGGAATCTTTCAGAGAACCAATAATTGAAACAAGCGTCGTATTTCTGTTTTAATTCGCTGCATGCGTCCATGCTGTTTCTCCAAAAGGTTTTTTTTTTTGTTTTTTTATTTTATTTTATTTTATTTTTTTGTTTCGGACCTATATTAGGAAGAAAGTAAACAAATAAATGATAATGTTATGCAATATATTACCTTAACGCATTGCTGGTACACTTTGAACATAGGAGCACACATGGAGTCGTTGGTATCACCTTTCAGGAATTTCTCGGCAAACCAGAAATGGAAACACGAGTCGTATTGCTTCTTGAACTCATTGCACGTCTCGCCAATACTGTTCATAGGTATGCTTCTAACTCTTCTACTTCTGAAAGCAGACCCAACAGACTCCAAAAGAGTACTTCCATTGCCCTTAACTTGCTATCAGCAGTCGTTACCAAAGTATATTTTCTTTTCATCCAAAATTCTTTCCTCATTTACGTAAAAGAGGCTTGTATTTTTTTGGCAATATAAATTGTTCAAAAATTAACAAAAAGTAGTTTTTTTAATTAATTTTTATTTTTTAGCATAAATAAGGATAGAATTTTAGCTGGAGCGACTGCTGAACGCACGTCGTTTAATCAACCCTACGAAAATTTGTGCATTTTTTTTTTTATGATGGAAAGGATTATAAACAAGCGGACAAAATAAGGTCTTCATTTTTCGGAATGGAGTATTCAAGCACAATTTTTCGAGGTAAGGTTTATTCTAAGTAGTCTAACGAATAGTGATTACAGATTATGTGATGATTGCCAATGATCGCAGATGTTGATAAAAATTATAATCATGTATATTGTATGATGAAAAACGGATTTTAAGGTTACATCAAATTTTGGTAAACAATGCATTGGATTGTCAGTGTGTCATTCTTTTTGTTTGAATCGTTAATTTCTGTTCAAAGTGAGGTGTTATTTATTTAATCTATACTTGCCCGTGTCGAACGTTATAGATCGAAGGGTGATATTGATTGTAGACTTCTTACCTCTGCGATTAGACGAAAACGTGTTTGACCAGAACTCGCGTTTTTGCACAAAAACTATCGAGACTCAGAATTGTAGATATCAAAGAACGACGTTTAAATGAATTATTAAATTCCGTTTAAATTATCAAACGATGACGCAAGGTATGAGAAATTTTTCTATTCGATACACACATGTGTTCATGAGTAATATACTGTTTCAAGCATTCGTACGGGTCGATTTAATGTGGCCGTTATCAGCTGTTATCAAATCCAGCACCGGTTATCTACACGTCGTTTATAGTTTATGAATATTCAGTAAGATGACGCCAAAAATTTGTCCAGTGATCGAATCCAAGTCTAGAAGATGGCGCTACCTGGCGACTGTTTTACAAACTATTTTTGCCGCAAAACAAGGTGGGCGGGAACAGGTTCAAATTCCCATTATCTAATCATATTTTTTTATTTATTACTTGTAGAATGATCAACACTGATTTAAAAAGTTCTTTGGACTTAGTACCGCACTCTCGAAATCAGCTCTTAGTTCCCAGAACTGTATAGATATACTTGAATTCACTAATTACTTAAATTAAGAAAAATTTTATACCTCGGGTTTGCACATTGAAATCCGCATACAGTCGCTTACTCTGGTTTTAAATATTCAAATTGATCAATAATTTAGATTTTAGATTAAAAAGACGAAGTACATCGACGCGAGTCGACAGAAAGGAGGACGCTAAATAAAAGAAAACCATTTTTCAAAATTTTTAGACACACATATACCAATATGTATGTATATGAATGTAAATAAATCTTGTATACCTATGGAAAATAATGTATTTCATACAATATTAGACATTTTCTACAACATATTGGTTGTCTGCTGTTGCTTGCCGGCCGGTGTGTAGAAAATCGTATAATTTCTGTTCTCTGGAGAGGAAATCGATAGTTAGCATCGTCTCTCCGTCGTTCCTCCACCATCTGGTTTTCTCAATGATTATAGTATACAGAAGAGTAGCGGGATTAAAAATCTCCGCATAATCTCCGTGCCTACTCAAACCCATCTTTTTTGAACATAAATATAACATAAATGCACTATATTCTAAAATAATATATAAATCTGAATATTTCCTTAAAAATTTACTAAAACGCCGAAAATAATGTTAACAAAAAAAATAATAAAACGGATCTATTTTACCAATCGAAATGAAACATCGATCTAACAAAAAATTTTTTTAAAAAGTCAAGATATTAGAAAATTTTCATATTATCGGAAGGGATGAAATCAAAATTTTGAGAATAGGTATGTATAGATGTATAATGCGTAGGCATAGGCGCGTACCGAGGGGTACAAGATGGCGGGGGAGGATCGAGAGAGCGAGAGCTTTGTGAGGGTTAGAGGGAGGAGGGAGAGGGAGAGGGAGAGCCTGCAGACAGCAGTAGCGCGGTGGGGTGGTTGCCCTCGTCTGCGCTTTGTGCGAATTGCTCGCTCAATAACGTGTTCTCGCCCTCTCTCCACCCCTATAATACTATACGCTCTTGTATACATATAGATATATACCACGAGCTAAGGGCCGTTGCCCCAAAAGGCCTCCGCTCCCTCCGGAAAGGTCAATCGTTGCCCTTAACGTGCCGCGCGGTGCAGCTAGTCTCCGACTGCTGCACTACATACTACATCGAGTTATATCCCATGCGTATGTGTAATGTATGTATTTATGTATGTATGTAGGTAGGTACCGTTAAAACGACCGCCTACCTCCCCCCTGCAGCGTCGATTTAATTATTCTGGATCAACTCGCCGCTGTTCGTCTTCCGGTGTCTCATATACAATTATACTCTTGCATGTGTACACCGTTTTCATTTTCATTTTTATTATTATTATTATTTTTTATATTTAATAAATTATAATCGTAGACAACTATCTAGATATACCTTTATATACAGACTCTCTGGTTTCTGGATTATAGATAGAACGAAATAACAACATCTTAACTAACGCTTCCGCCTCGAATATATCGATCCGTGTATATACCTATGTATAGCTGCTCCGTTAATTACATCTTTAGTATTTTGTCTTTAATCGCCGCATGTTATAGCTGGATATTCGTTCTATATTCGGAATATCAAAAAAACAGACGAAAAAAAAATGACAATAATAATGTGAAAAGGAAACCGAAATTCGGAAATTATATTCGTATAATTAATAGACTGAAAAACGTTCGAAAGGTTCTATACCGCGCCTATAATGTAGGAGAAATTTATGAGCTTGAGTTATTATAGTATTATGGAGGGGTTTATAATTATTCGATTGTTCTCAGCCCATACATATGGCATATACATATAGATATATAGGAATATATATTTTTTAGTCAATTTTCCGTACACGGTCGCGAGACAACCCGATGTGAAATGATTCGCAACCGGTTGCAGCTCATCGTGTCGAGTCGCGTCGCGCGGGGTTACGTATAGATATATACCTACTATGGTATACATACGTATAGTTGAACAGCGCGCGAGCGATTCGCTACAAGGTCGTCGAATTAATATCATTGACGCCGTCTAGGCGAAGTACTTCACTCTTATGGCTCTGCCTATTGAATTGTTGTCTTATTCCTTCGCTTATAACCCCGTAGAACGCGACCCATTTTATATACACTCTTCGTATATTATATTTATATACCGATACAGATATTACTTGTATTACGTATACTACCTATATACGAACTTGAAAGAAGCTTACGAAAAATTCATAAATAGTGTAGTTGATAGTATTCTATTATTTTTCTTTTCGTGGCATATAAATAAAAGACGTTACATGGTTAATTTAATATTAACCGATATCCGACGAAAGGAAGAGAAAGAGAGAGGGGAAGACATTGAAAAAAGGGTCCGAATTAGATAAGAAATTCGAGAGAATTTTAATGCTATAACTATACCATTTGATTATTAGACATTGTGAAATGATTTTATGTATGTGTAAAGTTTAATTGAGCAACGCGCTATGTATGTTTCGATACAGCTGCGTGACGCAGCTATAAGAGATTGCGAATAAATAGGCGTGGACATATACACTCTGGCACGCGTGTCTATTTATACAAAAGATGTTAAGCCGCAAAGCAAGGGAATCGACCCCGTGGCCTTGACTTCGCAAGCTGACCCGTCTGATACTGCAGACGATTTTATTCTGTGTTTTAAAACCGGGATTCTAGGGCACCTTATACCCGCCCAGTACTCCCACGCAGTAATATAAGTCAATATTCTAATTAATAATTCCATTTTATTATCTTGAATGTCAAGTTTACCAGAGTTATTTTGCAGAAACTTTTTATGTTTCCTCTTTACTTTTCTCCCTCTCTGTACTACATGAAACAATTCGTTCCTACCAACAATTGAGAGGAAAAAAAAAAAAAAAAACAACTAAATAGTTAACGTCACGTACCTACTATACTCGTGGGCTTACAAGGGACACGCTATTTAGTCATTAGACATTATGTATTGTACTACAAGCTACATTTGTACCGTTTTGTTTCCTTATATATTCAAATCTACCACTAAATTCCCTTTACGCATTAAACTCACAGCATCTACGTCAGATCGCGAGAGATTTGGAACCTCCGTTTTATAAAAAAAAAAATAATAATAATAATGATAATAATAATAATAATAATAATAATAATAATAATAAACACTATATGAAATACATGTATCAACAGTCTGCAGGACCTTACTGAGGCCACAGGCTCACAGACTCCCGAAGGAAGCCTCGAATCGGAGAGATACGAGGTGGTTTTTCGTATCTACATACGATAAAAAAAAAGGAAAAAAAAAAACCATTAGGCATTATCTTCGTTGAGCCCTTTTAAGAAAATGTAAAGAAACATGAAAAACGCAACGGGGATCGGCGACCTTGACCTTGTCCGTGGTCACGCGTAGTGAGACCTACCTACATCGGTCAAAACAAAATAAACCGACTTTCTTTCGCAGTATATAATGTGTATGGATATGTGTAACTACGCGCGGGTCTGTCTGGTTATAAGTTATAAGTAGGCAGGTGAATCCGTCCCCTTCCATATCCTACCCTGTCTTCCCTTCCCTCTCCGCCGCCCTTCGATGCGATAGTCTTTATTACTCACGATACCTGCCTACCATATGGCCAGGTGCAACGAGAGATCTACACTCGCATACACGCCTACGCGTTTTTTGCCTGCCTCGGGCTTATCACAGAGAACTAAGAAACGATTCCTTGACGGGGGCGATAGGAGGTCTAGGATAACAGAAATGAAGCTGAAAATAGTAGATAGAAGAAAAAAAAGAAAGAAAATTATTTTCTCTATCGAATGAAAGTAAGGAAAAAAAAATTGAAATGAGGAAAAAAATTGATGATGCTATTTCGAATTTTGTCTAGACTCTAAACCGCATTGCCCTCGTTCGTTTTTCGGGGTTTTGCGACGCACCATGGTTGGGGTTGGTGACCAAAGGTCGTTGTTGGGCGGTCCGCGGGGGTGAGTGCCTGTGACTCTCCCTCCCCAGTACGGACGATCCTTGATGTAAAACTGTGTAAAACTGTGCGGCTCGGTCGGTCGGGTGTCTTGGGTGGCGTCGAACGAAACAGGTGCGGCTGCCGGAGCCCCACTAAAACGACGGTGGCGCCTCTCTCGTTAAAGTCCGTAGAGTTTCGGGCAAGATGGGCGAACTTCGCCGGGCAGTAGTAGCTTAGACTCTACCTACAAGACAAGACACCTACTAATGTTTCCTAACAAGAAGTAAATTGTAAATTATTAATAATTATAGAGAAAAAAAAAGCGAAGATCTTTATCTATTTTTGTAACATGCCGTATTAATAGTGTGTTTGTGTGTGGGATTTATACGATATTATTGAACATTGATAAAATAGCGGAGCTTTTTATTAATAAAATTACATACATAGTGTTGTATATCGAAGGTAGGTCTCTCTCCATCAGTCCCCCGGGGTCGGTGTGGTGCTACGCGCGGTTTCAACAGTGTATGTGTATCTACGTACGTTCGTGCGTGTGTTTATAAGGTAGTATTCGTGAAGTGCACAGCCCGACACACCCTCTTGACACTCGACATCCGTCTCACATCTCCAGGCTCTCTATTTCCATCTCTCACTCTCTTTCGAACTCTCTATATCTCTATCTATTTCATACTCCTATCTAACTATCTATTTGCCCGTACATCGCACACACGGATGCACATACATACAAGTCATACGCGAATACCGAGTCGAGACGCTCTCTCACGTTAGCTAATTATTTTTCTTTTTTATTTTATTTCATTCCTCATCCTTCTCTAACTTATTCTTCGCCTCAATTTTCTCTCGTTCGGGTGGAATTTATAATATTCAAACTGTTATATACATCGTAATTATCTTTATCCCGTATTTTAGCGATCGAGTGATTATTTGATTTTCAATATTTCTCCCCCACCATCGGCCGCCCAACCCCCCCACTGCCACCCCCATCACCCCATCGCTCCCTTTAGTTTATTTTACAATTTTTCGTCAGTGCGCCGAGATTCGAGAAGACCGAGGAGATCAACCCCGCGATCGTTTAATATTTCATATTTCATTTCGACGATATTCAGCTACAGACAACTTCTTGAGACTCGAGTGACTGTGCGCGGTGGTGTAACATACATACCTCTACTGCTCCTCTGCCGACGATTTGATACTGCTACTGCCGCTGCTGCTGCTGCCGCTGCCGCTGCTGCTGCCGCTGTTGCTGCTGTTCTTATTTTACTTGTACGATACTATACGGTATAATACTGGTGGTGACTGTGTGTTATTTAGTGGACGTGGTTAGTTAGCCGTCGTATTATTATTATCATTACTATTCTTTATATTAATCGTTAAATCGTGGTGCTCGTGGACGAGCTGTGAACGAGTATAGAGGAAGAAGATAAAGTAAAACAGACTAAAATAATTCATACGGTCGTTCGTTATAAAGTTCGGTGATTAAAGAGGAAAGAAGAAGAATACTAAAAGATAGAACGAGAAAAGAAAAAAGAAGAAAAAAAAATATACTTCTTTTAGCAATGGCTGTGAGAATGGAAAACGCCGCGGCGAGAAAACTCAACTACAAGATGATGGTGAGTACCCTAATCATACTGCGATTCAATACGATTGTGCGATTTTATATGCACACATAATTGTGTACGTGTGTGTGTGTGTGTGTGTGTGTGTCTGTTGCCGTTTTCCTCAATAGTGAGAAATACAATACTTGGTATAATATGAGCAATAACCGCGATCTCGGTCGTCTTTTTATTCTTATTCTTATTTGCAAGAATGTTGCGGCCGGCTTGTTTCCCCTGTGCATACTAAATACATACACGCGATATCTTACATACCTACCTACCTATCTAAACCACCTTCATCCATACATACTTATATTCATGTTATACGTATACGAGAATACTACAGAGGGCCATCGCCGGTGTAGTTTGACAGCTTGCCACGGGGCGTCTGCCTGCTGCCCCACCCAGTATCTTTTTCGTTCTCTTCTCTCTCGCGGTCGTTTCTTTCTTCGTCCAGTCGATTTATTCCGCACGTAGGTCGAATCTTGAATACTTTGTTCGTCAATTTTTCATTATTCTCAAGTTATTTTCTTCCTTACTCCTCTATCTCCTTCTCCTTCTCCTTTTTTTTTTTTTTTCTTTTTGGTTTTGCTTTTTTAATCAATTTTCTTTTTCAATCGTTTCTTCATTATTTCGCAACACGTTCGCACAGCATACAATACCTATAATGTACACAACCAATCGCGATTGGCGCATGTCGATGATATTAAACTTCGGTCGGTCAGGGTGGAGAGGCTTAATCACGCTCGCTCTGAATAACAAATCGCTAATCTTCATTTGAACCTCGCACAATTCGCGATCATTCAAATGGCGGAGGACGTGGCTATAATACGGCACAAGAGTCATGTGTGCGTCTGTGTGCGGGGGAGGTCTTTTAGCGTACGCACACATGTGGGGATATACCAATCTAAACTTTTTGTATTGCCAATTTTTTTTTTTCTCTTTCTTTTGTTTTTTACCCCCTCGATTGATTTATCTAAATTCTAATTTTGGGTACAGGCATAAAGGCTTGTTGGGGATTTTCAATGTATATCTTAGAAAGAAAGCGACAAATGTTATAAGAGAGAGATGATATTTTTTATTCAAAGAAAACATAACGGTACCGTCTCGAGAAGTGTTTGCGAGCACTGTTTTTACAAAACAAGAGAAAGTCGTTTTACTTTACGCTAAATATGCTGTAAAAAACAAATTTCAGTCTTGCGAATAGTTTTTTTTTTTTTTTTACGGTTTTCTTATTTTTCTAAAATTTTTTTCCTATTATTTATTTATTTATTTTATTTTTTTCTTATACGAAATAAACTTGTAATGTACAATGTTCGCAAGTACGACAGTCTCAGCAGGATACAGCTCTTCTACCGCTACGCTATTTGGTACGCCTGGTTCTGTTTATTAGAGGCCTCGCGGATACACGTGCGAATCAATAACCCGATGCTTGCTACATACTCCCGCTTGCTTGCTTGCTGCTTGCTATTACTATTACTACTACTACTACTACTACTGCTGCTGTTGCTGCGGCTGCGGGTCTTGGCCGTAAAATTTAGCTTTCCTACATATGATACGCTTTACAGTATAGGTATAGCTATAGTCTCTCTCGACAGTGATTGATTCATATATTAGGGGGTATATATATAATAGGCCGTCTCAATTTTCAACTTACAAGAAAATCATTGTACATAAGCGCTAGAAGATAAAAATTTGATACTGACGTATTTTGATAATTATTTCTATCCCTTTATCATAGTTTCGTGAATAGGATATGTATTTGGAAGAAAATCGATTCATGCCACTGTGCAGGAATCAAAATTCACTGCATAATTATAATTTATTATCGTCGCGTTATACCTATGTAATAACTGGATAAAAGAAATCGAGCTAAAAGAAAGTGACAAACTAACAATTAACTTTAAAATACACGGATTTCTTCTTTTTATTTTTTCTTTATTTTCTTTCTTCCTATTTTGCACAATTACTTGTGCAATTATTGTGATTAATCGACGAATCTTTATTATGTCGCTCCTCTACGAAAACGCACCGTATATGTATAAGGTAACTCGAAAATTCTCAAGATTTGAATATACAAGAAAAACAATTAACTCCGACAGTCTTACAAACTTGAAGGAAAAATCATTCATAGAAGGGGGTGAGAGGAGGAGGAGAAATAGGAAACAGAACGCTGAACGCACGCAAGGTTATTAACGCGAGAGTGGAAAGTAACGATTTTATTTCAAATGAAACTAGGGCGTGCCAAATAACTGCTGCAACTACTTACTTATTTACTTACTTACTATAAGCTATATGTACCATACATACCTATATATATGTATATATGTATATCTATATATCTGCATGCCATACTATAACGGCGCTTTCCAGCGATCTTATTAATACCTTACGATATCGCCTATAGGTACGAGACATATATTATCTTCTCCAAACGCGAGTAAGACAGAACTCGCAAGCGCTTAATTAATTAACATTATTTCTCAGGAATCCCCATCTTTCAATTGTTGATTTAACTGCTCTCATTATTATTATTATTATTATTATTATTATTATTCTCTTACAATATATAGACTCGCAATTTATTTTCCTCAAGCGAGGGGTGTAAGGTATACGTGCGATTGATATAGACAGATAAATGAATGGGGAGGGGATGAGAATGCAGGCGGTGACCGCAGCGTCGCAGAGAGTCACAAATCTCTGTACATCCAAAGTCGAAATTCGGAGAGTAGAGAGACAGGAGCGGAAAACGAGAGGCAGTGGAAGCCAGAAGCAGAAGCAAGAGCAGCAGCAGGCGCCGGTAGAATATCGATTATTTGTGGTTGCGGCACGCTGCGTCCGTTTTGCGAATGATGGCGGCGTACGTCGACCTACGCCCCATCCTCTCCCTCTCGCCCTCACTCTTACTCTCTCACTCTCTGTCTACACTTATAGGTATAGAGAGCGCTCGGTGGCCCTTCTTCGTCTACCTCTCGTCCGCTCCTCCCCGGTCACTATCTGTCACGTGATTTTCTTATACCTCTTTCATTTCGGTGTAATTAATATTTATATATATATGCAAAGCGATTACATATTCATTTATTCATTTTTTTTCGCGTTCCAATCAATTAAAATTTATCATAGTGTACCTACAGAATTTTTGGATTCTGTAAAATTGTTTTGAATCTTTTTTTCTTTTTACTCATCTCTCTCTTTCAGTCTCTGGCGAAATTATTCCGTAATATTATATAAATTAATATTTAAATTAATATTATATATACTCTTTTGATAACGTGTTCTGAACTCGTACAGTTTACCATATAATAGTATACGAATAAGATATTGGCGTGGACACGGACGCGGGCGCTTCGTCAGCTGATAAATAACGTTTCCTAGTTTTACCACACTTTTGTAGCTTCTCCCCGTGATGCATGCATCGTATATATATATATATATATATATATACCGTATCGTGTCCTCGCGGCGAAATTAGGTACGCGAAGCCTGCAGAGAACGGGTTAGAAGAGAAAAAAAAATATATAGATGAGAGAAGAGACGATGAAGAATGAGGAAAAGAAATGATATATATAAAAAACAAATAAAATATTGGATCGAATATTTTTTTTATTTTTATTTTTTTTTTTAACGTTGCCGAATTTGTTCTGCCTTCCTAGAATTCCGTATATACCTACACGATAACCAGAGTATATAATGTTTGGAGTGATTATTTTATCAAATCAAGAAACGAGGTAGAATAAAGGCAAGAAAAAATAAGAAAAAAATCTGAATATAGGTACATAATTTGGAGTTGAAAATCTTGTAAAGTCGCGTGCAAGTCTGGTATGCCAATCATTCCAGAGGTTCGCGTTCCGCGGTATCGTTTTAACACGTAGATACACGCAGTCGTCGTCGTCGACGACGCCGAACAGCTGGTATTGCAATAAAATACCGAATGATATATCGCGGTCCGTGTTTCATATAGCGGTTGCGATGGAAAAATAGAGGGAGTATAAGAAAGGGAGCAAAAAACAGAGAAAAAAAAGAGTAAAAAATCAAAGAGAATAATAAAATCCAAAGAGATTTTGATGGAAATAAGAAATGATACGATATTGAATACGATTTTTTATACTATAGTTCTAAGTAGGATTGCAATGAAATGTAAAAAAAAAAAAAGTAACAAATAATACACAGAGAAAAAAATGAAAAAAATTACACTTCAAATCAACATTTTGGTACGTACATATACATAAAATGTATATTGTATGTATATGAAGACAGGAAGCTGAGTCAGTCTACGTATGTGTTTATGCGAAGAAAAGTTATAAGCCGCGATAAGATTTAATGATAAATTTAGAAAACCCATTATTTATGCTCTTACAAGCATATAGATAAATATTTTCCATGTTGTTATTATTATTATTTCTAGTGGTTTGTATTCCTTCGGAAAACAAAACTCGTAATCTTTTATAATGAGTATTTGTCCCATTATTATTAATAATATATTGCGGTAAAGAAGAGGAGGTCTCTACCGATCCACGTATATATATATATTTATATATACATATATATAGAATGAAATGTACTGTATAATCTGTATCCTGCAGCGCGGTTTCTGCATTTGTAGATAAGGAAATGAAAAACGAAAATAGGCTGTGTAAAAAAAAAAAATAAAAAATAATAATTAGGGGGCGTATATATATATATACAAATACACTTATGCCTACATCTGAAATGTATGTAGGTATGGTAGGTAATCAAAAATGATTCATTCGTATATTTATATTCATCCTTTTTCTCTCAGTTAAAAAAATTCTGCTACATATGACGTTAGTCGCTCGTTTAACCCTCGGAACACTGCACATTCATATTTTTTCTGAGACCCTGTGCAGCACTTTTTAACGGTCTACCATTTAAAAACCAGATACTAATCCGATCAACTTGAAAAAATTCTCAAATATTCTTCAATCATTGTATAATCAATTGCCGTAGTTCAAATGTCTCGTTAGAAATATTAAAACGTAAAGAAAAAAAAAATCCTGACAGAAAAAAATTTTTTTCCAAAAAAAAAAAAAAAACGAAATTTTGTAAAAAAAAAATTGTTCCGGCACAGGACCTCGGACAAAAAAAAAAAAAACGCTTCCGAAACATGCTACGCGACTGGCGGCATTACCGAAACGATAAACATAGATATACACCCTCTTTTATACGTATTATACGATATGAGTCACTTGTTTTTCGTTCAAAGTCAACCTCAGCCGCAGAGAGAGAAAGAGAGAGAGAGAGAGTGAGATATATAGAGAGATCGATGCATTTCTTGTTTGCGGTTTTGAGTTCATTCTAGCAGCGCAAATATACAAACGCGAATGGTTTTAATGAACTTTTATATAAACGAGTTTGAAGATAAATATTGTTGATTTTTTTAAATATAGAATATCGAATATTTTTTAAAAGTGAAATTTTGAAATTTCACCAAAATTCCCCATCTCCCGTGAAGAAATTTAATTATTCCGATAATATAAGAAAGTTTCGTATTAGAGAGACGGGATTCCTCAGCATTCTCTAATTATTATTATTATTCTCTATATTATATTATTATCGCTAATTATTCACTTGTGTCGGTATTATTTCCAACTGTTGAATATATAATATTCTCTAACCGCAATTAGATAATAATAATCTATATATATCACATATGTATATAAAATGTTATTCTCAATAAACCGTTCGTATAAAGTTTTGTCTTAAATTACAGGAATATAAATTCGATGCAAATGAAATTATTTAACGAAAAATGAATCATAAATTAAGTTTAATTATTCGTTAATTATTCGTTAGTATACTGTGACCCCTGCAATATAAATATATATATATATATATATATATATATATATATATATATATATATATATATAAAATACGTATAAATATGTTATATATGTACATAGCGCGCGCACGCCCGTGCGCAAATGACACAAGAAACGCGTCTGACCTTGGGGCGTGTCACGTGCGCCGGCGGGGGTTTACGTATAGGCAGTCACAAGTTACGTTCATAAAGCGTGTTTTACCTGGGCGTAAAACGACAGGTAAATAAACTGCTCTCTTACTTCTTTTAAACAGTGTGGCGTAGTAGCGTAGGTAATAGCGTGGCGCTGATATATAAATATACCTATACTGCACGACTGGGCAAACGTCGGACATTGGCCCGTCACGAAATGCGAAATGACCTACCCCAATTATATTCATGTTTCTTGCGCGGCTCTAAAGAAACTTATCTAAGATCGTATATATGACGAAAAAATGAAAAATCAATGCTATATATAAGTTATATACGTATACATAATATGCGTATATATATATATATATATATATATATATACAAGTATAACATTAGCTAAACATATACATATGTACATATTTTATTTTTATTTTTATTTTTATTTATTTATTTTTTTCTATTCATTCTTTCTTTTCCTCTAATTTTCATGATGAAAAAAAAAAAAAAAGAATTTCTAACCTATAGAAAAGGAGGATAAAGTATTCATACGAATACATACATATACGTATACACATACGTACATATGCATACATACAAGCAAATGCTGTAAAATTTTATGTTTCTTCTTACTCATCGTGAGTAAGTATATATGTATATAGGTATATATTTGTATAGATATAAATCGCTGGTTCAAAGTTTAAAGGTTGAAGTCTAAAACCGAAACCTACCTATTAATAGTCGTAGATACTGTTGCGGTTGGAAAACTTTTCATACGACATAAATGTTATAAGAGATAAGAATATTACCTATGTACATAAGTGTGTCCAAGTATTATTATACATATAAATAAGTTTAAGTAAAAGTGACCAATTTTAATGAATTTCACAAATCTGCTGTCTGCACTATATAGTAAATATATACACAATTAACTCTCGCCCTGCACTAAAATAATGACTCACGACGGTCGACCGATGACTAAACGCGAAAGTCTTGTATAGATGTAGGTATGTGTATATGTAGGTATGTGTATATGTAGGTATTCACTATGGGTTATACTGGAGTTACAGGAAATTATATACTATACATATATACTACGGTTATATATTTACAAATATATTCTGGGCATTACGGTTTTTCCTTCCTTCTCCTCCTGCTGCTATATACATATATAATTGCACAAAGAAATTCTGTCAAAATCTACGACAAAAGTATATCATTCCTTCGTCCTGCTACAATTTTCCCTCTTTCTTTCTTGAATTTTTTTTTTTTTTTTTTTTTACACATTAGTTAGATCGGATTTATGTATTACGATCGATTCTTGAAATTCATCGTAAAAAATTACCTTCTGCATTTTATCATCATCATCATTATTTATTTTTTTTTTTTATTGTTATTGTCAAATTTAATTTGTCAAAACTACTATAGTCGTGATCTTTATTGAGACGAGTGTTTAAAAGGCCCCAAGAGACACGGCCGGTGTGGTTGTTGTAGACCAGTGATGCTGGTTTGGACGGGCTAAGAATATACCACAGGCGCGCCGCCTAGACCGGGTAAAATGGATTTCAGGTCGCAGGCTTATGTATCCCCTACCTCCGTATCAAAGACACCGACGAACATGTATCAGATGTTGTTTTATACATGTCATACGTACACATATATTTATAGGTATGAATGAATTGGACTTACATTTCTCAATCGTTATATATAATAATAATAGATTATTTAAAATTGCAAAAACGATTGAAAGAGGGAAAAAAAAAATCGATTTTGAGTCTCGAGTTTCTTTTTATATTTCTGCTTTTATTTACGCGAAAATATTCAAATGTACATATGTAACTATGTAAGTATCGTTACGACGACTTAATTTACGTAAATTACTTCTTCTCTGAGATCTAAAATATAGATAAGAGACTAGATTGTCTATATGCACATACATAATATCTATACATATATGAAACACCTAGTTTCGTAATTAGAACACGACCATGGCCCATTCGCGGTTCTTCCCACTTTCCTTAATACTCAAGGGCTTCTTAGGGCCGACTTAGGAACGTGGTGGAGTTTTTATATCGCCAAGTTGCTCCGCCTCATATTCTCCGAGACTAATTGTACTCTTTTGACTGTTATTTTTTTTTCTTTTTGCTTTTTTTTTTCTTCATCCATTTTTACGGATATATGTATAGGCTTCGACAAAGTTGTGACCCGTATATTATAGGTATATAAGGTACGTGTAAATAATATACATAGGTACCTCGTGTTACGTACGATTTTATCAGAAATAAAAAGATTTGCAAGCGAAAAACGGAATAGCCAGATAATATTTGAAATGAATAACTTATTGCAATTAAACGGTGTAGACGACGAGCGAACGGATAGGTTCTGCTCTTTCTTCGGATATAGAGACGTACGAGTACTAGGTATTATACAACCGTTGAGTAGGTAAATTAGCAATTAGTATAATACTCAATTAGCATCGCTGTGTACCATGTCTTGAATTTTTTTTTTTTTTTTGAACAAGATCTTTTAGTTGTCAGAGCTTATTAACGCGAATAATTCTTTTCCTTCATGTTTCCGATTTATTTATTTATTTCAATGGATTGAATTTATTACACAATAGCTATAATCTCTACTCTCGCCAATTCCTCCTAAATTTATTCTTCCTTTGCCTTTTGTTTTTTTTAAATAATTTTTGTCATTCCATTATTGTTACAATTTATTTTCCTTTAGTTTTCTCTCATTTTCTTTTCTTTCAGCTTCTCTTCTCTTTCTTTCATTCACACCGTTCGTACGTCTATAGATCGGTCTCGGGCTAGCTGTAATCATTCTTAATAACTCGACAAAGGTCAGAGAATCCAAGCGATATGATATCATCATCATGCGTTAGTCACATTCTTCTACACTCGCGCTGATCACGTATAAATTATTATATACCTATACTAACAGCGTTGGCTGCATCCTTGCATTGCATATCTCAAGGTGAAGCACCGGGAATGCTTGGTATGTACCGGCCGCTGTGCTGCGCTGTGCTGCGCTGCGCTACGCTGCTCTGCAGCGCCGTGCCGTTGCTGCTTAACTCTTGGTGTATACGCGTAACTGGTTCTGCCGTTTACAAGTTCGAGTTAACTGTACGCACGGCGTCCTATCGCGTTGCGGACGGCGTCGATCGTTTTTTTTTTTTTTTTTCCTTTTTCTTTTTTCTTTCGATCTATTTTATTTCACTCGAAAGTATAAGCGTGGTAAATAAGTAAATTGACGAATAAATAAATATCTAGCTATTACCTTTCTTCCCAAATATTACACACAATTGGATAACGTGTTTTTTTTTCATTCTTTCTTTTTTTTTTTTTTTAATTTAATACACGGATAGCATCGCTAGAGCTCGAGTTAAAAGGGGGGGGGGGGGGGGAAACTGGCAAACGAGTCTAAAAAGTAACAAAAAAAAAAAATTAATCCCATCATTTTTTTTTTTTAATATAACTCCTGTAAAGACGTAATGCATGAGATCTTGTACTAATGACGCTCTAAAACGATGACTAAAAAATCAATTATTGTAATAATAACTCCATGTCTGTTATTATAAGCATCATTTGCAAGTGTCAATAATTTCATTATATTATTAGACGTATAATAGTAAATTATACCTATATATAGCTAGATATACCTTTACGTACGTATAATATGACTTCGTATAGTCTAGTGAACGGTTTATAGAATCTGTTAACCGTTAGATGTGAGGAGAGCGTACATGCATATACATACATAATATACGATCACCGCAAAGTAGGGAATTCCGTGGGTATATTTGTATGTATACCTCATCGAGAGACGTTTGTGGTATTACATAGATATACAGTTATATATAACTTTTTACATGCCGATATTTATGGGTTATTATAGAAGAAAAAAGACAGGCATATACAAAATAATAATAATAATAATAATAATAATAATAATAATAATAATAATAATAATAATAATTGATTCAGAGATTGAAAATAAATTCACGAAAAATATATATAATAGTTAATAAATTGACAAATTTGAAATCTTTTTTGACTCCGTTATTTTGTTTTTTCATTCAACTATTTGTTTTTTTTTTCAACTATTATTTTTTTAAATTTTCAAATTTTCACCCTGCAGGTAATAAGTTATTATTATTATTATTATTATTATTATTATTATTATTTTTTTATTTATTTTTTATCCGCAGGTATATAATATAATGTATTGTGCACATACATACCAGTACGTCCC
>OX451212.1:6694634-6748767 GCA_949628255.1 Macrophya alboannulata | reverse complement strand
GAGAGAGAGAGAGAGAGAGAGAGAGAGAGAAAGAAGTACGTGAGGAATAAAAAAAGAAAAAAAAATGATTTTTTATACATGTCGGGTGCATACTGATCATTTGTGTACGCTTTTACACATATAAATATACATGTAACACGTTAATTATAATATCGACAGTCGGACTATAGAATGTACGTATGTATATATTAATATCTTACCCATATACTTATATGGACTTGAAAAATTAATAAAAAAAAACAAAAATAACAAAATAACAAAATTTCACGTTTCCATACAAATTTATTTATTTTTCAAAAAATTACAAGAAGTGTACGAAAAAAGAAAAAAAGAAATGTGACGGACAAATCTTTTCTCACATTACATACATATACATACTCAGTTATATGATGATTACGATGTTACATATCATTGACCGCGTGCGCTCCAAATGAATATAATGTATGAATGATATAGAACGAGATAGAGTTTTATGTTTTTCATTTTTTTTTTTTTGGTTTTTCCTGTTTTTTTCCCCCTTTTGTATTTATCTAACGGCAATGGAGCATCTGCATCCGGGAGTCGAAAGTCGAGAGATGAGAGAGAGAGAGAGAAATGCGTTATAATGTAGCTGTATAAGAATATATTTGTAGCCTGCAATGTCATTCTAACGATAAAAGAGCTACCAGAGCGGAAACTAAAACCTACCTAAGTATGTGGGTATAGGGTTTCATATATACGAAGCGCCGTCCGGGCGGGCGCTCGCGCTTCTTATTCCCAACTGCAGAAAGCAATGAGAAAGGAATGTGGGACATCATATGATAAAATCCTGGTGCCCCGAGCTGCACTCTTGCAGTTTATAAGTGTTACAAATTTCTGCTGCTATCTCTGCAGTGCAACGGGGAATTAAATTACGGAGAAAGGTTCGCGGTTCGTTCCTTGATCAAAATTCACGACAGTTAGATACTCCTCGTGTTATTTTATCTAACAAACAAAAGCACAAAAAAAAAAAAAAAATTATTGTTTTTTTTTTCTTTTACTCTAAACTCGTAAATTTTTCCCTCAAATATTTTCACGCGTTTTTTTCTTCCCCCATCTTTTCTCAAAAACAGGAATTTTCGACGAATTCCTTAAAACTGATATATATATATACATTTTCATACGTATAATACGACCATAATATATAAATATATCTTATTTTATTATTTAGGAAAAATTAATATGACAAAAATATTGTGCCTCCTATTAGCCGCGGTGCCACCAATTAAACGGATAAGGGCATCCTTATCATCGTTTGTCGGTGACCTCGTATACGCGTACATATACATATACATTACACAGTACTACGGCGTTGCTGTCTTTTCGATAGCGAGGCCTCGTGTCATCCGTCTTTTTTAGGAGACTTTTTTCCCCTCGGTATTATTATTATTATTATTGTTATGATCATTATTATCGTCATTAGAGAGCCTCCGGAGTGAGGACGTTTAATCTTCTCACATAATCTATATCATCACTTTTTGATATCTGGGGCTGGTTCGCTGGCCTACTTTTATACAGTATTCTTTTTTCTTACCTCTTTTTTTTTCTTCTTCTCTTTGAATGCACCTTATAGTTGTAAAAAAAAAAAAAAAAAAAAAAAGGCACTGCAATCACTGTTGCTTTCTTTTTCTTCTTTTTTGTTTTTGCTTCGTTCATCTAGAATAATTCCCGATTTTTCTGATCGCAATTTTATATATCATGAAATAACGATATCTACTGTAACGGCGGAAAGAGTTTCAAGGGCTCTTCAATATTCTCATTAATTATTCTCTCATCTCATCTCAATACTATACACGTATGCGTTCATGGTTTATATTACGACAGGAGTGTATATATATACATTTGTTTTACATATATGTACACATAATTGTGCATTATATATATACATTTAGCTATATCATGTGTACATGTATATGTATATAACTGCAGCAGCAGCAGCAGCAGTATGTATCTCACGTTTAATTTGCCTCATGCAGATCATAGGCCCAGTACGCAGACATGGTATATATAAGCAGGAAGTGACATCCGGTCAGTTCGTTCGTTCGTTCGTTCGTTCGAACGTATCACCATGTCCATTTTACATGTCACGTTTTTTTTTTCTCCGCTAAATAAACGCGATACGGTATATATACCTATATACCTACCACGTATATACATATAGTGTATACAATTTCGCTTGGAGCTTTAACGCTTAAAATCGTCCTCGACTAACCGAACACGCGATATAATGATAATAGACAATATAATAACAAACAAGAAAAAGAAAAAAAAAAAAAAAATCACAGGATTATTAAAACGCGTCCTAAATTTTGAATAATTTTTGTTTTTATAAATTCTTGACCTCCGAAATTTTCTGACTTCATAATACTATATACTCATATACCTATATACCTATATAAAAATCGAAGTGCGCCGCAAGGACATTTTCCATGTTATTTAAATGGGAAATAGAAAATCGTGATGAGCGACCTCTAAATATTGAAATCAAGAGCTCAGATTTTTCGAGGCTTCTTATTTGATCATAAAGAACAAGTTTTTGAAAGGGTCTTTTAAGAGAAGAGAAAAAAAAAAACAATAGTCGGTTTATTTGGCCCACCCTAATACATGTTAGAGTCAGTTATGTATAGATATAGATAGAATTTGTTGCGCGTTACGTAAACGAAAGAGAGAAAGATAAAGAGATGGATAGGTAGGTGGTGGTAGGTATGTACGTACAATACACACATACCTACTCTCGGTACTGGATCAAATGCCGCGTACAAGAGCGGAGAGCGTGTGTACGGATAAATTAATGACGAGAGTGCCAAGTAGTATAATGGTCACAGTCTGGATCGCTAATCGTTGTTCAGTAGTAGCCACCGGCAGTAGTCGACCCGCCGCGAACGCCTTGGCGGTCGTTGAACTCGCGCTCTTCTCTCTTTCCCTCCCTCCCTCCCTCTCCCTCTCCCTCTCCCTCTCTCTCTCTCTCTCTCTCTCTATCGTGCTCCGGCGAATTCGCCCTTTTCTCGGAGTCTGCGCCCGATTGATTCGTCCGCGCGCGCCGATATCCGAGCTAGCTGCGATCCGATGTGATGCAGCATCGCGATGTGTATATGTAGCTACTTATACGCATACGCAACGAATTTTTTTTTTTTTACTTCTTTTTTTCAAATCATCTCATTACATTTTATTCTCGAAATCTTTCATTGAGATAAATGAAGAAATGAATTGGAGATGAACTTGAGAAATGAGAAACTAGAATGACGCGTGGATTTATATGTGAATGAAATAAATGACTAATTTACGTGAACGTGAACGGCTGCTGTCGTATGATATTGTAATTCACTGGTAAATAAATCGTTAAGAAAAAAGACAATTATAACGAATATTAAATACCATAACCTGTACTATAAAGGTGATAATAATTAGAGTCTCACTTTTGTACACGGCGAGAATTGTATATATACAACAATGAAATTTGAGATGATTTATTTTTTTCAATTATATGTATATAGGTATATACCTGTGTATGTATTATCATTATTACAGCACGTTTAGCCGCTCAAAAAAATAAAAAAAATACAAAAAATTGACGCCGTAAGAAAATAAGAATTAAGTTAACAAATGAAATATATAACTAATTGTAAGTAGGGATTTTATTCGTACATAAAGACCCAACTTGCGCGCGTATATAGTGTCTTCTTGCGCGTATACGTGTCTCTCGCTCAGACCCTCGATAAAGTGCCGATAGTAAGACAACGCTGCAGGAGGGCAGGCTGGCTAGCTGGTAGGCAGGCAGGCAGGGCAAGCAAGCCAGCGGGCAGCGGACAGTGTAGCGTAGTGTGTCAGTGCGTGTGGGTAAGTGAGTGAGTGAACTGAGAGACTCGCGCATGCCCGCGCGTTTACGGTGAATGTGACCCGGAGCGTCGACGCCCACACCAAATACCTCGCCGTGTCTCGTGACATGCTGCAATTCCTCAATATGCAGGTATACATACATACCTATAAACCACACGCATTATAATACATGTGTATAGCGAACGATCAACGCTATGCAGTTCAATAGTATTAATGTATTTGCGTTATTTCGTTGATTTATTTAATTATTCATTCATTTATTTATTTATTCATTCATTATTTTCCGGCTGCAGTAGGTTAATGTACTTTTATATTGAAATTATCTATGTGCAGATAGGTATACATATTATACATATTATAGCTATATGCAAGAAAAAAAAAAAAAAAAAAAAAAAATTTCAAATCTTGTAATCGTTGAAATATATAGCGACGTCTAAATTATCTATGTATGTCTGTAGAGGGAATTTTGCAATTATAACAGATAATTATGTCCATCTTTATAACATATCAGTATCAATTTGTGAAATGATGATAATTATGTGTAATAAATAACCCTCGATTTCGGATGTACACAAAGATTAGGCTATTCCAATATTTTATATTTATTATATTTTCGATCTAGTTTGTCGGTTTCGGTGTTTTGAACTCAAAAATTTTCTTTTTTTTTTTTGTTCTTTGATCCTAATTGCGTTCGATCTTCTGACAAAAAAAAAAAAAACAAGTATTCATTTACAGTTGGAATAATTAAAGTCTTAAAAATTTTCAATTTTTTTTTTTTCCTTTGTACGAAAATATTTTTAATCCAGATTTCAGTCGTTCTTCAATTTTTGTTCTGTAATTTTTATTCAAAAAATTTCTTTTCTAATTCTATATAAACGGATAGAAAATTCTACAAATATATTAATAACGATAATAATTTTGGGCCGAGTTTGTTGGATAAACGTGCAGGCATTCAATTATCAGAACTAGAGACTACCGACTAGTATTATCTCACTCTGTCGGTCGGGTAATTATCACCCATGTATCTGGCAACAGCGCACGTTCGTTAGTTCGTTCGTTAGTTCGTTCATCGTTTTAAGTTGTACGTCGTCAAGATTCTAACCACTAAGAGCGCGTAGACGCGTTCACTTCTGAGGACGCGATGTGGTATACATACATGTAAACATAATTACATATATTAACAGATTTATTTGTTGTTTCCTCGCGGCAACAAAACTTGCACGCGCTGATCGAGTCGCGTCAAGTCAAAGGTGAATTTAAAAAATTTTATGTTTGTACTCTTTACTCTGCAGTTCTGTAAATAAGTATTGGTATGATTAATCAGCTACAAAATGATGACTGTGATTAATGAAGAATATCACTGCAGATGAATATTTTATACGCCAATCGCTTATAATAATAATAATAATAATAATAATAATAATAATAATAATAATAATAATAATAATAGTAATAAAATAATAATAGATGATAATAAATCGTCAAGTACGATAGACACTCATTTTTATATACAATATCATAATCGTAATCATAATTTAGTTTTTTTTTTCTTTTCTTATCATTACCTCGATGTGCAGGCAGGCGATTCACGGAATTCGTGATTCATAAACAATTCTTATCTCTTCGCTATCATACGAATATTTCTGACAATGAGAAGTATGAATAAATATATAA
This sequence comes from Macrophya alboannulata, assembly GCA_949628255.1. NCBI lineage: Eukaryota > Metazoa > Arthropoda > Insecta > Hymenoptera > Tenthredinidae > Macrophya > Macrophya alboannulata. Next base: position 6,743,238 of record OX451212.1, on the reverse strand, counting down.
ATTTTTTTATACTTACTAATTAGTTACAATAATTAGTTAACTGTTGGAAACCGAGTAAATTACACCAGGACAAATTGAAATTGAAATTGTCATTTTAGTGTGTATAGAGAGATATATTTGTTGTCATTGTCAACGTTTCAAAATAATAAATAAAATTAAAAAATTTGAAAGATGAGAATATCTTGATATATATACAGGAACCGTGAAATGTGTTGTATCGATTCATACATAGACCCCTCCCCTCCCCCCTCCTCCCTCGATACGGCGATATACGCGTTCGAAGTAATAGAAGGATTAAACCCCCGCGCAACGAAATTCTCTGGTTCATGTATAGGCATATACATATATACTTATAATAAATATTCAAAGTATATATCTATATGTATAGCGCCGCGCATGTGCGGCAAAGGCCACGTGAATCGGCTCTTCTTCACTTGAATGCCTCCGCTTCTATTTATTGTATTTATATATGTATGCGTGTGTACACATACGTTCGTGATGACTGAAGACGCGAGTAGATGGTCTATAGGAGCCTTAAGAGCTAGGGCGCAGAGGGGGAAGGGAATTCCATATTAGGTCGCCACGAACACAACTTAGTAGTATTATATAGTTCAATTCACTTTACCGATCGAATTCTATATCGGTGTCATATACATATACACTAGGGTGGTCCTTATTTTGGATATTTTTGATTTTTTTTCCACGATCCCCCTAAATCGGTTCTAAATAAATAAAAATAAATTCCTGCCAAATTGGAGCTCGATATTTCAATTTCAACCTGGCCCCCCCGGCAATTAAAGTTTCAAACGGGAAAATACGTGTATTTTAGACTGTCAATTGTTTGAACATTTTTCCAACCTAGTAAAAATTGATATAAAAATTTGCAATTCTGCACAAATATTCCCCATAGTATAAGGTATAGTTGTAGAAGTATATCAAATTTTTTTTCTTCTATTTATTTATTTTTTTATGAATATCAAATTGATATTTATATGGATCATAACTCCAGAAATTACGGATGTAAAAATTTGATATACTACTTCAATTGTACCTTATACTATGAGGAATATTTGTGCCTAATCTCGAATTTTTATATTAATTTTCACTAGGTTGGAAAAATGTTCAAACAATTGACAGTCTAAAATACACTTATTTTCCCGTTTAAAACTTTGATTGCCGGGGGGGCCAGGTTAAAATTGAAATATCGAGCTCCGATTTGGCAGGAATTTCTTTTTATTTATTTAGAACCGATTCAGGGGGATCGTGGAAAAATAATCGAAAATATCCAAAATAAGGACCACCCTAATATACACACACGTGAATAGAATAGAACTCCTCTCGTTCATTTGTCGACTAATTGTTTATCGAACCGTTACATCGATTCAAACAACACTCTCTATGTCCTCTTTCTCTATTTATTTCCACACTGATTGTAAGTCTATCTAAGTATAGATTAAACAGATAGTACCTAATGCGTCACGACGGGTGAAAAATAGACTATACAAAGACAGATAATATTTATTATACAGGATTCATCATCAAGCGTATATTATACGGTATAGGTATATGTTTAGATAGTTCAGAATATAACTATACTTATGTATCCCGAGATTTGATCATTCTATATACTTTTATTATTATTATTATTATTATTATTATTATTATTATTATTATTATTATTATTATTATTATTATTATTATTATTATTATTATTATTATTATTATTATTATTATCATCACGAGGGAAAGAAACTTAGTATGTACGAAGTAATTGATTATGATATATGTACACATGTATATATGTCATTCAGCTGTAGATTAATCAAAATTTATATGTATGTAATAAAAGTGGTACAATTTTGAAAAAGATCATTCTGTATATTGTTTCTTTTTTTTTTTGTTATTTAAAATTTTTTTTTTTTTTTATTGTTTCAGGGCACGAATGGTCCGAGGCCGACGTACGCGGGTGCCAATAACGGAAATGCGGGTAACGGCGGAGCCGGGGGTGTCGGCGTCGGTCCTGCCGGTGGTCACGGTCTAAAGGGTGGGGCAGGCGGTGGACCGAGGGGTGGAAACCCGGTGCAGTATCGCGCTAGTGGTACGGCGGCGTGGGCCGCCGGTCCACCCCACGCTACGACACCCGCTTACCCTACCTACCAGAGATATCCGAACGCGGCTACCGTTGCCGCAGCCGCCCAAATGCCGGCCAACGCGCAGCAGCTACCTCCAACAGCTACACCCTACACATCCTACTCCCAGCACGCGTCGGTAAGTACGTCACCTTTTTTTTTTTTTTTTTTTTTTTTTTTTTTCAGTTTTTCTTTTTTTTTTCTTCTTTTTTTTTTCTCACACATTCCTACAGGATAATCCGAACGACGCATCTGATCGGCCGAGAACCCCGGAGCGGAAGGGCAATTGCACAAAATATATATACATATATTATATATGTATAGTTTATTTTTTTTTTCTCCTTTTCATCAGGATGTGGAAAAAAATATGTTACGGAGAAGATTTCACATCTCGTTTCACCCTCAATTTCGAGTTGTAGATCGTGAAATTTGAAAAATTGAAACGAATTTATTAAATTTATTACAAATTCTTGAAACTGTAGAATTTGTATGTAAATTGAAGAGAAGAAAAACAAGAAAAAAAAAAAAAAACAGATAAGGAGTCCGAAGTTTGAGATTATATGTTTCTCTCTCTTTATTTCGCAATGCGGAATATTTGGTATATATAAACGTAATAATGTATGGGGATTAAATAAATCCAACACGATACTGTATGCGGTATATTATTTATATGACGTTATATATGACCGGCTTTACGTCAGCTTATATATTATACTCCAAGGCTTGGGTATTGTTAAAATTTTGGCACGGCCCTGCGCTTTACTATAACATCCCTCCGCCTACGCCCACCCCAGGGCGCAGAGGCGCAAAGGCCCTTCGTTATTGATCCGTTCACTTTCTTCGTACCTATGTATAGTATATGTACGTCTCTGACGAGGTTTTCTATTCTTGTCGTGTTTCAAGATATTTTTGTTTTTGTACTATTTTTCCCTTTTGATTTTTTTTTTTTCTGCTCATTTTACTCTATTTTATTTTATCGATTTTTCTCTTCGCTCTTTTTATTTTTGTGACGATTTTATAACTTTTTTTTTAATTATAATCATAATTTTTATCTTTTACATGTATATATTTTTTTGTTTCTCTTTTTTTTTCCGAACTGGTATATTCATTGAGTCTATTGTTTTTAATCTTGTTCGAATGTGAAATTCGAGGAATGACTTTTTTTATACTCATAGACTTCTGTGAGCGAAATTTTTCAAGTTTTTTCCTTCCGAGGTCGGAAGCTATCGATTTTTTTTTTCTTCTTACTTTTCTTTTCTTATTCTTATCACAGATAAATAATTCAATTTTTATCAAGAGTCTGTCCGAATCGCACGCGCGTGGCACCAGGCGTTTAACAGGTGTCAAAAACTTGTAGGATAACAGGAATGAAACTTTATCATCAGGCACATCCTAGTATTTATTATACCTATATAAGAATTAAACATATCCGTTATTCCAATTTAATATATCACGTGCTTGAATTTATCATTATTATTCTAAGCTCAAAGATTCGGTATATTTTTGTTCCCTTATTTCTCGAATCTTTTTTTGTTCTTAAGGTCTGTCGCGTAATCGCATGTGACCTCCTCGAATCTTTAATACATATACGTATACATATACATCATAGATTCATATATTCATAACGTGTTTACCGATTATCCATAAACTATACTAACTAAATTAAAATAGCGGAGAGACGAATTCATCTTGATATTATTCACTCTATATGTATGTAGGTACACAATTTACATAAGGTATACATAGGTATGTATTTATGTACTCTGTATTTTGCAAAACTATTGCGCGGTGGTAATATATCCTTGCGAATATACCTACATCTCTTTACTAGGTCACTACGATTGCCAAGAAATATGTATATGTACAAATATTTTCTTCAACGCTTTATGTCGCTACCAATTATTGTTTTGTGGAAGAAGAGGTCTCTTCTCGCCAGAATCAATGGCTCTTATACATATGCCTGATAGTTGTCTCGTTGGAATAATCGCAAACAAAAAAAGAATAATAATGTCTGTCTGTTTTTTCTCTAATGACTTATCTCGTATAGTAAGTTTTCCCCTCTGTGATATTGTTTTTTTTTAAACAATTTGAAAATGAAATCATTAAATTGTATTAAAAATTCATTAGCTCCCTGCATTACCGACGCATTCTAAATGGTATACCAATATCTATCTATATATATATATATACCTATATATCGTATGTTACATACACTGTACAGTACGTATGTTACCAAAAGAGTTCGCACTCATGTGTCTCACGAGAGTTAGTCAATATATCCGCCGACTTTTTCACTCGTGACAGTGGCGTGTCGGTCGAGTTTTTCCAGTAGTAGACACGTTAAAATTGCGGTGGCCTAAAGGGGAAATAAATTTATCGAGAAAATATAGATCTATAATCGAAATGGATCAACTATCAGTTGTTTTTATTCTTTAACAATATCCTCTACGGCAAGTAAGCAGTGTTCAGATATTTCCAGGAATATAACAAATACGTGGATGAAGTTAATCGTTAGAATCACACACACAAATTGTCGCGGAGCAGGTAGTGTGTGTGTGTGGTGTGTGTGTGTGTTGTGTGTTAACGCGATCTAAAGATGGTCGCGCCTCGTCGTTCTTCACATGCCCATCATTATTTCACACATTAATTTTACAAAAAATAAAAAACTAAAATAATAATAACATTAATAATAATAATAATAATAATAAGAAGAAAAAATAAAAAAAATGTATAACAAATGCCGTATGGCGTAAAATATCATTGGTTTTTTTTCTAGATCCTAATTAAGTTTGTGTAATATACCGAATGGTTTCTTGTTTTTTTTTTCCTCAATTTAAATGCGCGATACGCCGATCTTCGTTATTTAAATAAAATCGCGAAAAACTTGTATGTAAAGAACAAGACAAATTAACTATTATTATTATTATTATTATTATTATTATTATTATTATTATTATTGTTTCTATTATTGTTATTAAATAATTGACAATGGAAGAATTTCAACGTAACAAAGCATACTTTTCTTCACCTTTCAACAAGTATTCGCGTACAAATTTAAATAATACAAATAACGAATCGGAGCATCATCAACATCAACATCGTTTTAACATGTCATCGAACGATTATAATTTATCGAGTAAAATGAACGCCTCGGCTAATAATTATTTTTCTGGAAAAAAACATATTCCTCAACAACAACAACAACAACAACAACAACAACAAGGATTTTTCAGGGGCGTAAATATCCCCAATAATAATATCATGCCACATCATCCACATCAACAACTGCAACAACAACAATTACATCCACAAATACACGCCAGGGAATTATATAATCATAAATCTAATCCTGCGAATAATACGAACAGGATATTTGGATTTTCCAACCCAATTCCTAACAGCGAATTTTACAGAAGTGGTTTTCAGAAACCGAGAGTCAAATTGGTACGACGATGATAAAATTATATTTAGTTTAAAACAAAAAAGAAAACAAACGATATGAAAGAAAAAAATAAATAAATAAATTGAACGACGTTTTTTTTTTTTTTTTCCAAGGACATTTTTCTTTTTTTTTTTTTTCTTTTTATTTATTTATTTATTTATTTATTGTGTTAATTTGTTTTTTGTTTTCTGTTCTTTTTTCTTAGTACGGAGGGCAAAGGGTGCCTACTGCGTCGTCACCTGCTAATACAAACAGCAGTTCAAGCAGCGCTACGGGAAGTCAAAGCGGAACCATGAGTACAAGCCTTAGTAACAACGCGATGCAAGGACAACAGACTGAACAACTATCGAAAACGAATTTATACATTCGTGGCCTGAACCAAAACACTACAGACAAAGATCTTGTTACTATGTGTGCTCAGTAAGTTCATACTTTCATACATAATAATAATAATAATAATAATAATAATAATAATAATAATAATAATAATAATAATAATAATGATGATAATAATATTTATTTATCTATCTATCTATTTAATAACAAGTTAACTCTGATATTTATAGAATATTGTATAAAACGTATAACGTGACGGGTTTATATTGTCGCTTATTTATTATTATTTTTCATAATTAAAATTTGAGACGTGTCTTCAGTTATTTTTTTTTTGTTTTGTTTCAAAGCTTGTTATTTCATAATCGATCGAACTTTTACACATTGTTTAAATTTTCTGTTTTCAGGTATGGAACTATAACCTCTACAAAGGCGATTCTGGACAAAAATACAAATAAATGTAAAGGTACTTAGTTGAATTTTACACTTTTTAGTTTTATGCTTATTAGATTATGTTTCTTATATTTACTCTTAAATATCAATTAACGACACGTTGTCGATTTGAAGAGAAAACAGAAGAAAAAAAAAAAAAACGTTGAATAAATATTGAACTTTTTTTTCTTCCCACACTTGTAACAAGTATTTGATCCCGAACTAACATATTCGAACAAATAAAACACTTCTTTGTTTTTCATGTGTGTGAAAAGTTTAAAAAACTAAAGATAAAAAAAAATTAAATTGATTTTTTTTTCTTATTCACTTTTTATCTAAATCTATGTTTAGTTTTGTGAAAATTTGAAGACAATATTCTCAAAAAATTTATATCATGTTCCAGGTTATGGCTTTGTAGACTTTGAGTCACCGCTGGCGGCAGACACTGCTGTGAAAGCACTGATGGCCAAAGGCATCCAAGCGCAGATGGCGAAAGTGGGTATCTGGTTGCTCCGTAGACTGGCCAGTGTACGTTGGTTGTGCATGCAAGTACAGTAATACCAGAGTAACAGTAAACCTCTCTTTCTCTGTCACCCTGACCAAAACCTTTTCTCATACTATAGATTGTTTAGGAGTATGATCGTGATATTAATCATTTTAAATTTCAATTTCACACATGAGTTGATTATTTAATTAATTTAATATCTCGAAGAAGAAAAAAAAAAAAATCAATATTCTATCAAAATTGAAATTAAAATGAATTTCAAACAGCTCTCTTTTTTTCAAGGTACATACATACAATACAATACAATTTGGCAATTATTTTTTTTCATACATTTTTATCGGACGATGGACTTGTGCAGAAATTAGATAAATTGTATAATTATAAATTTTTTGATGCAAAAAATAAATAGATTTGAAATTTTTTTTTGACAAAACGTTATTAACTGATTCCGAAACGATCTATCTGGTCCTTTCTTGTCAACAGCCTAACTCACTTATCCAGAAAAACAAAAAAAAACAAAAAAAATTATGTCAATTTTCTAAAGTTATCAATTCTATCTTCTTTATTCTGTCTTACAACCTACCAACCTTTCGATGCTTGCTGCTATACCTCGGCCACTGATTGCTCGTATCGCTACATCAACATGTCTATAAAAATAAAAAAAACAATCATGTCTGAGAATAGCATTTTATCTCAGCCCTAACGTAAGCCTTTAGCAATCATTAATTAATTAATTAATTAATTAATTTTTGTAAAAAAAGTTTTCCCTCATAATGTTTTTTTTATCATTGAAATTTGTTTTATTCTGGCCACTGCCGTACTTGAATAATATTATACGTGTTAATTAATTCACTCACTATTACATATTTTCATTATACATATTATATATGATATAAAGTTGCTTTGAAGTATGGCAGCACGGACGAAGTCAGTAGTTACAATGTCTTATTATAAATAAAACGGTGTAATTTAATTATATTTCACGTAACTTATTTTGTTTCCATGTTTTTTTTTCTTTATTTATTTATTCATTTTTTTTTTGTTCTTTCTTTATGTATAACATGTCGATGATATATATAATATATATAAATATATATATATATATAAATATATTTTTTTTTTATTTGTTTTTTCATTATCAATTCACATAGTTACATACATATATATTATCTTGTTCAGAAAATCATCTTCATCTGATGTAGTGATTTTTTATTGTTTTTTTTTTTTTTATTTCTCTTAACATTCCTGGTTTTACTCATATTATTCATTAATTAGAAACTATTTTTATTGACGATCACAGATGTGTCGGTATCGCCAAACAAGAATTGGTCAGAAATCTGTATTGACAAAAAGAAAAGAAAAGAAAAAGAAAAAAAAACTAACTTTTGGAATGGTTCTTAGGAACTGACGCGATAAACGCACGGGGTGCTCAATGTATCGGATGTGATAACGATTGCAATCGTATTATTAATGAACTGTCGCATGTGTTATGACATAACTAAAAACTATTCATCTACATATCAATATATGTTCAGGGGCACACGTTACTCGTCGTTAAAAAATAATAATAATAAATTGTATATCGAAATAGATGCTGTTTCACATATTTCTTTATATTCTTGTATTTCTTTTTTTTTTCCTCGATCAGATTGATAGCTACTTATGTTCACAATATTAGCTTAAATACTTGTTTTCATCTCTACGAGCAGATGTAATAATATTATCAGATTTTGCAATGTTGTAAAAGACCCGAATGCCCTGTTGGCTGGAGTATCGTAAGCATTTAATAAAATCATAGCATGTATCAAAATTACTGTCGCGTTTGTTGCCCACGGGAGATAATGAGTATTGTTTTCCAACATAAATACGTTAAGCTAATTACAAGCCTAAACAAAAAGATTTTGTTTTCATAAATGATTCAACGTCGCATACATATAGATTCTGAAACTTAAACGATTTTGTTCAGTGAATAATGAATAAATATTCACATACTGTATTGTTTAATGAAAGAATTTAAGACCATAAACAATAAATGCGAATATGTAGCTATTTGCTCTAGAAAACAAAACAATACTGGCATGAAAAATGTCAAAAAAAATATTGAAATTCATTGCAAATTTGTACATTTGCGCGGGACAGGGCATTTCTGTCTTTTACGATAATTATTTTATAATTATTAAACTCATTTATACTATATAGCCCTTGTCTCGATATACCTATTAAATACATATAATAATTATTTTATCATACATATATGCCATCGGCTTTGTTTAAACCACAATATTTATCATCATTTCTTTATTTTACTTTTTTTTTTGTTTGTTTTAACGCATTCGCAAGATTGAAGTAAATTGTCGTAAAGTATAAGTATAATCAAGTAATTGTAGATTTGATTGAGACTTGAGAGAAATGGTGGATCTCAAGATATGCTTGTTTAGTGCGCAGGATTTTTTATTTCAATTCTTTTGTACATACATATTTACACCATATAATATCATCTCAATGCAGCTATCTCAAAAATGTGAGACATACCAGTTTTCTAGTTTTCATTGAAACAAATTATAGCTTCACTGTCACGGACAGAGTTGTTTATTGTTATTTTTTCCGGATGAAAATGGACGTTAGATTTGTCCTAAAGATTAAATTTAGAAATAAATATCTAAGATTTCGTTAAATTCAAAAATTGTTTTACTGCTTGAAATGTTGATTTGATTAAATATTTCGAATAAGTTAGCTACTTTTATAACTACATATTATCAAAACGCACGAAGCAAATCTCGAGAGCCACCAGAATGTGGTAAAAGTACTGCCATGAAGCATGACTAATGAGGATAAAGAAAAACTTACCTAGATTCATTCAATAATACTTTCAATAATTGCTGATTCTCGAATCAATTCAAATCGCTAGATATTGTATAGTTTGATGATCTAATTTGTAGATTATTCATTCATATGTGCAAAAGAAGAAAAAGAATCATGTCGTTGGAAAAAATCAATCTGCATCCTGTTTGTTCAATTAACTTATAACATCAAAGTAATAACTAATTGCATTTCAATACTTGAAGCTTTTTTTTTTTTAAATATAGAATTACAGTGGAATGGTTTCCAATCATTTTTCTTCACCCAACAATATTTTACCTCGTTTTAATTCACCCATTATTTCACGTATTTTATAGACATGTTAGAAATTATTTAAAAAATTCTATTTATTCAGACTTTAAACGCAAGTTTAATTATCAAAGTTCTTATCATCTTCACATTTTACTAAGGATTATTCATAATATGATTTTATTACCAAACTGACCGTCAATATTTTCAAAATTTTCTTTCCTCAAGTTCATGTAGTTGGCTAATTATTGTCAATCATCTTTTCACCCGATGCTTATCACATATTTTCATTGATAGAACATTTCTCACGTTACATTTTTTTTTTCAGTTATTTGATGTTTAGAGCAACATTGCGTAAGACAGAGCTGTTTGTTGTCGTTATTTTTTCTTATTTTTATGTTTCTTTTTTCAATATAACTGGTAATCCGTGGCCTTTTATTATTAATTTACTCATACTTAGCTAACGTAGCTAGAAATAACGGAAGAAATTTTTTTTATCGTTTGTTTTTATAAAGTTATTTATTCAGGATTTACGTTATACATATTTATTATATATATTTTCGCTATAATATTATGATCTTAGATTATCCATTAATAATACAGTATTATATTTATTGCATAAAAATTTTTATCTGAAATACCTACTCAATCGTTGTATCAAATTTTGGCTCAATCGTTGAGAAATTAACGTTTTCTTCAAAGTCTAGTACCTATGATTCACTTAAAGGCTGAATTAGTAACCGTGTATGTATGTACATACATACATACGTACATAGAGATCGATGTAATAAGTGGGAATTTAAAATGAGTGAAATCATTTCTCTGTAAAAAAAATTAAACACAAAAAGAATTTTTTTTTTTTTTTTCTCAATTATATAAATCAAAAAAAAGTGCTCAAAAGTCAGTTGGTTGCATAGTGCTTTTGTCTGTTCCTCAGCAACAGGAGCAGGACCCCACCAACTTGTACATAGCCAACCTGCCTCTTCACTTTAAAGAAAATGACGTTGAAACTTTACTCGCTCAATACGGCCAGGTGATTTCTACACGTATTCTGCGCGATCCAAACGGTCAGAGCAAAGGTGTTGGATTTGCAAGGTAATTTTCTTAAATTTCAGTTCTTAATATCGACCCTAAACAATTTGGACGACAATTTTATATCTCATTCATCGTTTTCAGAATGGAATCTAAGGAAAAATGCGAACAAATTATACAGATGTTCAACGGCAAAGCATTACAAGGAGCTAAGGATCCACTTTTAGTGAAATTTGCTGATGGAGGCAACAAAAAAAAATCATTGTACAAGAGTCCGATATGGAGGGAACCTGGCGATGTAAGTTGTCCCATTCAGAGCATAAATTTTTGGAATTTCTTTTTTCTTTTTTTTTTGGCTTCAATATTTATACATTTATTCAGTTTACTTTACTCTACTAAACTTTCTTCACTTACAGAATATAGCTTTGAACTACGAGGCAAGCGGAGTTGGTCAAAACGGTGTAGCTACAGCTCACATGTTGCCGGCGGCAACACTGGCTCAGTACAGTCGTCACTATGGCCAAGTTCCTGGTTACAGTGTTCCTGGAGGTCCTTGGGTCACTCCCTACCTTGTACAAACTGCACCACCGCACATGCAACAGGTTGACGTGAGTTTATGTGCTTATAGAGGGAGTAGATTGAATTGAAATATCATAAAGTGAAAATTATACTTGTTTAAAAATCAAGTGCAGATATTCTGATCATTGAATAAATATCAGCAATTCGATCCCAAAAAAAACTGCAAAAGCTATCTTAATTTATTATATACTTTATATTTAAACTCATTAGATCTTTTATTACAGATGATGCCATCGGCTGATCCGAGTAACGCCCAGTATAGCATAATGCCACAGTTAACGACACAAATGTCCACTATGCATTTGGGAACAGCTTCTGTGAGTTTATTTTTTTGTTTTTTAATCAGACAAACGTTTGATTGTTAAAGATTGTCGTTTCTAAAAATGTGAGAATGGAAAATTTTAGAGGAAATATAGCATTTTTTTTTTTTTTCTTTTGAATTATTTGAAATTTTTTCAATTTTTAATCTTGTCTTGTTTATATATATTAATGTTTTCACATATCTTTACAGTATATAGCAAGCCCTCATCCATACCCATACACGTACCCAGCACCTAGCATTATCCACACTATGCCGATGGGGGATTCTGAGCAAACGAGCAACGCGGCATCACCGGACGACTCTTATCAACAATACCAGACTCAGCAGCCCAAGTAGGCCACAGTTTATAGGTTAGCGCGAGTATAGTTTTTTAGTAGCAGCCAAATTGACTAGCGCTGTTTCTTTAGTAGGTGAAAAATTTTGATTACATATATATATATATTTTTTTTAGATTTTTAATCGATTTTTTTTGTTCAGTTTTGTATTTTTCTTCGTAGTGTTTTTTTTCTCTATGCTTTATACGCCGAGTTTTCTATGCCACAGATATCTTTTCCATTTCATAAGTGAGATAATTTATTTTAAACATGATAATAATCGTACAAATTTGTAATCCATCTTAGTTGTTCAATTTATAGAATATTATAATAAAATTTCGGTTATCCTGCATGAGATATGCTTTCAATGGATATTAATTTTGCTGCTAATCAAATCATGAACCTTGTGCAACAAAACGTATGGAACTGTTTATATACCCAGATAGATAGGTATCCAATTTTTCAAGCAAGGTAGTTGAAGAGGTACGATATCCTGTATGTATATATAGGTATATGTGTACATGTATGTAAGGTACACATTCAAAAATTCTTGAGTAAACAGTTGGTCAACAAAGTTCATATAGATTCTGATTATTCTGTTTATCAATTTATTTAATTAGAAAGCTTTATTCATTATTTTTGATCAAATTTTGATTACTTTTCTTCACAAAACGAGAATAGGAAAGTAAATATCTCAAGTACTGGTAGTGCTGGATGTGCTGTTTAATTTGTTAAGGAATTTCTATCTTTTATCTGTAAAGAAAAGACATTTGATATTTGGTCAGAAATTGATAACTATAATATCGTAATGCTGTTTAAAGTTTAGCGATATTAAAATTGTTTAACTTTCGCTATGTTTCAGATACGACTATGCCGAGGGTTACATAAGTTAGAAGAGGTATACCTGTTTATATGAGGGATTATATTAACGAAGAAATAGACAGACAGAAGGAAAGGAAAAGAAAAAGAAAAAGAAAGAAAGAAAGAAAGAAAGAAAGAAAGAAAGAAAGAAAGAAAGATAGAGATATAGAGTGAGAGAGAGAGAGAGAGAGAAAGAGAGAGAGAGAGAGTAAATACGTTACGTAACAAAAAAAAAAAAAAAGTCAGAAATAAGATTCTTCCTCATGATAAGTTGACTTGCCAGCCATCTTTTATACATTTTATCCACCAAAATAAATAGGTGAAAGTAGTTAATATTTTGCAACGACAGTAGTAGAAGTATGAATGTGTCTACATAATTAAATAACGGAGATAGAAAAAAAAAAAATGAAAAAAAAAAAAACAAACTAGAGTGCCCATTCCTTTGATATAGGCACTTTGGGTTGTAAGTCTCCGCTGTACCGCCAATGCCAACGTGTAGCTGAAAAAGTGACAACTGATAGGCGACGACGGGCAGTTTTTAGCGTAAAGCTGATAGGCTTCCAGGTTTAACTTTAGGTATTACATTTACATACTACGGAGACGATAAGATTTGAGGGGTGAACGCTTGAGATATGAATAAATATTTTAAAAAATAAACTAAACTATATTAAAGAAAAAAAAAAACACAAAAAAAAAAAAACAAACGCTGCTCACATATACAAAGAAGGATTCTTCCCAAGAATTATAATAATAATAATAATATACAGAGAAAACACACTTCCAATACTAGAGTTGATTAAATTCAGATTCAGTATGATTGTATGATAACAGTAACTACCGGACTAGTGCCAGCTGGCTGGCCGGTGACTTGGCTGCTGACGAAGGGGTTGCGAATCGATATTTAATAATATTACATACAGGCCTTTGGTGTGAACCTTTGGTTCAAAATCCCTTCGCTCTCGTACGAAACCGAACCGCCCCACTCGCTCGCACTTTCATCATCACATTGTTGTTTTTTGTTCAGACATTCCAAGCTGGGCAAAATATATTATTTATATTTATATATATATATATATATATATATATATATATATATATATATATATATATATATATATATACATATATATGTATATATACATATATATATACATATACATATATATATACATATACATATACACACACACATATATATATATATATATATATATATATATATATATATATATATATATATATATATATATATATATATACGTATATTGTATATAAATGTATGTATATATATTTAATGCCACGTGGAGATTTTAATTCTAAATATTTTCTACGACTACATTTTTATGTTTTTTGTTTTTATTTCAACGGACGATGTATTTTATGATAAAGATAAAGATAAAAAAAAAATACAAAAAAAATGAGAAAAAATAAGAAAATACTGAGAAGAATAGAAAGAAAGAGAGAGAAAGAGAAAGAGAAAGAAAGAAAGAAAAAAGCTTTATTTCTAAAATCTTCAGGATATATATAATTAATTAATTATTGTATGAAAAGTAAAAACAAAGCAGAAGAAGAAGAAGAAGAAGAAGAAGAAGATGAAGACAAAGAATAAGGAGAAGATGAGGAAAAAAAAAGAAAAAAAAAAAGAGAAAATAATAAGTAAAAAAAGAAAAAGAAAAAAACATAGTACTTTTTAGAAAACATTATATTTATGCGTACGGTTACTACGAATCAATATCAGTTTTAATTGTACAGTAAATACAGATATTTTTTTTAGAATTGTGCCTTTTCAGACTAATCCACTTAGAAAGGGATAAATATTCTGAAAATATTATAATATATTTTTACGTCGGTATATGCGAAAAAAAAAAAAAAAAACTTGAGCCAAATTTTGATCTTCTAGTTAAGAAATATCATTGTTTTCTGTGTTGTAGCCGGTTAAAAACACTACGTTTGTTTCTTTATCGAATTTCATAGATTTTTGTATGTATAGTTGCCACTAACGGGATTGCTAAAAACAGATTGCTATTAAAAAAAAAAAAAAATTAAAAAAAAAAATAAAAAAAAACCAACGCTCTGCAGCAAAGTCTAGAACAAAATCAAATCTTTGGTGGGTCTCTTTAATTATTACTAATCTTTATAAGAAAAAAAATAAAAATAAAAAATAAATAAAAAATAAAATAAACCAATACAACCAACCGATGATCCGCCGAGAGCCGTAGACTTGTTTACGTAAACAAAAAATTGAAAAAAAAAAGAGAGAAAAAAACGAAAAAAAAGGATATGATAGCTAGAGAGTAAATTAATTTAATATATTATTGAGATTTAGAGAAGAAAAAACGCGCGTGCGTCGCTGTTGAGTCGGAAATGAACGTATGATGGAACATGCGGAAGAGCGTCGGAGGGTCACCCACCCCCCCTACCCCAATTTATCCTACAATTCCCCACCTCCCCTTCGTACCTCTATATTATTACAGCCATCCAAGTCTCACACGGTCTGGGTTAGGTCAAAAAATAAGAAGAAAAAGAAGATGAGGAAGAAGCAGAAGACGGAAGAGAAAAAAACAAAAGGGATAATTAAATAAATAAATAAATAAGATAAAAAAATAAGTCGAAGAAATGAACAGAAAGCTTTCTACCAAATAAAATATGTGAGCTTTGAGCTCAAACAAGTGGCGGGCAGGTAGTTAGGTAGCATAGAGGTGATCGTAGCTATTATTATAATATTACATGATAATACGCTGTATTATTATAATTAACAATTACTATTATTGACGTCATCGTAAAGTATGAAAGATTTTTACACTGTTGAAACTTGAATTAAATAATATATTTAGTTTATTTTGGTACATCACAATTTGATGACAAGAGATGATAAGAAGATTAAAAAAAAAAATAAAATAACTAAAAAAAAAATAAGAGAAAAAAGAAATAATAATACTAATAATATTAAAGAAAAAAAAAATGGTATGAACTATTTTCTAAGAAACCGATTATTGCTCGATTTCAGCGAGTCCATAATTGAATACGCAGGCTAAAAGAGAAAGAGAGAAAGAAAGAAAGCAAAAAAGGAGGAAAAAAAACTAAACTAAACAGATTTTGAGAACATATAGATATTGTTCTAGAAGCGATATTTGTCACGACGACTGACAACAAAATCCACATGTGATTAATAGTGAATTTCGAGAATTTTACTAATAGACTTGTACTAAATAACTAATATTATTGTGACGACCAAACACGAAGCTAAGCGGCACAAGAGTGTGCCGATTAATCGAAATGAAAAGCACGACTTTCGCTGCAATGCAACCTCCGGCGGACACGGAGCTAAAAAAAGACGGGGAGGAAGAACCAGAGTATAATTATTGTATAGGATAGAGGAGTAATGAGTAATGAGTAAATTGCGTAAGAGTAACGAGTAAAAGGACACGTTTAGCTAGCGTTGACTATGAAATAGGATAGCGTGTAATTATTAAGTATAGCGTGTAACTAATTGATTAATTAATTGATAAAGAGATAAGTTTAGATAGGTAGAAATTAGGAGGATAGTTAGGAATTAGGATACAATATGCCTCCCCTTGTAGCATGGGGGTGGCACCGTTCAGCCCATGCATCTCGCACCCGTCAAGACTGACTGGCTATTCATATTAATAATAAATATATTATTATTCTACAACATATATATTATATCTAATGTAATATAATAGTAAGGACTGCTTGCTGCGCACCACGGGTCAGGTGCTTGGGCCGGTCGGAAATGTTTCCAACATTTGGAACCTTGATTCCAAGCAATGCTGCTTTCTGTAAGCTTTTAGAAAAACTAGTGTAGCATATTAGAATAGATTAGATTAGATTTGTAGTAGTGTTAGGATTTGTAGGCTTAAGTAGATAAAAACTAGGGTGTTTTTAAGTAACTAACTAAGTTTAAGTGATATCGGCTTAAGAAGCAAGTCCAGATTAGCTTGATGTTGCAGTTTAACATCATCGTCATACTCCGACTTTGTTCACAGTCTTTAGTTTGCAGTTTTTTTTTTTTTTTTTTCTTTGTTTTTTTCTTTTTAAGTAAGTCATTGTTTTTATATTGTTAAGAGAAAGTTTTACCTTGTAAATTAATAATAATTTCCGTTTCCCTTTGTTTTTTTTTATTTTTTTTTTATATTTTTTATTTTTTTGTTTTCTGTACATTTTTTTATTTTCTTCTCTTTGTATCGTACCTACGCCTCTCCTTATTGTTTGACATGAAGAATTAAAAAAAAAATAGGAAAACGAGAGAGAGAGAGAGAGAGAGAGAGAGAGAGAGAGAAATAAAACCATTAATAAACAATAATAATGATGGCAAGAGAACAAAAAAAAACACATCTGGATCATTGTATCGTGTTAACGTGATACATGATACGATGTATGTCTGCTTATTTTTTGTGTTGTGTGGTTTGTGACCAATGGAAAAACCCAAAAACAATGTTCTAGATTAGTGAAACAACAAAAAAAAAATAAAAATAAAAAAAAAAAACAAAAAAAACCTTAGATGTATGAGAATCGATTTAGAGTTAATTATTTTAAGATGGCGAGGCATAGCACGTAGTAAAACAAAAAAAAAATAAATAAAATAAAAATAAAAAAAAAATGAATAAATAAAAAGAAAAAAAAAAAAAAAAAAAACTAGACTAAGGCAAGTGTGTCATAGCTAGCTAAGGTAGGGACTCTTAGAAGTCGATAGGTGCTGTAATAAAACAAAGTTTAACAACGGTCAGAATTAGATTTTTCATGAAACTTGTATAAGGACAGGGCATACGCCACTAAAAGTGCCCTTAGTTTATTTTGGATCGTTTAAAAAGCTAGTCTTTGTGTGAGATAATGTGGGGATTAGGTAGGGTCTTCTAACAATCAGAGAGAGAGAGATAGAAAGAGATAGAGAGAGAGAGAAAGAGAACGAGAGCGCGAGGAAAACGAAGAGAGTGTGCGGCGTCTGTGGGTCTACGCGATCGTTATCTTATTGTTGGTCACACGCGTTTAATCCCAACAAACAACTTCATCTGCCTATTACACGACATGGACTGCAGACACACTGTTACTGTAAACTGCACACTGCAGGCGCATGCTCTGTGTGCGATGTTCTAATGTACAGAGCATGCACCAATCAGTCTTAGAGTTACTTACAAATATGGTTTGATATTTTCAAAATGAAAAAATCAAATTCCTAATTATTATTATCCCTTATTTTTGATCAATAAAAGATCTGTTTTGGGGATTTCGTTTAATTAATATTTCATTTCCTATCCTATGTAGAAAAAAATTGAATATCATATAATATATATTTCCTCTACTGTTTGATAAATATATAAAACATCTTAATTCAATCCTTCGACGAATACAATAACAAGAAATGTAATTCTCTACAAATAATAATGGTGACTGGGTAACAAGATTGAAGATGAAATCCATAATTATTTGGAAAGAAAAGAAAAAAAAACTATTTATAATCGTACTCTCCGAAGCAAATAGCTTGGAGAAGGTTGAAATTAGTTAGCAATGACATTGCGGCTTTTGCAGATAAACTTTTATTTAAAATGTATTTTTAATTTAATTAAAACAAAAAAATTTGTCATTAACGGATCGCGTATTTGGACTTAAATATCCTGACCGTGTTGTCAGCTCCGCCAGATACCATGAATTTTGGATTGGACCAGTTGCAGCAAAGAACTTTATCCTCGTGACCAGAGAGGTCAAATAACGGTGCTTTTGGGCTGAAAGAAAATATTACCAACACTGCGAGATACTGGGTATAAATAATTTCAAATCATTCGTTTGATCCTCTATTTGTATGCATGTACGAACCTTCGTGTATCCCATAGTTTCACTTGATTGTCGTATGCGCCGGAGATAAATAGATGTTCATCGGTTGTGGACCAGCATACAGACTGAACCCACTGTGTGTGCGATGTGAAAGTTGCCTTGACTACAGATCCTTCTGCAAAATTGAGTTCCAATTTCTTCATTAACACCCTTTACACTAATTATACAAATTGTACAGTTATGGAAAAAATTTCAATCAATCCCTCACCTGTTGATCTTGGGTCAAATAATCTAATGTGTCTATCTGCTGATGCTGCGATAAGAGCTTTGGCTAATGGGGAATAAGCTACATCAAAGAAACTCTTATTTCCTGGGATTTCATGCTTTATTCCACCCAGCTCTGTGTCCCATAGTTTCAGCGTATGGTCCCACGATGATGTTACTATTTCGGTTTTATCTGACCAGACTACACCGCTGATTGCCTCTTTGTGACCTTTCATCGTTAATTCTGGGGTCTGAAATATGTAGTTGTTTAATTTCTTTTCAATTTCAACATACGATAGAGTATCGTGAATAATATTACCGTAACTCACCCGCACTTTACCGTGTTCTGTTTTTAGCTTTTTTGAGGCGGATTCGCCGTCGGTGTTTCTGTCATCGAGAGCTGTGAGGTAAAATAAATAAATGAAGGGAATTAGAAGGAATGGGCATCTCTGATTCCTGTCCAATTGAAAAATATTTGTATGAAGACACTTACAGGCAGACCAGATCTTCAGCATAGTATCCCAAGAACCAGTGGCGATTAATTTTGCATTATGATTAACAGCGACCGTTTCAAGCCCGCGTTCATGTCCTCTACAAATTTGAACGCATTCTATTGAATTTGTCGCGATGTTCCAATCCCATAGAATAGCAGTTTGATCTTGGGAGGCGCTGTGGTGGAATAAATTCTCGTTTATTCTTAATTTATGGATATTTTTTTTGCTTCCATATAGTTTTGAAGCGGTTCAGAGATATTTGTATGCTAGGATGTTTAAAAAAATCGACTTTTTTTTCAAAGTCATACATTTAATAGTTGCAGTAAGGTAAAATAAGATGCCCGGTTAAAATATGAGCTCTTAATATTAATATTTAGAGGTCGCTCTACGCTAGTTTTTATTTCCATTCAAAATACGTGGGAAATGGTTCTAAGGGTAGTTTTCGATATTTATATCTCGAGAACTAATCTACTTAGAAAGATTTTGCGTAGCTACTTTTGTTCGAAATTCAACGCTTTACAAAAAAGTTTTCTTGGTCTTTTTCGATGAATCTAACTGTTTTCAAGTTATTCGTGGTTAATATCCATATAATAATACACAATAACTTGCATACAGTTAGATTCATCGAAAAATACCAAGAGACCTTTTTTTTAGAGCATTTAATTTTGAACAAAAGTGGCTATGCAGAATCTTTTTAAGTAGATTAGTTCTTAAGATATAAGAATTGAAAATTGTCACCAGAACATTTCTCATGTATTTGAAATAGAAGATACAAAATATCGACGAGTGACCTCTAAATATTAGCATTAAGAGCTTATATTTTAACAGGCATCTTATTACACCTTACTGCAACTATTGAATATGTGACTTTGAGTCTGAAATTTTTTTTTAACGACCCTAGTGTGTATCCTCATCTACCTAACAAACGCGGCGCTTTCATCTCCCAATGATATCCAAGCCACAGCTTTTATAGGTGATGTATGCCCAGGAATAGTCAAATGATGTTTGCCTTTGGTATTCCATATGTGTAAAGTATTGTCGTAACAGCCAGTTAATATCCTGTTTTAAAAAGATAAACTTTGAGTAGAAAATTTCTTTGTCTTTAATTAAAGTACGTTCATTATCATTTCTTTTTATTATTACTTTTATTATTGTCATTATTATATTCGGAAATATAAAAAAAAGTGAAAAGTTTTAAGAATTGATATGAATGAATACTTGCCATTTTTCACGGACCGCTATTGCAGATACCCAATCATCGTGTATCAAACAATCTTGGGGTTCTGGAGGAGGATGTCTCTCCAAATATTCTACAGCAATTATCTCCTCGGTAGATACACCTCGTTCGTTGATATGCTCGGATAAAGAGGTGCGCAGGAATTCATTGCACACAAGAAAATCGAATTCAAAGATTGCGTCGGAGGCAGATGATTCTGGATGAATTTTTTGTTTTATAATTAATTTAAATTCGGACTTCTGGATTTAGGAAATTGAACTATGATACATTTGGGTGAATTTATAATTCGATATTTTATAGTTTTTATACAATTTTAACGACTACAGTTGTACTAAAGTCAAGAACAAGCAGAATACGTAAATATTGAATTAAATGCGGTATTTCGTTCAATATTTTTTTTATTTATTAAAACTGGAAAATCTTACCTTTCAAAAGCTCGTTTACTAGAGTGTTTAATTGGGCTGTCAGAACTGTGGCCGGAACGGATAATGGATAATCCGGCACGGCGTATCTAGAAGAATATGAATATTCGTGCGAAATGTACTGGACGTGATTTTTCTAGTTTAGAGATAATGAGTGTAACGATCCTATTTAAATGTTATATAAATTATATAAATCCATGGTTTATACAGAGATATTTGTATACATATGAGTGTTTAATGATTATTATTGACGATTCCACGTGCTTGGTTTTTTTTTTTCATCTTGACGTGCATGCATATCAGACGATACATTCATATCACTCATAATTTTTTCGTACAGTTAACAGTTACGACTTACTGTTCTTGTTTTGTTTGAAAACGTATCTGAATTTGGGGAACGTCATCGTCGACACTTGCCATTTGAACGCGTTTTTTGAAACAAAAATTATTAATAATCACACGCCGCTTCAAGTGTCGTATGTTTATTCAATGTATTGCAGTGTAAACCGAACTGACCTAACCTCCAAACCAAATGATCATAACCCTAACCTGAAATTCGAATTTACCAAACGACGCGCGCACGCGAAAATTTACAATTCGACATACAGCGCATTCTGTCGAAGTGTTGAGACACTATTAACTGTTAAAAAGAAAACTCGATATCTCGAAGAAAATTCAACGTGGTTTCAACACGTGGTGATTCGAATGAATAAAATAGTGAAAATAAAAGCTATGAATTAAATAAGTGATAAATCTGTTAGACCGATCATTTCACTTTCTTACGGTGCATTGTATTAACTCTTTCTTTACTTAAAGCGTTGAGCTTACTTGTGAGAATATGCGGGTGAAAAATTCCCCGGGCTCGAAGCCCGCAGGTAATAAAACTACCGACACAAATGATTTAATTGTTAAAAGGATCGGCGGTGGAAGTATAATTGATCATCAACCGGTATTTTCCCACGACGGAGAGTAAGTATGATTTAAAATAAATATTGCCAATTTTCTTTCTTTTTTTGTTTGCTTTGCTATACTCAGAAATTAAAAAAAATCTTACGACAAACGTAACCTCAAATACAAAACTATCGATTACGTCACGAGTATATTTTGTATTTGAAAATTACTTTGACATTATTTACGCTCTTTACGCGGAATCAATCTCCACCCAAAATCTTAAAACATCTTATTTTATTACAGGATATTGTTTGTCGTTTGGAAACAGTCCCTAAGAGCCTATAGCACTCGAACGGGTGATTTTGTAAGAGAATTTGAAGGAATCGAGAACAAAATCGCTGGAATATCATCTTACCCCGACAACTCTGACCTAATCATAGCATGTTCTGATATCGGAGAGCTGATCTTTTGGAATTGCTACAATGGTCTAATCATTAAAAAAATTGTAAGATTTGATTTCACCTTGTTTTTAGAAGTTCATTATTTTCCTCCCATATATTCTACTGTTCACGCTAAAACAGCAGCAGCATAAAATAATGGGTTAAGAAAAACAAATAAAAAAATCCATTTAAAACTTTCTTTTAATTTAATAATGGTTTTTTCTCTATTACAGAAGCTTCAAATCGGCGACACTGACATTAAGATAAAAACCTTTCATCTGGTAAATTACAGCACTTCTAACGGAACCAGTATCCATCAGGCGCTTGTTACTTATATTCCCAAACCAAAAAAAAGGATTTGTGCAATGCTGCTCAGTCTGGAGAATGGGAAAGCAGCGCTAGATACTACTATAATGTATAACAACTTGATTTTCGTTCATTTTTAATGAAGATTCTCTCATTTCAATCAGCAATATCGTTCACAAAGAAAGTTCACAATAAGATCGAAAAATATCTTCGGAAAACACGTCTTAATCTACTCTTGTTTATTTTCCAGCTCCCATTCGGACGAATACTATGTTGACGTTGTTGGAAAATCTGGTGAAAACTTAGTTGCAATTGGGCAGAATAATAATTTACACATATTGAATCCGTCACAGGACTTTGAAAGTATATTGTAAGTCTGAGTTCGTAAAACTTTGCTAAATACTATCTGGGTGGTATAAAAAAAGCTGTGTATTTAATAGATTTATAATTTTTTGTTACAGACACAAAATTGGCAGGCCTTGTACAGCTATAGCCGGACATCCAGATCGAGAGTTTCTAGCAACGGGAGATTCTAGTGGGCGGGTTCTAATCTGGACAAATATTCAACAGCGTAGTCCAATAAAAGCAACTTATCATTGGCACACTCTACCGGTCACTAAAATACGCTTTAGCAGTAGTGGTAATTATTTTTATGCTGTTTACGTTGAGATGGCAATAAATTTTAACTAATACGCTGTTTACTTGTGTTGTAAACCATTGTAGGAAGCCATTTCTACAGCGGTGGAGGAGAATGTGTTCTGGTTAAATGGGTCCTTGGAAATACACAGGAGAAATCCTTTCTTCCGCGGCTTCCGGCGCCCATAAAACACATTTCTTTAGCACCGGAGAATCAATATATCGCTATCGCAACTCTAGACAATGGTAATAATTTATTCAAATACATTTAGGTATTTTTTAATCTCAGAATTTGCCGTGGGAGTACATTTTTGAAGTCTTTTTTTTTTTTTACAGGTGTCGTTGTTGTCAACCCACAAAAAGAGGTCATTTCTGTGATACAAAATTTTACTTGGGGTGTTGCTGTTTCGAGAAAAAATCTATTCCCTGCTGGTCTTATTGTCGATCCAAGAACCAACTGTCTTGTTCTCAATAGTCGCACCGGTCATATGCAGTTCTACAATACGCATACTAAAAGTCTGCTTTATAATGTATGTGTGGGCGATTATTATCCATCCAGTTAATTAACGATGTATTTTTCTGGAAAAAAATCGTGTTATAATTATAAAACGAATCACACATTTGTAATAGCGATCAACTTTTTACAGATAAATATAACAGCTCAGAATTTATTGACTCAAGAACGTGATGTCGTTATTGTCAATACTGAGGTCACTAAAGCAGCACTGAGTCAGGATGGCTTGTGGATGGCTACTGTCGAACAGAGAGATGATGAGGTTTCTGACATGGAAGTTAGGCTCAAGTTTTGGAACTTTGATACCGTCACACAAATGTATTGATTTTTTCCCAGGTTTTTATATTGAAAACTTAAAGTCTACAATATAAAAAGTTTCAAACAGTCCCAGTTAAATTCTTCACTTATCAAAAGACCTAGCTAGTATTTTTTCCAACTAAAGTTAGGAAATTTTTAACTGAATTTAGTTTGCTACTTGACATTGTAAATAAAAAGTCATGTCAAATCACTTTCTGCAGCAATTAGAACTCGAACTTCATCGTTCAACAGTTTTTTTTTCTCACAATTGGCTTCCAAAATTCAACTTTTGAATGTTTTAGGAATAACATACAAACAGCACTGGTATTCATGATCTAATTTTATTTCCCTGCTCTGAAGGTTTGTCTTGAATACATCGGTGGAATATCCCCACAATGGTGCAGTGAATGCTTTGCAATTTCAGCCAATTGCTTCATTGAGTAGCGATCAGTTAGTTGCAGCTACAACTGGTACAGACAAAAAGTACAAAATATGGAAGCTGGTCGAGCCCACTTCGATATACAGTAGGTATTCTTGCACTTGAGACGAAAATCGTCGATAAATGATTAGTTCAAATGGATATTCAAAGCCCTGCAAACTGCAAACTAACATTTTTCAATTTTATTTACAGAAAACACAAAGCGTTGGCAATGTTACAGCGTTGGATTATATCGTGATCTTCCAGCTACAGATGCGACGTTTTCTACAGACGGATCGTTATTAGCTGTAGGATTTGGAGCGAGCCTGACTACATGGGATCCAGAAACAAATGAGCTTAAATGTAGCCTCACTCACAACAGCTATCCACAGACTATTACGTAAGTCTGTTATTATTCTTAGAACCAAAATTGGTAACAAATACTCGATCACCTTTGCTTTTGATTACTGCATTGTTATAATAAAATATCTACTTCACAGGCGAATAGAATTTGGAAGAAACGAAATGGGTCATCTAGTCGTGGTGGGATCATCCGAGCACATATGTGTCTGGAATTTACTAACACTTACTATAACGTGGAGCGTTTCTCTGCAGCTTTCAACCCTCACTGCGGATCCCATTTCTGTATACATGGCAGCGTTCACTACTGATGGGACTTGTAAGTTCAAGTCTCGATTAATGGGGTGTGTGGAAATGGGGATTAGTCAAAAGATACGATTTCGAAAAAACGATAACATAACGATAACGGTGGCTTAGGGACTCACACGTTTTCAAAATAAATAAAATGAATGAAATGCTGCATACTATTCGTTTACTTCATAGATTTATTGAAAAAAAAAAAAATAAATAAACTGAAAAAGATATAAAATCTTCACTTATAAGTCTTTTAACAAATTTTAGAACTATGAGTCTTATAATTGAGATATAATTATTGATACTTTTCATGTTTACAGTATACATATTTAGCCCGATCTCTTCCAAGCCTCTATACACGAAAAAGAATCTTACGGACAAGGATAGTGTCGTATTAGGAGCAAGTTTTGTGCCTTATTTGACCAGACAATCACATGCATCGACGAGACGATGGCAACAAAAATCTCAGCTCTACTTTCTGGATTCTAATCAGGTGTGATTGAAGTGTTTTTTCGTTTCTATGGTCTTTGAGTATATGACTGTATAATCGAATTCTAACGAGCAAATCTATTTTGTTCTTTCAGGAACTGCTGACTCTGGAAACTGCATCGGAGATCAATAAATCATTGGAAAATCTTACATTAAGTACAAACTTGCCTTCTACTGCTTTTGGGGTACTTATAGCTGCGCAGACAACGACCAACAAGGAACAAGTCGTTCCCTATATTCACCAAGAGCTCGGGGTTCCAGGAAAGGGCATTTTGCAACAGGTAAATTGTTGGATTATACTTTATGCAATTCAAGCAGCAATTTCAAGTGACAAGAGGTCGTTAGTTTTTTTTTTATACATTTTCGGGTTTCGATATTTATTGCTAAATTATTCTTTACCGTAATATCGTTTTTCCTGTACTTGAAAATGTGGAAATTTTCAATGTTTTTTAACTAGATTCAAAGTTTCATTCAAAATTTTGTTTCTATTTCTTAATTTAAATGTAGATATGTATGTTTGTACACTGAATCACTAAAGATCAACAAATCTACGTGTTTTTGAATTCAACGGAGATAAAATTTATTCCTTCCAAGTGGAACAAACGCTTAATAATTATTGCCAGGTAATCAATAAACAGCTGCGGTATTTTGAAATAATATATTTGATTTTAATTATCATTTTTTATAGTAAATACAAAAAGTTGAGTCTTTTTTTTTCAATTTTTTTTTGCTCTTTCTTTGGTAACACAATATATTCTTTGGTACATACATGATGTTTCGTTAAGTGATAGATAAATATATTGGTTATTTATTGTTATTTTCTTATTGTTAGACAAGTAGTAAAAAGAGGTAACAAGAAAAAGAGAAAGAAAAATAACAAATTGAGTAAACAAAATCAGTTCATTCTTCAGACGTAAAAAAAAGTCAAAAACAAAAAAACAAGATGCCTGATCGAGTTTATTAAACGCCCAAAGTATTGATTAACAATAATTTTTGAGCTCAAAAAACAGTTGCTTATGCGTGATTCAGTATTTTAGAAACTTAGAAAATAATTAATCAGACTATTTTTCTGCAATTTTACAAAAAAAAAAAAAATAATAATAATAATTTTAAAAAAATTAGTAAGTCATTAATTCGTCATGTTAGTTGAACAGTCTTATTTAATGTTTGACATACATATTTATATAACAAATTATCAGTTCCGTGCATAAAGTAAAAAAAGGAAAGAAATTGTTAGTTTAAAATAGAAAAAAATATTTATATACGTGTATAAATTATTTGAGTATATAGGTATATGTAAATATAATTGAGACCTTTGGTATATAATAGGTATATGTATAGATATAGGTATATAGGTATTTCCACGCCAATGAAACTTGACGTTATAAAGAGAGTGTATTTTCGTTGGGGTGAGCCGCAAGATTTTACGTGGCATCGGATATTTTGATGAAATATGTATTATACCCTTAATGTTTTCTCCCAACTCGATAATGCCGACATCGTCGTACTAGATCGAATTTCCGATAACGTAGGCAGTGCCATTGTGGTATTTGCCTCATGTTCTCAATTGCCTGAAAAAAGACAAAAAATAAATAATAAAATAATAAAAATAAATAACAGAAAACAATTAATATATAAATTACTAAAATTGATCATACATATATATTATCGTTTTATACTCAGAGCTATTAATGTGATAAAAATAATCATAATTGATAAGCAAGTCTGTCCAGCGCGGGTTCATTGTCGTTGACTTTTGACACTAAGCCAAAAGAAAAACAAACCAAATCTGTTCAATAATTCATTAATTTCTTTTTTTTGGTTTGCACTTCTTTTTTTTAGAACTGAATCTAAATTTAAAGAAAAATAACAAATTTATCCAATTTATTATTTATCGTTTACGAAAAAATTGTACGGCTAATCTTTAAACTTAAATGATCTCTTTTCAGTTTTATATGAAAATCATGATAACCCCTGCGAATGACACCGAATTATTATTAAATATCGTAAATAAGATTATCACGCCTAAAAATATTTCTCAGAACCTAAAGTATTTTTCCGCTACATATACATCTACGAAATAAAATTCTTATTGTTTATTATAGAGTCGAAATTTGAAGTGGTCGATTATTTAATATTAAACTCAATACTTAGTTAAATATGAGTTGCGCAAAGATAGATACTTAAATATCAATTTTATCGTTCGTATAGAATCTACATGTAGGTATGCATGTAATTTGTGTCTGACGATATATATGCGTATCTACATACCTACCGTATAAAGCAATTTGAAATTGTCCTAAATTTCGACATGGTATACTTTACGCTTAGATATATAAACTTGTTGTCTAATAAAAAGGACCGGATATACCGACAAATATCTAATGATGGGTTTGAATGCACAACGCGGTGTAATACCTCGGTGCTGCAGCAGCAGCAGCAGCAACAACATATGATTGTATGTATTGTATGTACACAGAGAGACCGCGGGCGGGCGCGAACGAGATATAGTTTAGTTACGATTAGAATTATTGAGGTGACAAATAGGGTATATGTAGGTATAATGCATCTTATAAAATATGTATTGCTTCACACATCCTACCTACATCTCAATTTCCCCGCGCGCTAACGCGAGTCTGCGGTTTATCTAGTAGTGCATATCATTCCTTGTGTATGTATGTATGTATGTATGTATGTATGTATGTATGTATGTATGTATATATGACATATGTATAGATGGGACGACTTTATACAGTCCAAAGCCCCCTAATGCATAAAATGTCTCTCCCACGCGGTTCAACATCTCGTACGCCTTTGCAGTTTGCTTATTTTTTATTATATGTACATATACCTTGCAATTTTAACAGATTTCCCTAACGCATACAATGCATACGTATCTATACATTAATATACATAGGTATAACACCGTGAAGAAAGTTTCTTGACTCGACACGCCCGCGATTTTTTTTTTTTTTTTTACCAAAAATGATCCTTTTTTATGACATATTTCGAGAATTAATCTTTCGTGACGTTATACACTTTATATCTTATCTAGAACCTGATCCTTCGATAACGAGTCAGATATACATACATATATGCAAGTCGAATAAACGAAAAAGTAAAACATCTTGTTGTTAAATGGCTTATAGGTATCTCCTTTTTTTTGTTCTTTTTAAGTATAATTGGATAATAAATTTGACTAACTGTCGGGACTCTTATCAGTCACCTGCAATGTTTGACAGGCTTAGCGCCACCGAGCTACGCGCTTATATCTATGTAGGTATACGTACACGTATACGTATATATCTAGATAGAGGTGAATAAATCTCGTAGGGTTTCTAGACTGCTTCTAGACAATAGTGAAATATTGAATTGCTAAAACTTGTTTTGTTAGCTGAATGAAGCGAAACTAATGATTAAGAACTGATATATTTTATTAGTTTTAAAATTAAACTCACTGCTTCCGGATTTCCGATTGGTATAGCTTCGAAGGTCGCCGTAAAAACGAACAAGAGGAAAATGCATCTCAGTAATAACAGACTTAGCTTCATTCCCGAAAATAAATTTCTTTATTTGATTATTTATTTATATTCCTCTCTCTCTTTCCTCCTTTATTTATTTATTTGTTTCTTTTTTTTTCAATTCAATTCTTCTCTACGCTTCGATACCCCTTTCTTTTTAAACTTTTCTTGTATGGGGTACAAGAGTTGGGAGTTGTTATAAGTCCGTCATGCGCGGCGGTTTATTAAGATGACTCAAACTGCAACAAGCAGTCTTTAAATTATGCAAGAGAATTTCTTTCAGTTCCAGTTCCAGTTCTATAGATCCTACTTCTTCCTCTTCTTCTCCTTCTACTCGTACAATACGTATTTAAGATTCTCGGATATATTACGCTGACGTTCGATGCTGGACTGCAGGCATTCGGAACCGTCCCCATGATTTAATATACAGCTCTTTGAGAACCGACCCTCCGAACCCCTCTACACCATCAGCTAATGCCGTTTTGTTGCGGCTTAAACTTTACTCCGTGTCTATAAAATGCTCGGAGAATTTTATCGATCAATTATTATTGATCTGTGTATGCATTTCCTTATAATAATAAACTCGCATCGAGCGTATGTAATACATAGTATGTAGTAAATTTAATTTTTTTTTTATTCTCACGCTATCGGAAACTCCATGAATTACATATTTGATGAAGAACAGTAAACTTTTTAACGTCGTTTTTATAAACCTGTTGTAAATACTACCGTCGAGAATAGAAACGCAATAAATAACTTCGTAATTTTTTTTCTTCTTATGTTGCGGAATACATTTCAAATCCTTTTTCTTTTTTCTTCTTTTTTTTTTTATTTCATTGTTGCATCTTGTTCCGCTTTGCACCTGTCGAGTCTTATGATACTAATATCGTAATGATTCTATTAATATCTTTGCTGCAATCTCAACCGTCAAAAATTTTTTGATAAGAATTTTTACACTCGATTCCCTGCACTTGGTTCAAATTCAAGTCTTATCACTGCAGGGAGAGGAATCACGAAATTCTATTATGAAACGTAAAAGTACGTTTTGATATCCAAAATTTACATTCTTTTTTCGTTCATTTCAATTAAATTTATTATAAATAGTTTCTATAAATCTTCTGTAACTGATTGGGATCGATCTGCAAGGATTTATCGTACGTGTATAGGTATACAGATTATACGTACAACTCAATTAGCATATTAATGATGACTGTTATTTTATTCTTAAACAATCCGAAGTTCTTATATGCTGTTTTATGTTTTCGTATAATGACAATTGTGTAAGTGCGTACATATTCTCTGAGCAATCTATTATTTAGAGATCCGAGAGGAAAAGAATAAGATCAACAGAATTAAAAATTAATTTGAAAAAAAAAAAAAAACGGATACTTATCCTGCGAGACGAAATTTTGTAATTTTTTGAGAACAGCTATACGAACTTAGTTATTTTAGTCTTCGCATATCGTAAATCTGTGCAAAGGCCAGTCAAATATTTACCCCTAGAAGCGAGAAACTATTATCTAAGTTACCTCCTTGCTTTTTTCTTTCTGTGTTTTTTTTCTTTCTTATTTGTCTTTTTACTTCTATGCGATTTATAATTTTGATATTTTACAAAGCCGTATTATCGCTTCGACGTATATTATAGTTTTTTTTTTTTTTTTTTTGGCTTATTTTCATCACAGTTTCACGTGTACATTTTATACCCGTTATGACGCGATTGTTATATCAATTGACATGGGCTCATGGTCTCGCTTGATACGTTAGTCACCCGTTTTATTTTGCGCAGCTTCAAGATATATCCAAACTATTATTAGTTATGAAATAAAACATAATAAAATAAAATAAAATGGCATAAAAAAAGAAAAAAAATTATCGCTATAGTATTTGCTTTCGGTTCTTTCCAATTTCAAGGAAAATTATCGTACAGCCTTATAATCCTTATTTTTCCAATTATATTTAGTATAATTATTTCCACAGTGGTAAACACTTCATACAGAAAGCCGATATTATCAATTTTATTCATTTACATACGCAAATTGAAGAATTACTTCTTTCTTTTCAAAAAATTTACATCTTAATGTAGAATGAATGAATTGAGCTGTTGCGTTTGTACAAGTTATAATTTAATTAGATTTACATATTTTGTATATATGTATAAAATTTTCAATCAAGAAGAAAAAAAAAAACAACAGGGAAATTTATTTTTTCATTGTTACATCTCTTACTTTCGTGGTGCCGCGATTTCGAAAATTATTTGAACGTGGATTCGAAAAAAAATACGACCGCGAAGCCAAGGCTTAAATGATATAACTTCTTAATTGCATAATTCCTAGAGACGTGTTCATTGCCTTGTTTATATTACAATTCGTTGGGTCATGATTCCAAAATCTCGTCTCTTTCGTTGTTTGCTGTGGACGTCTAATTAGCCTCTTATCAAACCCAACGAGCGATTACATACATGCATACATACACACACACACATACAAAGCGGATATATTCTCACACATATCTATACATCGCGTATTATTTGATAATAAATAAGTTCATGGAAACCAGCAACTGCTTATACTTACAAATTATTTTTTTTTCGTTCGTAATTTATTATGATTATTATTATTTTCCACGAATTGAAATTCGCGACCCAAATTCTTTTTCATTTTTATTGCCATTTTATAGGGCTAGAAAAGATTTATTAGTCGTAAAATCATATGAGAAATTTTGCCAGTAGTTTGAAAAGCAGATGGGTGAATGACCTGATTTTTAATCTACATTTCTTTTGTTTAACTCGAATATTAAAATATTGTGTAAACATATTATGCGTACTATATACATAACGATGCACAACTCTGTTTAAACACGTGTAACTTTTGTTGACTTGTAAACATTACGAGATACTCTATGGTATGACCCTAGGCGATAGCTCAGAGTTGTTAGAAAAATAATTTATGAAATTATGACGAAGTTTATATCCTGCGACACACGGTAGTCGTCTAGATATACATTGTAATTAGAACAATGAGACGAACTAATGACAGAACAAATACAGTCGTTATTCTTAACGCCCACAGCATCATCAAACCAGCCGAAACTGCATTTATTTCTATGAAACTAAACTCGTGCGGCTCTTTGCCATAAACCTTCGGAGACTTTGCGAATTCTTTGAAAAAAATTAATCACACATCTTATTACACGTATTCTCTGATTATTATTTTTTTTTCACAATGAGTCATCAAATATTCGTAATATTAATTTACAATTAGTCAACTTTTACCGAAAAGTTTTATCATCAGAAGAGAAATTAAACGTTTATTCCAGATTGGTAATAATTATCCTTTTTTTTTTCTCAAATCACAATCTGCATTTCGAAGCGGAAAATTTCCACCCTTGAATCTCTGGAACTGATAGTATCGTTCAGTTTTATATCTCTGCTTTGTTAAATTTTAATTAATTTATTGAACCTTTACCCAGTTTCCGAATACGAACATTTCGCGATTACTTATATTATGCAGAAGTTTTACGTTTCAATCAACGCCAAGTTTCGCGATAGTTTAATGCTACGTATTATACATACCTACGAAATCAGGTCACGCGTTTATCACGATCCAAGAAATTTCAGACAAATGATTTGATATATCTTAGAGATTATCATGTTCCTGCATAATTTTATCCTTATGTTTATTTCTTTTCTGTTATTTTTACCATCTCAATTATGTTTTCCTCAAATACTACCCCATATTCTATGTAAGCAAATATACCCACATACATCCGCGTTGTTTTTAATTAATTTTATTTTATTTCAGCTCCTCAGCGTTCCGTCCCACACATTGCCACCAATGCGATTGCTATGTGCGCCGTTTGTATTTTCTCTGATTAGTCAAACACCATTAGGAAGGAAAAAGTATTCGCAGGATAATTCCGGAGGGTAATATTAGATAAAAAAAAATATGAAACGAATTCGAGACTCCGCTTGTGCTTTTGAGAGCAGGAATTAATCTCATCACATCTATTTTTTAGCGAAAATTTGAACGAAAATCGAAACGAGGATTCAGGAAACGAGAGCGAAGAAGATATCCAAGTTTTAAAGTCAAAAACTTTGTCTCTGCCTCCTCCTGAAACAATGGATACTTCGGATCAAGAGAAAGAAGAGAAGCTGATCCACTTCGACTGGTCTTCATTTGCAGATTCTCTTTCAGCAATTCTCCCCAGTAGAGAAGTCGCAGAAACGTAATAGTTTTGTTGCATAATTATATTGAGAATGAATATATCCAACTGCAAATAATTTTTTCACAAGAATAAGATGCCTTGAATATTTGTAGATACGTTAAAGTGGAGGAGAGGAGTGGGTACTTGTATTTTGTATTTTATGACGAACTTATAAAACTAATGAAATATCAAAATTCATTCATTTCCCTTTTTATTTTTTTTATACTTTCTTTATTCCATTCAACATACAGATTTTTACATCTCGTTGTCAAATAATCTACAACAACTAATTTAACATTTGAATTATTTGCTGTTGAGATTTTACACAATTATTAGTAACGGTGTTATAATCATAATGATAATGTGAAAAGAAGTGCTGAACTTTTGAATCAAATGAATACCCAACCTGCTTTCAACAAGGTACGGGGAGAGTATGAAGACGCTGTGAAAACTCGTGCAATTCAGTTACAACTTCTTTGATTCTTGTATCGTACAATACATCACGTTTCATGTTTGACAATACTACATCTCTTCTATCGTTGTATACATATTTAGCATATGATACTGGATTACTCCATAAAGTTGCACCGAGCGCACCGTCTAGCAATACAGTGGGTAGATATATCATTGCGGTAACCAATGCCCCCAATTTTTGTTCCTCCATACCTTTTAGTATGCTAGAAAATGATGGTGGCTTTACGGGAGGATCGTACATTTCTAAAGTTTCACACAGCGTCGAGTAGTAGTGACGGACCATCGCTTCTCCGCGAGATTCTCGTAATTTTTGTGAAGCTGTTAGGTAGAGCAGCATGGCAATGTCGTAACCTGGTGGAGAGTATCTAACCAGTTGAAAGTCAACAACGTAGCATAAAGGCGGCTTTCCATTATTAAACATGAAATTGTTTGACCACGGGTCTGAGTGGCTTACTACATTTTGTAGCGAGCGAGAGGGCTTGTTCGCCTCAAATACTTCTTGGCAAGCTTCTGGTATCTGGCTTGGGTCTAGTCCTAGTTGTTCGGCGACTGCTACAGCCACTTTTACACCTGCTTTATACCACATGAATTGTTTTCCATATTCTTGAAATCCAGTCTCTTGAAATGCCTCGGGGTAAATTTCGTTCAATGGTTTCCCTAGACGTGCTTCAGCGCCCAATGAAGCTGCGTGCATTCTTGCTAATGCTGATAGTGCTGCATTAACCGATTCTTCATCAAATAATTTTTCACGCATTGAAAATCCACTTGATCTTAATTCTTCTAAAACAATCACTTCGTTGTGTGCAAGGTAACATTTTGGCCCCCATCTTTCTCCCAGATAAGATTTTTCCAACTCCGGTACTATGTAGTTGAAGAAAAGCACTTCCTTTATAAATATTTTTGTCTCGCAAATGTATTCTGCCTGTGTCGGAACTTCGTGCGGGACAGCTTTCACAAAATAAACCTTAGTTTCCTCCTCTGAAGAATCGATATTCTGTATAATGACTTTCAATTGATTGTGTGACGCGAGAGATCCAAGTTTCTCATCTGAATACTTCTGGATACTATAGCTGATGAGTTTTGCTTTTGGTCCTTCGGCTTGTGCGACGACGTTTTGCACATCTTCCAATGTTAAAATCTCCGGGTATCTTGGCACCAATATCTGGTTGGAACAGAGAATAGTGTCCATTACGTTTGTCATCGTCACTTTTTCCAGCGATCCAGGTACTCCGATGTTCAATTCGTCTACTAACATTACCAGCAAACTGCTCGACTGAACAGATTCCACTTTTATTTATCCTTTACTCTCTAGACATATAGCTGTGTGTCGACTCCGCCAGGTCTAAAATCTAGACGGTACATGTGATGAGGCAATTGTTTGTTCCCAAAAAAAAAAAATTCTTTCGTGCTAGTTCTGTTATAAATTATACCAAAGCTAGTTTTAATTTACGAGCCATGACGCAACAAGAGCCAATACGGGATTTCAACTAGGCTGAGAATTCCAGCACCCATAAACAGGCCCGCTGTACTCCCAACGGCAACTGTATGTAAAAAAAATTATCATTATAGTTTTTAATATAAGATTTAGACAGTCCTTGATATTGTGTTCTTTATAGCATAACAATATAATTAAATTAAATCAGTTTAATCACGTTTCAGATCTCCTTGACTACGAACTGATATCATCGTACCTACTAAATCGAGCAAGCTACGAACGACGTATCGCTTGTAACGTGATGTCGGCAATGCAAGGAGTTCCAATTGTATTCCTTGCGATATTTCAAATAGTGACGAGTTAATTTCACTTGCTCCTATATTTTGATAGTGTCTTATGACTGTACCCTCACAGTCAGGTAGGCAATGTTTGCCTAAAACTTCTTTTGACATTATTGATTCTTGATTTTTTACAAGACACCGTGCTCCTGTGTAATTACAGACTGGGGATCCAAATTTGTATGGAAATAAATGGCTTATACAGCCACAATATCTTAACATATTTTCCATTGCAAGCTAAAAAAAATCGGTGAATAATTTTTAAGGAATATCTCCTCTAGATTATTTGACCATTATGAATTTTTAAAGATAGAATTGGAAAAAAACTCAGCCTTCCCTTCTTCACCTACTTGTACAAGACAACCACTGTTACTGTACCGCTCGTAGGCATAAAAATTCTCTATTTCATCAGGGAAACGACACATCCGTCTCTCCGGAGGTACATACTTCAAACCAGGTTCATTAAATGTATCTACCAATGTAAAGTATACAGTATTTACTTTAAACTGCTCTGTGTCAATACTCTCATCGTGACTGTCCACAGATCCAGGTATTACCATATTGTTATTAATGGACACCTATAAAGGGCAAAGCAATAGACTTTTCATTCACATCATTAGATCAATGGTGGAATTATTTTTTCACTCTTTTTGTATACGAACCGAAATAATCTTTTTAGAACCATAGAAAGCAATTGCAGTAAAGCCAATAGTCAAAGAGCCAACTCTAGAATTTTGGTTCATAGTAAACCTTTTCAAGGATTCATCGGGTCTTGTGTGTCTCGAGTTAAATACATAGCATACACCTCCGGCGGTTTTTAGTGGCAGGAATTCATCACAGCAATTGAATTGCTGGGTCGACCGCCAAAAACATTTGCTCATAAATTCAGAGCAATTCAGAATCGACTGTTTAAAATAATATTAATATAATTATTTGAATATATTCACTTTTGTTAATAGCAAACTTTTCTTTCCCAAGCTACCACACTGTCTCTAACAGACCTGTTACACTATAATATTGACCAATCTAATCTGTGGACCAAACATTCAGAGATAAGGACTAGTGTAGATCATAAACTTGGAATTTCTGAAACACGCTCGTGAAGGGACTGTGAATCTTTGTCCAAGAATTTTGAATTGAAAAATGTTTTGGCAAGATAATATGTGAATTTGATAAAAACAATTTTCAAGTGTTATTATGCACCATCATCTGCGATATCTTTGAATGATGTTATGATACATGACTCAGTATTTTATTTTTTATTGCTTATTGTTCCAGCGGAAGACCGGCCTCTGTCGACTCATAACAGATGGAAAAATGGGCTTACTTCTTTGTAAATATGAACAACATCGTCAGAAGTCAATTTAGAAAATTCAGCCACCGTTTTGGAATTGCTTCTTATTATAGAATTTGAAAATAACCAGCTCCATGCCTGCGTAGGCTTTATTTCTGTATGAAATTTCTCTTTGTACCTAAAAGAAGAGTGAAGATACTGAATAGGATTAGATATCCATATGATTGTTGAAGCTAGATATTTAAATGAATCTTAATCCATTTATTACCGACATAAAACTAAACACGTACAATGAAGAAGCTCTATCCATCGCAATAGGATGATTTCGGGTACAAACGCTGACTGATGGGAAATCTGTTTCCCAGTCAACGTATGTACTTTCTGCAGTAAATGCTACGGGCCGGTTGTAGAAACCGTCAAGCGAGTCGTTAACCATGACTACGCAACCAAACCAGCATAAAGCACAAGTCAACATCCAAAATAGTCTGTTTGGAAGGGAGAAACAAATTTCTTTCTTATCTCTATATTCTTTGCAAATTCAATATTATCCAATCAGAGATAGATGATATGTGTATTCTATATGATACAATAATAAACCTTTTATTAAATCAAGAGAATTCTATGTCAGAACTTTCACGTCAAAACCAAAGTCCCAAAAAGTCGATTCGCAGGATCTCTTCGCCGATTTTTTCCCAAAAACTCTAAATCAAAAGAAAACATTTTCGCACCAATATCGTCGCAAAAAATCGGTGAATAAATTCTGAGCATCGACTTTTGTGGGCTTCGGTTTTGACGTGGAAATGCTCATGTGTAACTATAGATTTTTTAATAATGATACTAATTTATTTATTTTTTTATCTCTATACCTTTCAGTCCAATGAAAACCATCTTCGACTAAGTACCTGATTCCATGTAGATTACAATTAATTAGATACTGTTTTATAGCAACGAGTATCTTCGAGGGCTGGCCCATTTTCAACTGATCGTCTACAATTTTACCATTAGAATATGTATAATAATAAGCGGAATATCGCGCAATAAGCATATTAATTATTCAAAATTGCAATGCACGCAAATACGTAGATATTTATCGCGTGTACCTTATCATCTTCTATAATATAACATAAGGTCAGGATTTTCAAATGAATTATACATTACATGATAGATTATTTCAGACTGATTGTAATAACGTACAAACACGAGTTTGGCTTCGAAGAATAATATGGTAAAAAAGGAGAAAATAAAAACAAGATTCAAATGTTACAAAAATCAA
This sequence comes from Macrophya alboannulata, assembly GCA_949628255.1. NCBI lineage: Eukaryota > Metazoa > Arthropoda > Insecta > Hymenoptera > Tenthredinidae > Macrophya > Macrophya alboannulata. Next base: position 6,704,791 of record OX451212.1, on the reverse strand, counting down.
TCTATCATAGGTAAGATATATTTATGTATATTTTATTATTTATACACGAGGAAAGGTAAATTATTTGTTATTGTTTTCTGTTCAACATATTACAGACATAGACATATCTCATTATTATCAATTCCGAATATCTTCTGCGCTTTATTCAACCGCCTGGTTAACGATGAAATACAACAGGGGATTCCCGAAATGACGAATCTTTATCCAGAGAAACTAAAAGCGCCTGAAAGCGCCTTTTCCGCACTAAAAAGTACCAGCGATGTATAACAGCTATTTAACTTTATGACGGCAGCACAAAACCGGATAATGTATGTATATTCAGAATCGGAGAATCTACAATCCCTCCGAATCGTTCTGATTTCATTCATCATATTACGAGAAAAAACACGTCAGTTTCATAGCTATTCCTCTCTAGGATGAAGTATGGCTATTCGATAGTCCGATTCAATGATAAATCTATCCTAAAAATCATAGTTTATCAATTCGATTTCTCATATTTCAAATCTCTGTATCGAAAAAGTTGGGAAAAGTTTTTAAATTATACATATTCAAATAATTTCGAGACTCGAGGTTTGAAGTCGATGGTCATCTCTCGTCCGAGATCGAGCTTCGAGATTCGATATGGATGATATCAGTCCACAAATATCGTGTCGTATCGTTTCCTCCCCGCTTGGCAAGTGGCACGAGGGATGTCGAACGGCGTTGTTTTGTCCTTTTGATAGGATTTTTCACTAAAATACATACGTAATATTTTACGGTTTAGATCATTTATAATATTATAATTGTTATATAGATACATATATAGATATATATTTAATAATAGGTACGAAGATAGGTACGAAAATAATAATTTAATAATGGCGTTAAATCCGTCATACGAAGCCATCGGCAAAGGCTTCGTCCAACAATATTACGCGTTATTTGACGACCCAGTTCAGAGGCCGAATCTAATAAATATGTACAACGTGGGTATAACGCATATAATATAACCTCGATATTTCAAATCCCGTATCTTATCGTTGTAATATTTACAGACCGATTCTTCGTTCATGACCTTCGAAGGGCTACAAATTCAAGGAGCCATCAAAATCATGGAGAAGTTAACTGTGAGTATAAACATCACGTTATACAATAACCTATGAATCAATTAAATCCCAAAAACCCAAGGCCTTGCAACAATCGTTCCTCCAACCACATTTTACTTGCCAGTCTCAAACAATGAGCAAAATACAGTCATTCTCTGCTAATAATTTTCCTTATTACTATCTGTTTACTCGTGATTCAATCACATAAGTCGTTTTTAGATTATCTGTATACGTTACAGAGAACTCTTGACTCACTGTTCAATTTTATGCTCAAATTTAATTTTAAACACTTAGGTGTTAGGTCGACTGGATACGCGAATATAGACAACAGATTTTCTAATATTTACTTATTTTCTATTTCAGAGTTTAAGTTTTCAAAAAATTAATAGAATAATCACAGCGATTGACTCTCAACCTATGTTCGATGGAGGTGTATTGATCAATGTCCTCGGGAGGTTGCAGGTAATCATCAAATAACTTACTTACTTATATCAGCAATATTTTTACAGCAATCATAGTACTGAGAATATTTCACAATTGAATAATTACATCACAATCGATAATTTTTACAAATACTTTTCACGTTTCATACAGTTGGAGACTAAAAACAAAGTCCGCTCTTTTTTTATTTATACTTATAACTTAAGATACTCAATCGATATCATATAATCTTAGTATTGACTATTATAGGAGTTGAAATTCAACAATCAGAACTGTTTGGTTAAACTTAAAAGAGGGAACAGTTGCTAAGTTCGAACTGATTTAGGTCTGAATGCATTTGCTAAATTTTTAGCTAGAATGTTGCGTAAATGGCCGTTATTTTCGTTGTTTTCATCGTTAGTAAATTGATTAACGCTGCTTGCTTGGTATACGAATAACAATCGGCACATTTTTCATCTTTATTTCCTTTATTATTCTCTCAATAGGATCGATGGTCAAAACATTTTGTGCGTTCTATAGCTTGTAGAATACCCAGTCTCCCATCCCGTTCCCAAATTCTTCGATGCGATCACGATTTCTTCATATTTTCTAAACAGATTAAAATTTCAATTAAAAAACAAATTAAGATAATACTTGTAGCCAGTTTTTTGTATTATTTTTTGAAGAACTTTTTCACTGGCTATGAAATCTAGCACATCTTTATATGTATATTTATATATACTGCCTTTGTGCCTTTTGTTGGGGATGTTGACTAACTAGGAGTGTCCCAGGGTTCCGGTGCACGGATTCTGTTCAAATTTGGAGAGGTGTTTCTTTGGTCCAAAATACTAGCCCTCTGATCTTCAATTCCATCTCATAGGCCTTACTTCTCCTGAAAAATATTATTATCGTACAATTTATTGGTTCTTTGCCATGGCTCTAGATTGATGCAGCGAACTTGAATATATCACTGAGACTTTTTCATTCGAGCATGAAAATTAATATTTAACGCGTTAATTTACCATATCTTTTTTTTTTTTGTTTGATAAAATTTTTTCACCGTTTTTTTATTAAAAAATTTTAATTAACAAAAAAAAAAATAAAAGATATGGTAAATAACCGCGTTAAATATTCATTTTTATGCTCGAATGAAAAAGTTTCAGTGATATATTCAAGTTCGCTGCATCAATCTAGCGTCTAGAGCCATGGCGAAAGACCAATAAATTGCACGATAATAATATTTTCTGGGAGAAGAAAGGCCTATGAGATGGAATGTGCCAGGTTCACATACGTTATGAGATGGAATTGAAGATCAGAGGGCTAGTATTTTGGACCAAAGAAACACCTCTCCAAATTTGAACAAAATCCGTGCACCGGAACCCTGGGACACTCCCAGTAAGAGAGATTGGAATTTTGTTAGCTAGTCACAGACTCGTTTTAATTAAAAATTACAGCGTTAGCAAAGATATCCGGCGCATTTGCTAAAGTTTACGATTTTTTTACCATTCGGTTTGGGCATAATTAGATTTTTCATTAAATTTATTCGAATCAAAAGGGAATCCGATAAAATAGGCTCGCGTTTATATTGCATAAATTTTTTTGTGCCGCTATATAAAGGTAGATGTTGATCAATGAAAAGTATGAAGCACCTATCTTTAATATCTATATCAGTACCGAAGATCAGACATTGAACTGAGTCAGTGATTGTTGATGATTGGGCAGACTGACGAGGATCTGCCTCATGCGTACATCCAGACATTTGTACTGAAGGCTATTGGTACCAGCTTTTTCGTGCAGCACGACATCTTCAGACTCGCGTTGCACGACACTGTCTAGATGTCTGACACCGATTGTCCATCGATCTTCATGACGGGGCACAGGCAAGCTCAGCCTTCTTCTATCGTTCTGCTTTGCTTTATTTTTTCGCGAGAAAACCTGCTTGTTATTAACATCATATTATTCTTTATCATTATCTAACAGATTGTCGAAAGGTTGATTCTCTTCTTTTTTTCATCTCTTTATTTCACTAAAAATATATTTTGGTGTTGCCTTGTGTCACGTTTTTTGATTAATTTGTATTCCTCACTCACCCGCTTTGTATTCCCTTCACGTTCTGATTGTGCTCGAATTGTTTTACTACACAAAGTTATAACTATTCATGTTGAAACTAACGATTTGAAATCTTAGGATCCTGTGATTCGGGAGCTCGAAATTATACCTATTCTATACATATAATTACTGGTTTTCTTTTATCCCCAAATAAAGTAATCTTCAATTATTATCGCATTATCGGTAAAGTAATACTGACAATGTACAAACTGAATAATAAATGACTGATTAAATACATTGTATCAGATGATTCATTGTATTTGAATGAAGGTACAAATTATTGTGGAGGACAAATTTACTTCATGTTCTTTTAGAGATACTAGGATGCTTTCACTGATGTTTAAACAGGATTAAGTGCGGTCAGATAATAAATGTTTAAGAAAAAAGAAATAAAATTATTCACAAGATCCAGTTATTGAAATATTTCTCACTTGCAAATAATCCCTAAAACAGATCTTAGCTAGCAACTGACATTATATATGTTTAACGAAGTTATGTGCATCACTTATTTGTGAGATTAGTATTATTAGGTAAGTTTGCGTGGATAATTGAGACGAATATGAAGAATTTGTTTTTTAAATAGCGTAGAAAAAATCAGTAAGAATTTTTTTTTTTTTTTTTCACTTTTCATTTTAGGCAGACGAAGATCCACCACATGCTTTCTCGCAAATCTTTGTGCTCAAGCCATTGGGGAATTCTTTCTTCTGTCAACATGACATCTTCCGCCTTGGAATACATGACACCGTGTGAGATATCCACCAAATCTCCCAAGTGTGTTCGTCAAACACAAGGGAGCCACAGCTCGCTTACAGCTTTAAGTTAAGTGAGCCAATATCTCTCCTTTGAAAACCCCACTTTGTCATCGCACGAAGCGCTCATTATCCCATAGATATCACTGTTTTTATACATAGAATTTCTGCTTATCTTATAACGTGGCCACAACAAACTTTTAACAATAAACACAATTCAATATTCATTTTGTTTATTCAATATCCTCATTCTTTAAGCTCTACTGGCTCCCTATACAATATATACTCTAAAGATCGGTTATTTTTCTGCCTGATTTTTCTCTTATCTCTGGTATACATTTCTCAACTATTATCGCGATGTTATTACAATGGGAGAGGTTTAGTATGTATAAATTCTTTTGTAGAAACAAAAAAAAAAAAAGGAATAATTAAAAACAAATTATTGTTAAAACATTCTGTAATACCATAAATGGCCTATGTATTTTTATAAATTAGAAATTGTATGTTAAATATAAAATATGTATCTAATCATTCACAAATGAATTTTCGACCCGTCATAAATCAACATAATTTCTATTATTGCGGAATAATAACACCATAATTAGTTTATCAAAGTTCTAGATAATTGAAAATACCACAGCCTCGACTATCTGTTATCATAGTTTTACAATTATGTCCTTCACAACCTAAAACTCAAGTCTTTATTTTTAACGAGATTGATAATTTATATTACGAGTCTGCCATTTATTGTTCTTGTTGGTGTGCCTGTCAGGGTCGGTAAATACTTTTATAATATCCATTGTTTACTTAAACATCAATATTAGCTTTATATGTCATTAATTGAAGCCGTTAGATCTGCTTAATTACTTAAACGCTAAGATACTTGGTACATAATCAAGACTCACAGATCATTTAAAAAGCTTTATTTTATTATAAAAAATATCGGAGTACAATAATAACTCCTATAGAAAAACAAAATAAAAATGTAAACTTACTGTACAGTTTGCTACATAGTAGTAAATTTAGAGATATAAAATTTGATTAGGCATTAATACAAATATTCATTAACACTTTTAAAGATTTCCTCTTTTCGCTTGTTCAACTTCAATGGCTTCGAACAATGCCTGGAAGTTCCCAGCTCCAAATCCCTATAAAAATGATCAAGTTTTTATTCAAAATCAATTGACTTAAACAGCTTGACTAGTTTTACTCACATTGTGGTTGTACCGTTGAATAACTTCTATGAATAGCGTAGGCCTGTCCTGCATATTCTTTGTAAATATTTGAAGCAGGTAACCATCGTCGTCGTAGTCGATAAGAATCTTCAATTTCTAATACAATGAAATTAGAAATTGAATCAAGTGATTCTAGTGTTTGAGAGGTTTTGTTAAAATTACCTGCAAGATGTTCAAATCCTCTGCGATTTGTACACGGCTGTTCTTCAGACTGTCTTTTAACAAATCATAATAGCTGTCTGGCACATCGAGGAATTCCATACCTCTAGCACGCAGATTTTCAATCTATAATAAGATTCATATTCATTTAATTGTTACGTTATTTATATACTACTACATTTATGTCATACGATTTGATTCTTAATGAATCAGTCAAGGTAATGCTTACAATTATTTTATTATGTATCGCCAAAGTTGGAATCTAATTTCACTTAATTCCGAATAAAGTGTTATATCGTTTTATGAAAATTTTTTAAAACAAGTACAACTTTACATCACTTATTATCGACATAGATTTATTGTACTACTTTCTAAGCCAGTTTATCCACATTGTATCAAGTAAAAGAAAAGAAAAAAAAATGAACTACTTACAGCTGCTATTATGTCACTGGTGTTGAGAGCAATATGCTGAACCCCAGCTCCTCCATAATATTCAACAAACTCTTGAATTTGGGAGCGTTTTTTACCTGGCGCTGGTTCATTGATTGGCATTTTCACAGTTTCTTCCCAATTCGTCACTACTATAGATCTGAGCGCTGAATACTCAGTGTGCAATTGTGTATCATCAACTGACCAAAATCTGTGGAATTGTAGACACTGTTCATACCTAAGAGATGTGATAAATATTGCATTAAATAAATGGAAAAATTCCCTCACTTTCACGATTTTTCACATTAAATTTAACATTTTCAATTATTTTCATTTCCTCAGCTTGAAATATGAAATAACGTCTATGAGTTTTTGTTACTTACCATTTTGTCACATTTTCCATCTCGTTGTCCGGCTGATTTCCAACAACGTGATCAATGAAGTTTAATTTAATAGGTGGCCTGCAATTAAAGGAAAATCCGATCTGTTCAATGAGTTTTGTTAATGCTTAATTTATACTACAAATCAAGACTTTTACACTTACAGGAGTTCCGTAAGGGGGTCTTTCTTAGTAGTCTTGAAGCCTGGGAGGAACGGACCCGTGTAGTTACTCCGGTCCACAAATGTATGTTGCGTTTCCCCATACTAAACAGTAACAGAACTCTTATTATTCATTTGGTCAGCTACTAGTCTTCACTATTGAATACACGGTACAAAACAGGTATAGTGTCTCAGAAATCTTGTTTATAAAACAATTTACATATCAATTATTAACTCACAGTCTGAACAGTGGCGAGCCGGACAATGCCAAATTCGTCCCGCTCTTCCCACACATCGTGCACGATTTTTGCCCCTCGTTCCTTTGCGATCTAAGAGCATAATAAACTTTCAGACCAAAGTAATATTTTCTTTTTTTTGTCTAATTCAGGTAGAAGTTTGTGCATGAGTAGTTCAATTATTTCAGTGTATGAAAACAATTTTGATAGACGAATGGTGCTTATCAGAAAGGTTTCTGCCCTCTTATTCTTGCCTCTGAATTCATATCACATACCTTGACAATGGAGTAGATGTCTTCCACTGTAAAGGCCACGTCGCGGACTCCGTCCCCGTGCCTCGAAAGGTGAACCGCCATTTCCTCGTTGTCAGGCTCGTACGGTGACTCGAATACAAAGATAATCTGCAAGGGTAATGGAAAAATGATGAAAATTAAAGAGATGATTAGATCCTACGAATGTCTGCAAACAGAGTCTTGATCTATAAGTTTACCTTATTCTGTCGGACTGCGTGCGATGCTTTGTCCCGTGTGCCAGTCTCCAGACCACGGTAGCCCAAGGGCTCAAACCCCATCCTTGCGCAATAGAAGCTAGCCGCCTATTAAATTAACGGCCAGGAAAATGAAGGGTGAGAATTGTTTTTGCTTTAAAACCTCCCTGCTTTATTTTTCGCCATTGATTCTTACCTGCTTTGCATTTCCAACCCAGAACGTTAAGTGGTCAAAACTAAGAAACTTTCCACCATCAGGCTAAAATACCAAATCCACTTGTTAACTGATATGTCCACTTTGGCAGTGCCTAGTGGGAAATCTTAAAGGTGCACATGTTACTTACTTTTGGTCCTTTATCGGTATAACTCGTCTAAAAACAGATAAATTTTATAACTTAAGACACATTTTCATTCCTTAGAATCCTGGAGACAATTTCGACTAGGGTCAAAAACTACAATAATCCTGGCTACTCACCATCGTGAGGAGACGGACCGTTGATAACGAAATCCGAGTTTAATGTGTTGGCGATTCTGAAGAGGAAGTTTAATTGTGGCAAGGATGGAGTCAGGCGGCTCTTTAAATGGGAGCTCGCTGCCTGTAGAATCGATTATGATTGGAGGAAACTGGAGGCTTGTTTGCACGCGAATCTCGCGTGAGATCTTGCGAATAACTTAATGAATTAATGAGGAGTCTGGTTTTCCAACTTCCCATTACTATGCGGTTGGGTGATACTCACCTACAAATATCGCATATTATACACATCTATACTTACACACATTCCAAAGACTCAGAGAACCTTCACCGACGACAGAAACTTGGAATTTATTCGTAAACTCAATTTATTTATCGACGATATTATGAAATTATTCAGATACTCGATGATGAAGATTGTTAAAGTTTAATTTAAAAAATAAGAGTAGTTGCAAGTATGCGAGTGTGAGAAGATTTGTTTTTTAAAAATTTCATAGTTCCATTCAACACGTAAAGGGTAAAGCATGAAAATACACTTGCGTTGAACGCTATGATTAATTGCTTACTCTTCCATTTTCTGTAATTCATATTTTTCTAAGTTATATCTGAGAGTGCAATAAGTATTTGACCTTCGTTTTAAGGAACTCATTTCAAGCTTTATTATTTAAAAAATTGTACGTTTCAAATAATCTGAAACAATAACTAAATTTTGAATAAATTCTGACTTTGCTGTCGGAAACGTACAGGCGACCTATATTACTATCGATTCTTGTCTTCCTAAATGTTTGATTATTTAATGTTCATTATTATTATAGGTATTTGGAAACATGAAAGATTTTTAAAATTTGTTAAAAATCTTAGCTAAAATGACGTCCTTCAATATCTAATTAGCATAATGATTAAGGTCTGCGTCTTAGAGCCACGTAGTCCGCACGTTCTTGATTTCTCGATGAACGTGTTTCTTTGGCTAGACGAGGTGATAAAATGCTATTTGCTATTTCTAGAATCGCGATCTTTTCTTTACGACTACAGTATTTTTCAATTAATTTAAATAGTTAATTTTTTTATCTTCCACATCCGTGGATGATATTTATTTTATCGCGTAAATTCGCGCGGTGCGTTTTCATTACATTTGTTTTCTAATCAAAGTTAATTCAAGAAATAAACACGGAAGAAAACATGTTGTGAGAATTCCATAACTTGTTTACAAACGCGGACAATCTGCGCTTATTCAAATCTATCTAAACCAGTATAACAACCGCTTAATTTTTCCAAGAATAAGCATTTGAATATTTGAATTTTATTCCATTTTTATTCATTCCTCGTTCCCAATTTCCTCCTTACTACGTATTCATATCAAAGTTTCATATCCATACAATATACATCTATCTATAAATCATAACGATCATAAATTATCACCTGATCGTATAGAAATATTCAAATTTTCTTTTTGCCCACAAATCGGCGTGATTTGGCTAATTTTCCGCTACTCTTAACGAGTGTATCGTTGAGAGTTGATTTTCTGAAACCCTTTATTTAAATAATTACATTACAACAAATGCGTCGTTTCATATATAAATTACGCCTGCGTAGCTATGCGTAATTGCGAGATAATCTTTATATTGGACAATGGTCCTTGTTCACGTGAACAACCTGGTAGAAAACTCGGCTACGTCATTGGAATGGCTTTTTATACCTCAGTTATGGTAAACATTAAAACCTGTTGATATAAACAAGTCGAAGGTGTGACCAGTTACCAGTTGTTGCGTTGCAGGGTTCCAAGCTATAAATATGTTAATTAACCAGATATTCTGGAGGCTCGACACATTCCTTTCACGAACTATATGCTTACAAAAATCGCACCACCTTCGCTTAAAAATCCAGAATTTTTGAAATTTCAAGTTGAAAAATTGCTCCTGGTCTCAGGGGAACATCGCATCGGACCGTAGGAGATGTGCTGAAATTTTTGGCGGGAAAACCCCCTGAGTGTATGTCTAAGCAAGCATGCATTCGTATAGATGTGACTCTCTCTCTCTCTCTCTCTCTCTCTGCATGTCTCATTCGCTTATAAAATAAGAAATTTCTGATATTTTAAGTCGAAAAATTGCTCCTGGTATCAGAAGAACATCTGACCCGAGGAGGTGTGCTGAAATTTTTGGCGGGAAAACCCCCTGAGTGTATGTCTAAGCAAGCATGCATTCGTATAGTTGTGACTCCCTCTCTCTCTTTCTCTCTC
>OX451212.1:6596230-6694434 GCA_949628255.1 Macrophya alboannulata | reverse complement strand
CTCTTTATTTGCTTTCTGACATAAATAATCATAGTATAACCCTGCAGTACATTCGTATTACAATAATATACTACCTAATATAAATAATTTTATAAAGACTGAGTTCAATATAACTCTTTTGTTGCAATTGCTAATTGCAGTCGAATTCTTGCTGGATGAAGATGTTAGTTCTCTGATGACAATTTATTCAACTGTAACAGAAGGTCGAGTTTTACTAATATCAATGTCATTCAGTAAATTGTATATGTATATGTATAATTAGTCATAATGATTCGAATACAGTCACGTAGATCAATTGCAATCCTCGATAATAATTACATTCTCACCATATAATTGGAATCTAATTAAAATTAATATATCATCTAAATTTAGGAATGTACAAATACAAAGCTCGCAGTTAAAAAACATGGTCCGTTTAAAATCTTAATTTGGCAAGAGTTAGAACTATACATTGCAGCTCCATCTAAATCTGGATTAGTCGCTCACATATAAAATAAAATAAAAACCTAGCAGCTCGCGTGAATAAGTTAAATTCGAGTATCCTTAAGTCATAAATTACGGCTAAAACGATACTCTAATACGTTTAAACATGGTTTTCTCTTGCAAAAAGAGAAGACGAAGAAAAATTGTCTTCTTTACAGCAAAACAATCCCATGGTCTCTCTCCAGTCTTCGCTTAGCTTTCAGAGGAACTACACCCATCAAATCCGCTGGTGTAGGTAAACCACCAGTCATGTTAGGCGCCATAGCTTGCTGATAAAAGACTTGAAGTTTTCCACATTGATATCCATACACGACCGTGTCTTCCGTTCTGTGAAAGAAATGTGAAAAAATATTCTTTCGAAAAATCTGCATCAATCTTAGAACTGGATTATTCATAGATTACGCCTTACCTCACAATAATATCCGTCAGATTACTGGCTTTGCTGAATCTGTCATGAAGAGAGGAGACTATTTCTATCTCTGTAACGCCCCAGAGACCAGCACGATGCACAGTATCCCATTCTGGATCTACGCTGAGCACGCTGTATAATTCTCTACTTTCATTCGGCGGTAGGGGTTCTAGACATCGTTGAAGTCCAGATTCCAGTTTGCCGAGAACTTCGACGGATGTTTCCCACTGTTGAAAAAAATAAATGAGAGTTAGAAGCATGGTACTTTACAGAAGTATACATAATATGTATATTAGTTAATCGTTTTATCTACTAACAAGAGATTGTATGAGGCCGCGATTGTTCCCGACGTTTTCTTCCATCAGTAAAATTAGAACCATATTCTGTTGTCCGCAAAGAAACAGTTCTACTTTCTCCAAGCAGCTATCTTCTTTTTTCGATGATATCCAGTCCTGGTCTAGGTCCTGTTCTTCGTCGCTCCCATCCTCTTTGCTTACAGCATCCAGTTTACTTTTAATCAATTGATTTGTGGCCGTAGAGAAGCCTGAGAGATCGCGAAATTCACTCGGAGTTGTTTCTCTGCTGCAAAATCCACTAGTGCGTTCATCCGCGAGTAAACTGAGCTTTGACATGAGCGGTGTAAGTTGTAGACCCTCGAGTTTTCTCTTCTGTGGTAAATCAAATATGCTACCGCATTCAGAGGTAGATTTTTGCCTACCCTCTTCCTCCGGGGTGTTCAGAGATTTTAGAGGCAGGCTCATAGAACGACGATATATTTCTTGCTTCGTTTTTTTCTCCGTCATTACATCAGGATCAGAAATGATGTTGTTTTCTGACATGGATATAACTTGGCAGTCAAATCCTTCTATCATGCTTGATTTTTCGTCCGTTGATAGGGGAAATTTTTGAAAGAAATCTTCGTTTTCATGCAACTTTTCGTAATTTGTATCAGACTTTAGTTCCTGGTAATGATTCGCGACGTAGTGATCATACAAAGCTCTTGATACCGGCAAACCATCGTATCTGAATACTGGATAACAGGGATCTGTAATTGTATGAAAGAACTGTTTCCCAGGAGGAAGTTTATTCTGAGGTGAATCCTCACAATAATCTGAGCAGAGATTTTTATTCAATTTTGGTAGGCCTATGCTATAGTATCTAAGAGATACTCTGTTCGTGTATTTGTAAGACGAGTCAGTCAGGTCTGGCAAACTAAGACTTTTTCTATCCGACGCTCTGCTCTTTTCCAACTTTTCTTTAGGCGGTGCATTTTTCAGCTTGTTTACTCTCTTGAATCTAAGCGCCTCCTTAACAAGATCTGGTATGTCACTAACGTTTGCAATTTCAACTGCTTTATTTTCACCAGTTACTTTACTGTTTTCCAAATCCTCTGCGGCGCTACAAATTGATACAGCTGTTCCATGAAGCATTCTATTTACATCTTTTAAAGGCGTAGAGCAAACGCTTGGAGTCAAAGGATTCACAGTCTTGGGACGATCCGGTGCCACATCCTGCTTTCGTTTTGCTGGTGAACTGTATGTGGTTGGTGGTAGAGTAGGGCAAAATTGTGCACTATTAGTGTATTGCATTGAATCCAATTCACCCTCTTCTGGGACCGTGAATATCCGAGATGTGTCTCTTTTCATACCAGAAACACACGAATCCTTTACGTTGTTCTTTGATAAGTTCTGAAAAGATTATATTTTTATGAATTTCAAAAATTCACTAAATAGCATAATTGTAAGATTGATACCGTGATCTCAGAGACAAGATAACAAAGTAGTAGGTCTTGAGATACTGGGTAATACCTTTTTGAGCATTGTTTTTTTCATCGAGGGATCGAGGTATAAATTGTGGATTCTGTCTGTAGTAGCATCCTGTTTCAATTTAGTGAGTTGTCTACGCTCAATATAGACCCTCAACAGTTGTACTCCAGCTGGTAGATCAAATCCTATTGGTACAGTTTCTGCGGGAGCCTAAATTGAAGCGGAAAAATTAAAATAATACATAATACATTCGGTATACAACTTCAGGCATATATGTTGTACAACTTACTTTTATGCGGTAAGGATCAGTTATGATTAGTTGTTTGGTCAGTTCAGCATTCAGTTGAGTAGCGACAACCCTGTAATAGATGAAAAATTTTTAAAACATCTGTAAAGGGGATGAAAAGTTGGACTCTAGCCAAAGATTTAGAAAGTTTTACCTACTTATTATTATAAAACAACGCTCCCCCCAAGATGCCATTTGTTTCCTGACAGTATTGCAGCACTTGAATAGCTTCTAGAAAGACATTACTCGCACTCTGGAATGTAAAAACAGAAATTAAGCATCAGGCTTACTATGGAATTGCATTTATGGATCTGAAATTGATTTACAATCATATAAGAACCTTAGGAAATTTGATAGTTGGAAGATTAGAGAACAAGTTGGCACCATATTGCAGTATAGGAAGGTAAGTTTCAAACATTTGATACAATTTTTCAGTCAGTCTATTTCGGTCGCCGCTAAGAGATGCTGATATAGTTTCGAGATCTCGATGAAAGAATTTTAACGTTGACTCCAAGGTATCAGCTCGTCTCTCTAGCACCCAGTCTTGAATATTTCTGTCCGTTCCTACAGCCTGACAGAAAATACAGCATGTAATAGTTCAAAGAGTGATTACAGTATGACAACACTGGATAATATTTGAAAGTAAATTCAGCTGTTACAGGTATACATGCATAAGTGATCTAAACTCACTAGTATATATTGTCCCAATTTTTTTAAGACAAATTTACCGCCTTGCAAAGCGATTATTCTAGGCGGTGAAAAAGATGTGCTAAGAAATTGAGTAACACCCATTAATTGACCAGCTAAAGCGAGTCTTTGAGTAGGCGATACCCAAGCTGGATGAAAATAAACAACTGCTTCAGCGGGGTCATCTTCTTCTCTACGACACCGTGTTGTGTCGTAGACGAACACAATCATCATTTCCCTGAAATAATGTGAATAGAATTTTTTAGTTCAATAATATAATATAATTATTTTTTGTCATATTAAATGAATAATAATAATTTTGAAACGATTATATTATACGTTAAGGAACTCACGATGTTTATGAATTAATTTATCAGCCTTGAGTAACTGAATAATTGTACAATTATGCCCTGATTATCTTATCTATACATACATTCTTTATTTCAAATAAATATGAATAATTGAATAGCTTGATGGATTGGACATATGAATATGAGTCGTTGATCAAGCAAGTCAGCAATTATAAGGTGATAAATAATAGTCAAGTGAGAATCATTTACCCAGAAGTTGATTACAACTGTTTATTGTATGAATAAATAGTCTTTGAGATATGAAATGTCTGGTATTTTATAATTGAAAATCAACACACGCTCAGAATAAGTATATGAAGGTATCATTGTTAATTGAGACTGTATTGGAAAGGTAAGAACAAATTTCATTCTGTAGAAAAATAATGAATCATAACAATCCTGATAATAATAATAATGATGGTAATAATGATAATTTGATTGAAAAATTATTTCTGGTTAATGACGGAAACGAAACATCATTTCGATTGTAGACGAATTAATATCTTATTTATCTTTGATAATGGAAATTACTAATCAGTTTGAAACCAGCAAGATGATAAGAAAGCGGTGCCGATTATTGGCGAGATATTATAATCAGACAAATGATTATGGTCAACAAATATGAAAAAGAGAAAATAGCAAATAGTGTTTTTTAGGTGGGATTTTAGATGAAAAAATAGGAAAAAAAAAATTTGTAAAATGTTTGTTTTATGCAAAGTTTAAATACGCAAATATAACATTTTTAATAGCACTGTAATTAGATTCTCTTTCTTTTCTCTTTTGTCCTTTTTCTCTTACTTGATTGAGAGAATAGCTTGTTATTCTTGTATGTGATAATGTGAAATTCTAATAACGATTTAATAAACTGAAATAAAACGGAAACTTACACTAGTTTAAAATCTGCATTGTCTTTGACAAAAATCAAAGAATTATATAGAGACATATGGAAGATAGGTATAACGAGTGTAAAATAAAATGATATAATATAAAATGACATAAGCAATCGCGGATATATTAGTCTGCCTCTAAATGGATAAAATCGTAAATAATAGTCGGTGGAAATAATTGGAATAAAAATAAGATGTAAGCTTGCCAAAGAAGTAAACAATTCATTATCAGGCTACTACGCTACTTTATAATTAGATAACGTTATTATTACGTAACACAGCCATCGTACTTTGCCATGATTGTTTATGTAGTGCTTCTCTTAGCGTCGTATCAGCTGTCAAACGTCAAACGTCAAAAAAAGACTTGAGACTAATTATTTCCCATTATTGCCTTATAATGTTACAGATAAAGGTCATCAAATGTACTTTCACAAATGCATTAATACTACGTTGACTACACAACGAGCTTATCCAACTGAAACTGCATCAGCTTCTCATTTACATGATTCAAAAAAGTTCTTATTTTCAGAACCGTTTATTAACAACCGAACCGGTTCTTTGACGCCATGTTACAATCGAAGGACCAATTAGTTCACAGATCCAGGAGGCTGTGTTGTGTTTCATCATTATTACTACACCTGTAGGTTATATCCCGAACTAACATACGAGTATCTTTAAAAATGGCCGAAAACAGCGAAAGTACAAACACTGAAGAATCGGTTGAAAAAAGACCGCAATTCGGCAACCGTACTTTAAGTGAAAACGCTAATATTTTTGAGCACAATGCGTGGTAGGAGTCCAAATAAATTATTCAATAATAAAAAGCAAAAATTCTTGCAGATTAATTTGAACATAACCTTCAAATCATGTTTACGCGATGTTGAAAATAGCCTCTTTGACTCTTATGAATTAAATTCTGTTTACTAGGGATAACGTGACCTGGGATCAGGAACAGGAAAAACAGGCCCGTGATAAAGTGGCGGAAAATTCTACGGTCTTAGCCAGTCCAGAACAGATCGCTAAATTTGAATCTGAAGCTGACCTATATTGGGACAAATTTTACGAAATTCATCAGAACAGGTTTAAACCTCGTGTTAAATAATACAATTTTAGGTGCAGTCTAATAATGAAAACGGTAATATTCAGTTAATTCTATGTTATTTTATATTTCTCTGTTAGATTTTTCAAAGACAGACACTGGCTCTTTACCGAATTTCCAGAACTAGCCCCGGGCACAGTAAAAAAGGATCCTCTACAACCTGAGCGGGTATTTCCCGACTTGAAACAAGCCGACGGTGAAGAAAGATGTGGCAAATCTTTACATACGTCTAGCCTTTCGGGTTGTAAAATATTAGAAATTGGATGTGGAGTAGGGAACACTGTGTTTCCAATATTATTGTACAACACAGATCCAAAACTGTTCGTTTATTGCTGTGATTTTTCGTCCAACGCAATTAATATCCTGAAAGAAAATTCTGCGTATGATAAATCCAGGCAAGGAGTATGTTTTGACAAAGTGACTTGTGTCAATTTTGATTCAAAACGTTGATACTTTTTTTTATAGGTGCGAAGCTTTTGTCTTGGATGCAACACAGCAGAATTGGGAAACACCTTTTGATGAAGAAAGTTTAGATATTGTTGTACTGATTTATGTACTCTCTGCTATTAATCCTGAAAAGTATGAATTCATAATCTGAATCAAAGTACGGCTTGTGATACATGATTTCAATAGATCAAAATGCCTCTTAAAAATACAATAATCATTGTTATAACAGGATGGAGCATGTTGTGAAGCAGATTCACCGTTATTTGAAACCTGGTGGTTTAGTTCTGTTCAGAGATTATGGAAGATATGATTTGGCTCAGTTGAGATTTAAGAAAGGAAGATGTTTATCGGATAATTTTTATGCCCGTGGAGATGGGACGAGGGTTTATTTCTTCACCCAAGGTTAGGATGGATGCCTATCGTGTAATCAATGAAAATTTGATTGTTATTAATTTGAATTTCGTAATAGTTTTGGTCATTTTATCTATTTCAGATGAAATTAGGAACATGTTTGTTAGCCACGGTTTCTTGGAGGAACAGAATATACTTGATAGAAGATTACAAGTTAATAGAGGAAAATTAATCACTATGTACCGAGTCTGGATGCAAGCTAAATATCGAAAACCTCTTTGACAAAATAGAGCTTACATTTATAAGTCCAATTTATCATTTTTATTAATATGTTTTGGTAGTTTAAGTTCGGAGTATCTCAGAGACAATCAATATGTATATACTACGATAATAATAATTATATTCATTTATGAGAATAATAATGTTATAAATAAACTTTTGTAAAATGATTTTATTCAAATAATTGACAAGTACAAATCAATCACAAAGACTAGACAGCTACCAATTTCTTACCAATGAAGATTGACCTTAATACATTACTGGACATAATAGGTAATTCATAATTCTCGATATAGCTTAAGCACAGTTATTTAATTATTACTTCTGGTAATACTTGTTAACTGACAATGATTTATATTAAACGTGTTTCATGATTTTTGTACTAAAATTTACAATTTTTTTTTTATAGAAATATATAATATTGTACTTATCAATACTGGTTTGTATTATTTATTATGCACGTTACCGTTACCATTACGTTACGTTATGGTTTATTTAAATGATTCTTTTATTTTTTATTTTTTTTATTTAATTTTTAATTTTTGTTTTTCGACATTCAATACTAATATAATATTATATAATTGGCCAATGATTTCTTGATCTTTTACTACTTATAATGGATATACAGATAATATATCACTGAGGGATGGACGATATGGCAATATGTGGATACATACCAGACGCTTGGTAATGTTATGTTAATAAAATTGCTAATTAAAATGAAAATAATAATAATAATAATCTTTCTGTTTTTTTTCTTCTTTTCCATTTCTTTCGTACTATGACTATATACATATTAAAGTTACTGCATAAATAAATGTATGCTTTTAAATAATGATACAAAAATATACAATTGCGAAAAGTAAATAATATGTACTATTTATACTGCGAAAGGCTGCGTTATCGTAAAATAATACGAAATAACAAAAACAAAAAAAAAAAGCAAGAACTAAATCAAAGAGCTGCGAAGATCTGTTTTGCCTAAAAAGTACACGTCTAAATTCCCTGCTGTTTTAGTTAGCTCAATGCAAGGCACTGTTATTGAGCCTTTAAATTCCAACATTTGCTTCTACTATTAGAATTACCTAAAAATAAAAACAGAAAACAAGATGTAAGACGAATCAGTTTTCAATTCATATTTTGTGTCTCTTGACCCTGATATTCACGTAACACATATTCTAATAAATTTTGGTCCAAGTGTTTTTGCACGCTCTTATTTCATAGTAGAATAATACAACGGAAACTTAATCGCATGATCTAACGGTTGGTTTTACATCCTTTCTTTATCTTTTTCATGAATATAATATTATTATAAGTTATAGGTCGTCGGTGACAATAATAAGTACAATTAGTTTGGAGATGCGTTAAATATAGGCCTTCGATATTTCTGTTCTACCAGATACTTGGAACACGGGTCGGTGTAGAGGCTTTCATTATACCTACTTATAAATAATTCACGGCAAAATTAATGCTACGTGTGATCATACAAGTTTATAAAGCTATCACGCGATTTTATGCTTTTGATAAAAATATCTTCTTAGTAACCAGGTAGGAGAAGATACATTCCATTATTGTTTATCAATAAAATCACATAACGACAATTTTTCAACTTTATAAAGAATCCGCAAAAATAGATCGCTTGCCGTTTCAATATTAAATAGAAATGATAACCGTGTTACATAGATTGGAATTCTACCTGGTGAAAAACTCTCATAGTTAACTACACATATGTATACTCAGTAAAAATCTCTAGATGTGATTTAACCAGTTCTTTAATATGATATTCATTCTTCTAGAGGATTAAAATTATTATTGTCAGGGTATAAAAACTATACGGGTTCGACCTCTACCATCCAAATATCGAATAACGGATAGTAAGGCGACTATGGCATTGTGTTTACATTCGTTGGGACAGAATTCCGATCTCATCTACTGAACTCTGGCAGCGGTTTCACAATTCCTTCTGTATATGCTTTGTGAACAGCCTCGCATACGAACCTGTATTGACTCTGTGAGAGAGATATGGTTTTATTATTAAAACAATATGACCCTACTATTTGATATCACAAAAAAATTGAAAAATCTTGTTTTCATACTCACAGCATTCTGTATCATCATCGCTCTTTGGTCCCTCATAGAGCGAACGATATCGAGGGGATAAACAGGCTGGTTAGCTTCCATAAGACAGAGAGCAGTTTCCATCAAAACCAAAACACCTGTTCGACCAATTCCTGCCGAACAATGAACAACGGCCGGTTCAACCATTCCTGTACGAGCAGCTCTCACACGTTCCGTAAAAGTTGTAAACTGCCTCCAATCACTGGGCACTCCATGATCTGGCCAAGCGCAATACTGCATGTGTGTGATGTCCCTTTCTTCACCAGTCTGAAAAGGAATTAATTTTTCTGAGTAAAACTGCGCTTGATATTGACATAGGAAATTAAAATTGGCTTTAATTAAATTAGAATATAAATTAGTTATTTTATTCAAATATTTTCAATCTATTTTATTAATTTCAACAGCGTTTCTCTTTCTCTTTCTTCTTGTTTACCTTGAAAAAAAAACAAAAAAAACTAAACTTACGTTAATATCGCGAAGAATAAATTCTCTGAATACAAAAGTATCCTCTATGTTTTCCGCTGTCGAAGTTAGTGTTAAATTCCTTAGAGTTAATGTCTCGTTGATAGCAGGCCAGTATTGGTGGCATTTAGCACGCCCACGTTCTACAAGGGTTGTCAACATCACAACCAAAGTGCTCCCTGCTTCCAAAACCATTTGCCAAAAGTCAGCTACAGTCGAAGAGAGTGGTCCCTGCGTTGCGATGTATCGATTGATAATTCCTGATCCAGGAATCTCCATGTTTACATAATTTGCATTTATGTAATCACCGTTGATACACCCCATTAAAATAACTCGAGTAACGTCATCTGCCGATAACAATTTCGAAACGTTCTTAATATGACGATAAATATTGAGCTTGAAGAAAAAACTTCTTTGAATGTCTTTTTTGTTTTTGGCAAAAAAATATTTTCCTCTTATTTACTAGATACTTCATACTTACACGGCGAAATATCACGATATCGATTCTTGTTTTGATTCTCTGGTTTTTTCG
This sequence comes from Macrophya alboannulata, assembly GCA_949628255.1. NCBI lineage: Eukaryota > Metazoa > Arthropoda > Insecta > Hymenoptera > Tenthredinidae > Macrophya > Macrophya alboannulata. The sequence continues at coordinate 6,684,278 of OX451212.1, read as the reverse complement.
ACTCAAGAGATATAAGCTCTGGGTTTTTTCTGTACAACTGTTCATATTGTGCAATTAAAGCTCCGCTTGCTAGTCCATCCGCAAGCAAGAGCATAGATTGAGCAAGAGCATCAGAGCCGACTGCTGCATGGGGTGCATCCGGAACGTATCTAAAAAAAAAAAAAAAAAAAAAAAAAAAAAAAAAAAAATTGTAAAAATTATTCACATTTAAACGATTTTGCATCTCATTAAATTATACCTGTACGGTGGTTCCTCTTCGGAAGCTTCGTCGGTACCAGCTAATGCATTGTACAAAGCGTTAGGCCTCACTGTCAAAGTGAGTTCACCATTTCCAGAGTCACGGGATTGCCGTATCAAATTAACAACGTGTTCATGTAGCATTCCATTCACGTCAATACCATTGATGCAGACTACCTAGTTCAACGAATGATAAATTATTTATAATATCCAGTATGTACACAATTTCATTATATACTCAGTTCATCCTTTCATTATTTACCTGGTCACCTTCGTTCAATTTTGGATAACATCGGTCAGCAGGTGTGTTCGGAGCTACGCGAGATACTAATATCGGCATTTCAAGATCCAGTCCGCCCTTTACGTTGAAACCAAAACGGCCTTGTTCGTCGGGAGTTAGTCTTATGTTGACCAGGCCATCTTCTAGTATCTGGAATGAGACAGGTTTCGAACAGTGATTTGACAGTCGAAAAGAAGGTGTTATTTTTAGATTTGGATGATTCACCTGCGGAGCAGGAGAACTTGTAGGTTCACTGTAGTCTGGTAGATCGTAGATGTTCCTTTCTATAGCTGTGTCGTCATCCGCGTAGCTCAAAACCCGCGAACCCAGCACAGGAGAAAACGCTCCGCTTTGCATGTGAGTTCCAGTTATCTCCTCTCTGAGGGACAAAAAACCACCCTCACTGTGTAGTGTTGAATGAACCAATCCAAGACACCGACCATGCAACATATACAAGCAACATTGAATGGGCGAAGGATACATGCATTGTGAAATTGTGTGATTATCATTCTTACTGTAGAAGTAGCTGATCAATAATCATGTAAACTCAATGGGACAAAGTTTTAAAGCGCTGAAAGGCACATGAGCAACATTTACGTCAAATTTTACAAAGAATTCGGTGATATACTGACTCGTCACTAGGATTTCCTTCACCCCATGCTTGCCGTGGCTCTCTAGCTCCCAAAGATTGGACCTTGTTATCGTACGGGCGCACCGGCCTGCCTTGTGGTAAAGCCAATTTTCCTTTATCTTCAACTACGGGTGCGGACGTAACACCGTGAACTAATCTTTTACTGGGAGATCTGGACAATAGGCAGATGAAAACAGCGCTTGTTAGGTAATTTGTAACATTATATCTCCGCTGGTGATCACCACATCACCACTTTGCGCAATAGGATGTTAAAAATCATAAATTATGTGGATTGCGCTCAAGTTTGAGCCGTTAAAGACTCATTCACTCGTAAAAAATAGTTTAGCCTGGATAAAATTTACTTTCTAAATCAAATTTCAAAATCGAAACAATTTCTTGAGCCAATTAGGTACTTCTTTAGCCACCTCTTGAAAAACAGTTCTAGACAATTTAGAAATAAGATACTAATTCCTCGCCACTGATAGAGACAGCTTCTGCAGATTAGGACTAGATTGATAATCTTATCTAATCTGATAAAAGAAAAACTTATTTCATGATAGTTGTATGTATGTACATACGTACATAAGATCAGTTGCAGTATATAGAAATAAATATGATAGTAGGAGAATAATTTCTATCTCTAAGAAACTTTTTTGGACGCTTGAATACAATGAACAGCAAATTTAGAATGTTCTAAAAATTAATTGTCTAGATTAATCCAATAATGTACAGGGACTTTTTATAATACGAATTATAATCATTACCTAATGAAGGTTCTTTCTACTCGGGCACGATGTTTTCCGTCTTCTACTGTCTGGAACTCTGTCCTACCAGAGTATGTGAATCGACTACTTAGGGTGAGCGGGAATCGTCTGGACCTCATTTTAGGACTGTGAAGTCTAAAGAAAGTATGATGTTCAACGCAAGCTTTCCAAAGATTTTTTGAACTACGATAAGTTTGCATATTGAATCCTAGCAAAGTATCGTAGTTTTCGCACTGCAAAGAAATATGGTGATTTATTAGCTGCGGCAGAAATTACGTTGAATGTGACGAAAGGACGAATTACCTGTTCTCTTCTTAGCTGGATAAAAAATTGTTTTCGTTTGAAAGAAATCTTGACAATCTTAGACCAAGAAAACACATTTATTCTTATATTATTTTGGAAGACTACTAAGCCTATGGAAGTAACGCCTAATTGTATCTCTTTATTCGTTGAATCCTGTAATCAGAGAAAAAAAGAAAAAAAAATCACATAAAATTTCTGAAAAATAGAAGACAGAAAATACACCTTACTACTCTAAACCCACCGAAATTTCTAGCTACAATTATAAATCTGTATAATAATTAGCCATGAAACACATGATCTCACACATTTTGCAACCTTATCTTTAACACTATATATACTTTGTACCGTGCATTAGCCACATATTCACTCTATCGCATCGAAGGTCATAAATCTGAGAATACTATTTGAGTAATGTAGAATGGGAGGTTCAAGCTTTGGAAATTTTTTTCATTATTCAACTTTCATGCGACTAATTTCGTAAATTCCGCAAAAGCTCTGCTGCATTTGAAAAAAGCATGATCTACTAATAGAAGATGGTTTGTTTTGTCTTTTTTTTTTTTTTTTTTTCACCCACAGATTTTAAAACGCATGCGAAATTTATGTGCGACTAGAAAATGTGAATAGAATAAATACTGTGTATGAACCATGAATACCAGAACAAATACAACGGCAATCGTGCATACCCTTGCCTTATGTAACTCGACTCCATACATATCCAGTCGTTTAGCATGATCCAGGAAATTGAATTCTGCATCAGCGGGTAGCTGTCCTCTATGCAAATAAAATAATTACATTAACTCGTTAAAGAGGAAGTGACATGAATTTCTTGTTCATTTTTTATGTTTTATTTTTGCTTTTAGTTGCAGATGAAAAACAACAATGAAACTCTGAATCTGATGACCTTGACTCTAATTTTTTTGAACGACAATTAAACGCCGTAACAGTTGTAGTTCCATTACACAAATGTTGTACTATATTAAATATATTAATATGTAGAGAAGAAAAATACATTCAAATGGTTTAATCATCAGAAAAAACAATAGGTAATACATAAATGAAACCAAGAGTATATTACTACGTACTTGTGAAGTTTATGTAATTCGGCAATCTTTTTTTCCATATCTTCTGTTTGACCTGGTATTAGTTGAAGCCTAGATAGATATCCAGGCCCATGTTCCTCGGGATGATAGTCTCCCAGCTCGGCTATATATGGAAAAAAACAAGAAATAGATTTTTATCGTGAGGTTTTAAATTGTTGAAAACATTTCGTACGTATGAATGTATGTGTGGAACTTTATTCCTGACTACGTCTTCAATATAATCAAAAAGCAACGATTTATGAGCACCCTGCTTAGTCAGGATGTCTTAACGTTCTATCAATTGCAAAAATTGCTTTACATATAATGAAATAAATCTAAAGAAACTCCTAATTACACTGAACAGTATAGCTTGCGATGAGGCAAGCTGTGCTCGGAGGTAGTTGAAGTCTGCCCTGTAAAATATCCCTTCTGATTTGTAGATAGAATTGATATCTTGTATACTCTTCCTGCAGCTTGCTTGGATCAGAGACATAGAATTTGACTCTAAAGAAGAATTGACCGCCTGAAAAAAAAGATAGAAAATTGAAAAGATCTACAATTTTTATTTGATTAACAATTAATAGTAATTATTGATCGTTCATTTAATCATTTTAGAGCATAATTCCAAATACTATTAACAAAACTCAAAGATTATCGAAATTCAATTTTTATTCTCTATAATATTATAGTCTCTACCCTTACTTCTTATCTGCTTCTTTACTGGCTTCGCGGGATCCAACCATCGCTGAAAAACAAATATTGGATTAGTAGATCAAAAATCAGAAAAAAAGTAAAAATAAAGTTCCAATTGTATAGAAAATAGGATAAATTTTATAAAACCACAAAACTAAGTACGAGTATTACAACCTATAATATCAGGCAAGAAAATTAGCCAATTAAAAAAGTATGTTATTCAATTGAAAGATAATTAACGTTATCTGATTTCAACAGGAAATCAGCTGTTCAAATTGGTCTGTATGTTTACCATTATATCGGGATTGGGACATACAGAAGGAGTGGCACCATTGTCTGTGTATTGTAATCCGAAATAATCTTTTTCAATTAATTCCAAGTGCTGATAGACAAGATCCAGAAGAACCTGTCCCTTGGCGCGTTTCTGAAACAGAAAATTGTAAAAAAATGGATCCAGGTAACAAAAAAAAAAAACAACACTAAAACAAAAAAAAAAAAAATTGAATAACAGAGACAAATTTCTTAACTAAAAATTATTATGCTCACATCTAATTGAAAAGTGTGCTGAGTATCGTCTAGAAAAACAACAGTTGCAGATAGGGACTTGAGTCTTCTATCCCGCGCCAGTTCTGCTCCACGTACGTGGTAGCTCCCGCTGGAGCCACTCAAAGCCCTGCGAGAAACGCTTTCGATCATTTCGCTGAATCGAAAACGACTCAACCACCTTCGCGGTACCACCTCTCTGCCTCGCCAGCCACCTGGATATTTAAATGTAGAAATAAAATGAGCCAAATGATAAAAATTAAAATATTATACATACATGGACAAGGTTTATAAAAATCAGGCGTAGGATTTTTTCTAGTCTTTAAATCTAAGCTGCTTGTTAGTAATTTTAACTAATCTTTGTTCTCGTTTGACTATTTATTAACGTCAAAAGTCTTAAGCCAAGCCTTTTTTTTGCTTTGTTTTTTATTGGTTCACCTCATGCATGTAGTATGTGTGTATGTATAAAAATCAAATTTCTCTCTTGGGTATTATGTAGGTATTTGTGTAGAGGTTTTCAATTCATTGAGAAAATTTTACTTCAATTTTTTACACAAGTGAAATTAGCTGCTCAAAGGAAAGTTAACGAGTTAAAAAAAAAAAAAAACCACATCACATAAGTTTTATTTATTTATTTTTCTTTCTTTTTTTTCATGTTTCGTACAACGTTTCTCTAATATAAAAAGCGATTATTAATTATTTGTTACGATCATAAGCATTTAATAATTTTTAGTATAAAAGTACTACAATTACGAGCGTATTATGTGACAATACATAATAATAATTGAAAAACAAAACAGATCTAAGAGCTTTTTTTTTTCTTTGATTTTTTCTTTTCTCATTGTTTTTAGTATTTTTTTAGTATTTGTTTTTGTTTATTTTTTTGCATTTTTTTTGTTTTGGTTTTAATGAAGGGGAAAGAAGAAAAAGATAAAGAAGTATGTGTGTGTATTTACATTCTGCAGATGCAGTCATTTGCGAATAAATTTAGTGAGTTTTTTTTTTGCAATTTTTGTATTTTGTATTTTTTTTTTTTTTTTTTTTTTTTTAGATCAGTGATCCAGTCGGTATTACGTAACGAGAACCCATCTTCTATCCTTCTATATTAAACAAGAAGGAGTAGCAGCAGCAGCATTCAGAGCAACGGTGAAATATATTCTCAAAATAGTTCGGATTTAAGAAAGGATGGAAGAAGAAGAAAATGATGAAAAAAAATAAAAATAAAAAAAATAAAAAAATAACTTTCTTTAACCACTCACATTCATGATACTTTATAACTGAGCAGTTTGTATGTTTTTTGTTTTATTTTATATATTTTCCTGTTTTTTTTTTTTTTATATATTTATTTGTTTATTTAATTTATTTAATTAATTAATGTTTTTTTTTTTAAGATATTTTTCTTCTTCTCTCCTCTCTTCCACCACCACCGCCACCACCACAACCACCGCCCCTTTAAATCCGATGAATTTTAGCCCCTTCTTCTTCTTCTTTGTAACCACGCGAGTGAAGCGGGGAACAGGAAACGTGAGTTATTAATAATTCAAAGCCGGTCGAGTGCCGTCAGTGTAGATTTTTTTTTTGCTTTACAATTAAAAATTTTAAAAATTTTTTGTTTTATAGAAATTCGATCCGTGAATTTCGAATGACACTTAACTTTTAATCAAAATTACTTTAAAAGTTTAAAAGCAACCTGTTAGCTAGGTGCGACGTGAAGCGAGTTACAACTTACGTCGGTGTTTACGAGATGCATTTGTTTCAGTTGAAAAATTTGAAGCGATTTTTTTTTTCTTTCTTCTTTATTTCTTTTGCTTATAATTATTTATTTAGACTCGAATTTTAAATAAAACCATTCATCAAAGGTGATTTAACCACGCGATGAGTCACACGGCTTCTTAAATATCCCGATCCGCTTTGGCTGTTTCCTTTTTCTCACTTAAGTTTAGGGTTTACGGTTTAGAATTCACTATTTAACTACATTAAAGAAAGGAAAGACGCGTTACGTTCATACTGCGCGGACGTAGGAGATGAACTAACTAAACTAATGCGTCGGCGAGTAGATGCTGGGAATCGTTTCGATGCACGGTTTCTCTTTAGAAAATGTATAATTTGGAGTAGCTAGTGTGTATTATTTTTTTCATCAGATACGATTCAAGGCTTAGTTTCAAAGTATTTGATTTATTTTAATCAAATATTTCAGGTGGTTGCTGTTTGCGTTATTTACACTTACGTATTAAGGTTATAATCGGAATTCATCATTTTATATTATTCGGCTAAAGATAGATTTACAATAAACCACGAACGGATAGGTAGATGTAACGCCACACCACTATACTAATTGACGACTGTCAAGTGAAATATTTAGGTATTTTATTTCCCGTTTAAACAATTGCCGGTATTTATCAATAATTTATATTAACATCGGGCTTTGAGGACGAACACATTTTAATATTTTTAATCATTATTTACATTATAATTGACCACATTTTTTTTATTTTTTCTCTTATCAAATAAATTCTAAACACTTTTCACGTAACACGTTCCTTCATTCGTTTGCTAACGCAATCGAGCGTCCTGAACGTAGCCGCATATAATACACACAATCGTTCATTGCTATCGATGTGCGCGCGCACGCGCGGTTATGCTTGAAACGCAAAACAAGCGCGACAGATTTTTCATTTACTATTTCGTTAAACAAGAACAATAATTGATAGATAATAGACACGCAATCCAAATTGTCAGCTTTTTACTTTCACATTAATTAATTCAAGGATCTTAGGATTTGTATATTAAATAAAATTTTGTATCAAAATTTAGTACGGATTCTTTTTATTTCACCTCATAACATTTTCTCACTATTTATTTATGTTTATTAACATTATGAAAACACTCTTTGCACATAGGTACATGGAGCTAGACTTATTCTCCTATTCTCAGAATGATCTTCAAATTCCTTTTTTAAAAGATTGAAAATTATTTGTAGTTAACAACGAATCCAAAACACAAACTTAATGTACAATAAAACTGAAAATTGATATTATATTCAACATAATTTGCTATATGAAATATTAAATGGTTCAATCCGCAGTTTTAAATCACAGATTTATTTCCTGTAATATAGCAACCCTCGTTTTAGTTATTTACAACCATAGCACCAATAAAGGTGGAATTGAGACCGAATATAAAAAGAAAGATATTAGTGTTATTTACAAGAAAGATGTTTATCTCAATTTATCTTCAATAATAACAAAACTCGAAGTAATTACGTTGCACTTCTGTTGATCTAGTATTTGATTATATAGGTACAGGTCAGAGATCCCTCCGGAAGTTTTGTTAGCTTCTTGACTGTTGAGACAGAAACGATTTTAAATAGTCCCAAGCTTTTTGAACTTGTTTCTGCGTAGCATCATGAGACCACATCGTAGAAAAAACAACATTTGCATTGTTTATTTGCTCTGTATTACTCGGCTGGGCTTCGACGCGTAGTTTTGCTTCAGATTCGGTCAAACCGTTTCTTTCCACTACCCTCTTGATGGCCTAGATCAAGAAATAATTGATGAACAACTAGTTCATCTGAATATTCTTTGATAAAATTCTTAATACCTCTTCCTTGGGAATAATACATGTCCATATTTCATGACAAACAGGCTGCCACCCAGCTCTTATAAGAACAGCAGCTTCCATGATGATTATCTGAGTTCCCTCTTTGTGCAATTCATTTACTTGCTTGTCGGCTTCGTCCAGAATCGCAGGCCAGACCAGACTATTGAGTTTATCGAGTTGTCCCTTGAGTGGAAATAAATAAGTAAGACAAATTTTATCTTGTAGTTTGACATAAAGGTAAAAACGACAGTTTTCCCTCACTTTATCCTTAAAAACGATATTCGCCAGGGCTTTTCTGTCTATAAATCCTTCTTGATTTAATATACCCCTCCCAAAATTCTCCGTTATTATATTAAAACATCGTTTCCCAGGAATGTACAGATCGTGAGCTATTTGGTCGCAATTCACGAGCCCTGCTCCTAGATTTTTAAGCTTTTGTCCCACAGATGATTTGCCACTGGCTATACCTCCCGTCAAGCCAATTATGTAAGGTTTTAAAGGCTTGTCTTTAATATTCTGAAACATATTTTAAATCATAAATATCTTTAAAGATAAACATGCAGAATTAAGCAATGCAGATGAAATTTAAACGAAAATATTTACGGGTTCTTTGAGCCTCGTTCCTAGCAATCGTATCCTGTGATTACTGGAGCTTATTTTAGATTCTTCATGTTCCTGATAATATGGATCAACCTCCAAGTTGATAGCGTCAATAACCAGCTTGTTCAATCCCTTGCTAACTCTTAGTTCGTTTATTTTATCAGCTCCCTTAACAGTTTCGTCGCTAACAACAATCATTTCAAACGAAGGATCGTCCTTTGTAGGTCCGTACATATCGGATATCGGAACAATCTTGTAAGACAATAAAGGGTCGATGTCTTCCAAAAACTCTTTCACATCTTTTATCCTCTTTTCGGTCGTCTCAATCAATTCCCAAAGAATTTTAGCTAGAAGTAGAGAAAAACTGAATATAAAAATTCATAAAAACAAACAAAAAACCTAGTAAAAAAAAACTAATTACTTACTTGATAACATATTCGAGTCTGTTACTCCGACGGTGAGAGTTTTACTACATCTTAAAACTGCTTGGCTAAGTAACCTCTTATGTCCGTTATGAAGTCGGTCAAAAGTACCACCTAGTACTACGCTATTGTACAAAATATCGTCTGCCGATTCATTTTCTTCTTTATTTTTATTATCTAAAACTTCATCGTTGCAGGTAATAAAACTGCATCCCATACAAGTGTTGGCTATATAATCTTGTATGAATGATATAGCCTCATTTTTGCTATAAGTTTGATCAAATATCACTATTTCTACTGGTTTTTTGGTGTTTATTATTGGCATACCGGGATTTTTTATTCCCGAGAGAAGTACTCTCACATCTAGACTCGGCGAATAGGAAGAAGCGATAGAATAAATTCTGGATATTGTCTGGGCATATCTTGGCCCTTGCCATCGAGGTTTGTAGTTACCTGAGAGGAGAAGATTTCTCTCTGGATAATACTGGATGTAGAGAGTTTTTAACACGTGTTCTTTAATCGCTGGTAATATCTTTGAGACTTTTGTTGGATTTGTGAGAATTAGTAGACCCGTGTTTACCATCTTTTATATATTTTTATTTATTTATATTAATTGTTTTATTATTATTAACGCGGTAAGATATAACCTAAAAACTTAAAACTTTCAGGTTGATACACGAGAGAAATAACCCTGAAGAATATGTGGCTGTCCGGAGTTTCAAATTTTAAAGAGACGTACAGAAATCGACAAGTGCCGAGTCAGCGACATCACGGAGACCGGGCTCGCTACGCAAAACTATTCAATCTTATGATAGCGAGTCGAGTAATCGCTGTGGTGACCTTTGACCCGTGTGACATGTTCATTACAAGCGTGTTGTGCAGTCGTGTCATGAGTGGCCATGTTGGTATGATTGGCACGGCCGGCTTCCGTAGGCTCGCTAGCGCCGAAGTTTCACCGGTAGCCCGTGCCGGTATTTCGGTAGTGTGTAGAGGTTATGTAAAGAAAATTTTGATTCTATTCATTTATTTTAAAAACTGAAAAAAAGGTTGATATTTGTTATCAATTTTTTCAAGCGCCTGAAAGCCGGTTTAAAACTAAGATAGAAAATATGAACAATTTTATCGAGAATTAATGCTGTTATACCGACAGAGATGAGAACACGCTTTTAGCCTAAGCTTCTAGCAGACTGCTTTTTGTCAAATTGTTATACAATAATAGCACTCTTTCTAAATGTATCGTCTGCTAAAAGACGGAAACTGTCATGCTTGATAATTTATTAAAAATTTGATATATGTGTATATATATCTTTAAATATGAACGATTTACGTATGAAAATAGAGAGTTACTGTAACGTAACATCATACGATGTGGTATTAAACGCTCTCAAAGGATTACTAATACATAACGATATCACTCACGTATCACTATGGGTTGTGTTCTTCATCGTCGTCGCTATATCGAGTTTGATAATTCTTTTTAAAAGTATGTATGTATGTACATATCTATCTATGATACATTATTTTACTTCATTTTTCATCTTCTATTATTGATAAAAAGAATTCTGCAAAAATATGAAAAATCTGAAGTACTTAATCGAAAACTATATTATATAAATAATTTTCAGAAAAACACGATGAAGTATTTTCATTCCCTGACGAAATTCTTCCTCCTTCAGTAGAAAAAGAAATGGATATTATTCAAAGCAAAGAAGATAATACAAAGATCGTTAATTACAAGCATCTATTAACGCAACTGCATTATGTAACCAGTGTAAGAATATCAGAGGCTATTCGAGATGTTAATTGATTTCGAAAAATAATTATCCATAAAAATTTCAACCCAGATCAACATTTAACCCCCTTTTTATTTAATCTTTTCAGAAATGTTCTGACAATCGATATGCCTCCAAGTGCATTAGACTGGTAAGAGATTGTCCGTATTTGATTAACGTTGCTTTAGAGCCAAGTGGACTAACGCCATTTCAACGCGTTTGTTATAACGGTCACACATGCTTGGTGGAATACATGTTAGCTAAAGGTAATCATTATAGTGTTCAAAAAAAAATGTAACATTCTTATAGAGAAATAACCACAGAAGAAGTATTAACAATTTTTACGACAACATGACAAGAGAAATGATTTTTCCACTCTGTTTAGTTCGATAATAAAATTTATAACATCATTTTACAGGAGCTAATCCTTCGCTGACTACACAGTCTGGTGAAAACGCACTTTGTTTAGCTGTTTATTATTACATAAAACATCCACAAAATGAGGATCTATCTTGTTTGGATGTATTGTTCAATTCAGGTTTGTATAAGTGATTTAAATGCATTGAAAAGAATTAACATTGACTAAAGTTTGGATTATTTTTCCAGTGGTTTGGGTGTAGAATATTTATAGATTATGTAAACAGTTATTTCATTAACTAATTAAATGATGTTTGATACGATACTGATACTGATATTGATTTTTGTTTAGGATGTACTTTGGATCCGAAGAGTCGATGGTTTGAAGTTATTTTAAAAATGGCAACACAAGGTTGTCACAAACGTCTCACCGAATGGATATTGGTGCATGCTAATGCAGCCGCTTACGATCAAAGATCTATGTCTGTGCCTGTAGCTTTTCAGAACATTAAAAGCTATTCTCAATACAAACATTTATCTAGACGTTGATATTATCACTATATACTATAATAGGTGTAATTTAATCTACGAATTCATACTTTTCTAATAAATTGTAGTAGACTTTTATACAAGATTCGTTACGAAACGAAATAAGATATTGTATAAGATGTAACAGGGTACATTATCATTAAATCGTATTATGATAACATTTTCATTTCTTGTTATATATTTTACAACGTTTTTAATACACGGTATTATCTATAGAATTTTATACTCCGAGCTTCAACACATGAGATTAAAGCAGATTACAAAATTGTTATTTCATCATTAGACATAAATGATTAAAAAATTGCTATTTGTCTTTTGACATGAATGATAATTGATATGGAAGAAAATTAGACAAAACTTCTGAAGTAAATCTGGTTTTTAAACGAGGAATCGTTATCGTTAAAAAATAACGTTTATACATATATTACCACATACTTATACGAATGACAATAAATCCAATGGTGATTGAATAAATATGTATACAGCGTTTGGCTGACTAATAAATCATTTGTCAATATTTTACCATCGGTGTATCAATTCTAACCGAGTGAATTCTGGCCTCTTTTTTCATTAATAAATAAAATAAAATATTATGTAGTAACAACAACAGTTATAGTATTTAATTGTTCATATTTGGTTTGAGAGAAAGAGACTAATAATATAAAATTACATTTATCTACTAGACAAGAAAGAGTGCTAAGTTCAAACTTAGGTGCCCTGGTGTTACTTAATAGTTTACTTATTGAAATATCACTAAGGCAGATTATTTTTAGGGATTAAACCTCACGCTCTTCACGCTTGTAAAGTACGTAGTTTGTAGTAAAGCCCCCTTTTAGCGACAAGCTCAGCGTGAGTTCCACTTTCTGCTACAACTCCTCTGTCCAAAACGCATATTTTGTCTGCGTCTTGTATTGTGGAGAGTCTGTGCGCTATAGTTATGCACGTTCTGCCTTCCTTCGCCTCGTCTAAAGCAGCTTGCACGATCTATGAAAGAATTAACAGCGTTGATAAATCCCAGGGGTGATGTTTTGAGAATAAATATAGCTCTAAAATCTCACCTTTTCACTCTCTGTATCGAGAGCAGAAGTAGCTTCATCGAGCAATAAAACTTTAGGATTGCTAATCAGAGCTCTAGCTATAGCTACTCTTTGTTTCTGACCTCCTGATAATTGTGTGCCTTTGTCACCAAGTTTAGTATCATAACCGTGAGGAAGAGACGTAATAAACGCGTGTATGTTAGCCTTTTTAGCTGCCTTTACAATATCTGCCATTGGTACATCTCGGGCGTTATCACCGTAGGCTATATTTTCTGCAATACTGCGGGCGAATAATGAAGGCTCTTGCGATACTATACCCAAACTGGATCTCAACGTCGCTAGAGTCAAAGCTGATACGTCTCTGTTACCCAGTATCTGCAAAATTACATATCATCATTTAGTCGCCGGTCGATATCATGTTGAAGCGTTTATTTGTTACATGTTATTGTAGATGAGCATCAAAGTACGTAACGCAACTCACAATGTGGCCTGAGTTTGGATCGTAAAATCGTTCGAGAAGCTGAATAGTTGTGCTTTTTCCGCAACCGCTTGATCCAATTAATGCAATAGTTTTTCCCGTTGGTATCTCAAGATTCAAATCCTGCAATACTGTAATTCCAGGTCTGGTGGGATACTCGAATGTAACGGATTTGTAGTTCACATCACCCGTATTGACCTGAAACAGTTTTAGATGCAATAAAAATATTGTAATATGGTGAGGAAAGATGATGACAATTAGTTTGAGCGATGCGCTCGTACAAAAATATTTTTTCAAATATCATAATGAGCTTTGTTATACCCATTTTTCTTCTTGAGGATTTGCCGGATCTACTATCTTTGGTGGTCTCTCAAATAGTGCGAAAATTTTTCCAGCTGCAAGTATGCCTTTTTGATAATTTGGCGCGAAGGCTGATGCATTTGCGACCATCACCGTTCCCATGATGAGAGCCTGGGCAACTCTTTGGAATAAAATAATAATAGTATTTGACATTATTGCTTCAAGGCAAATGAATATTACAAATATTCAAATTCTGCAGTGAGAGAATTTACGCACTTGAATACTACGGTGTAATTCAATCCTTCATCGACGATCAAAACTCCACCGTACCACATGCAAGCTGCATATGCAAAGTAAAGTACAGATCTGGCTAATGCAAATACTATGGCTCTAAGGTGGGTGTTCCTTTTGGCAAGTTCAAAAGAGGGTCGCATCGCGTTTGCGTATGCCGATTCAAAGGTTTCTTCCCTTCCAAGGCCGACGACTGTACGAATGTTGGTAACTGCTTCAACTGCGATCTAAGATATGAAATATTTTAAGTTAGAAGGATAACAACTTATACGGACATCGTGACATTGCTTATTTGATTAAGTACAGCTGGTCAATATACCTTTGTAGATAGCTCCAAGGTTTTATGATAGTTGAAAGTCTCTTGCGCTATCAGTAAACCTTGCATGTAGATGGTGATCAAAATTAATGGCATGAAGGCTGTTCCAACTAGCCCTAATCTCCATTCATACCACATAGCGAGTACTAAACCGACTACAATTGTAGCGGCCGACTGTACCAAGGTACCAATTCGCTGTCCAGTTGCACCTTGGACAGCGGCAGCTTCTCCGGACAGTTTTGCGCATAGAGAACCGGTTCCGTTACTAGATATATCAAACCATGCCATTTCCTGCTTCAACATCGTTCCGAACGCTAATTCTCGCAGACGTTTAGTTAGTCTTTCACCGGCAAGTCCAAAAATGAATAGCTGCAACATTTGGGTCATGGATGTACGATGAAGAATATGCTACAATCATAAACCCGATTTTAGTGTGAAAACGATCAAGATTACCTGTATAAAAGTTGCGAAGCCAACCAGGACACCAACCAGTACGAAGTACAGACAGTATATATTAGTTTCGCTCCGAACTTGCTCGGGATCGGGATATGATAGAATCTGAAACATTTTGTTCATCAATATCTTTGTTCGATTAAAATAAGTGTCATATAATGCCTGGAAAAATACGTGATGCTTACTCCGAGCAGGTCTCCAAAAAGAACGGCAAATAATGGCGTGGAGCAACCAACAATAACAGACATCAAACAGGCGGCAAAGATGTAATACTGTTCAGGCTTGTTATATCTTAGAACACTCATCATAGAAACTGGCTCTGGATTTGCAAGTTCTTCTTCCTCAGCCAACTAGAAAATATGATTATGAATAATCAGAGTTAGTGATATTCAATTAACAATTTAAATTGATGGAAAAAAAATGGGATTCCAGGGTTGGGAAACACACCTTCGTATTTATAACAATTTTCTGTTCATCTTCGTCATCCTCTTCTTTCTTTTCAGACAGTGCATTATCCTTACGCCCTGATTCTTCAAGGTCAGATACCTGGAATATTTAACTGGTGATGTGAAGTTGATTGAAATAATTTTTCATTTACAATGAAAGAGACATCCATACCTGTGTAGTAACGAGTGCATGATAATGGCTTTTGAGTGCCATCAATTCCTCGTGATTTCCTTGTTCTACCACTACCCCGTTAGATAGTACAATGATATTATCCGCACCTCTTATCGTCGATAATCTATGGGCAACAATGATTGTAGTTCTCCCTTTACTAGCCTGAAAAATTGTAGAGTGCAACATTAGTGTTCATTGATTAACGTATTCCATTAGCAACATCATAGTGCATGTACATTTAAATAAAATTACCTTGTCAAGCGCAGCTTGTACTCTCGCTTCGCTGCGTGTATCGAGGGCGGAAGTTGCCTCATCGAGAAGCAAGATCCTTGGACTTCGTACCAGAGCTCTAGCTATAGCGATCCTTTGCTTTTGTCCTCCGGACATCTGAGCTCCTCGTTCACCAACCATAGTGTCATATCCCTAGATAAAAATAAGTTTCACTTTAAATTTTCTAATCAATTAAATGTTAGAGTACTTTTTCGGATTGAGCTCGCTTTTTAATAAACTCGTGATATTTCAACTTACGTTTTGTAACTTCATGATGAAATCGTGAGCGTTTGCCTCCTTGGCTGCAAAAACGATCTCCTCATCGGTCGCGTCCATCTTTCCATAACGAATATTCTCAGCGATTGTTGTGCCAAATAATACCGGCTCTTGACCAACAACTCCTATGTTACTTCTCAACCATGCAATATTCAAGCTTTTCAAATCAATGCCGTCGAGAAGGACCTGGGTAGTATTGAACGCAAATAATTTTTTTTGAAATAGCATACATATTATTATTGACGATGCGAAGTTTTGGTAATAATTTACCTGCCCATTGTCGGGATCGTAGAATCTCTGTAAGAGCTGAATACACGTTGACTTACCACATCCAGATCCACCTACTAAGGCCACTGTCTGTCCCGGTTTGATGGTCAGATTTAAGTTTTTTAGTATCTGAAAGAAAAACGTGTCAATAGTTGATCGTCAATGCGATCTTCAGACTTGGAAAGTAAGGGGCTGTTACAACTCACATCAACATCTCTCCGGGACGGGTAATTGAACATAACATTTTTAAACTCAATAGATCCGTTAACTTTTATCGGCTTTTCACCTTCGCTGGAGAGACTGTTTATAGAAGACTGTCTGTCTATGACTGCGAAAACTTTAGAGCCTGCTGCCTTGGCAATTCCAAAAGCCTCAATAAAGGGGGATGCCGTTCCAAAATTCATGGAGCCCATCATTACGGCAAAGAATACCTGTATTCAGAGTTTAGATTGTAGGTACACGATAGAGCAGGAATATTATTATCGAAAGTTCACATTCGAATGAGCAATTTACCGTGACCATAGTAGAAGCGTCATATGTTGTTTCATTTTCGTCGATTATAAGTCCTACGCCGTACCAGAAAGACAGTGCATAGCTGGAATATATGAAAAACCACAAAAGCCCAAATCCAAGTCCTGAGAAGAAACTTCTTTTAACATTGTTGGTATACGCGTATGTTAAGTTTTCCGTGTATCTTTTAAGTTCAAGTTTTTGTCCTCCAAATGCCACCACTGTTCGCATCGCTGATAGTACCTCCTCGGCAATTGATCCGGCTTTGGCATATGCTTCAATTTCGTTGCGGGCCAGTCGAGAAGTAATCTGATGAATAGTTTCATTCATTTGTTTGATTATTGTTAATTGTTATTTATGTTCTAAGGGATATGTAATTATGTAATTGGGTTCTTTTTTTCTGTTTATCAAATAGTGAAAAATTGTGAATATCATTTTGATATTCTGTATCAGATGAGTCACCGTTGATCTGGTATTTTTTAAAGTAGAAGTAATAGAGTTATATTGGAGCGTACTATAGAAGGATCAATTTTAATCAGCATTGAAATCAAACTTATATGATCATATATCGTATTTTTAGATAAGACGCAGACACATATTGAAGTGTACTATTGAAGCATCAATTTTAATCAGCATTGAAATCAAACTTATATGATCATATATCGTACTTTAAGATAAGATGTAGACACACCTGAGGTATGCGTTGCATAAGTCATGTTTCTCGAAGCAATTTACATGGGATATGTTTGAAAAGAGATTCAATTTCATAGCAGAATATTTACCATAGCTACGCTTCCAATAACTCCCATTGTTACGGGGAATGTGATCATGCAGACTAACGCCAGTTTCCATCCTTTGAAGAAAGCTAATATAATGCAGCCCACAAAAGCCATCATGTTGTGAACGAACATAACAGCCTTTTCAGATATTCCATCCTCAAGTTTAGTTATATCCCTAAAGATGGAAATTTCGTACATGAATAAAATATGATTTTAATTTATTCATTTTGTCATCGATAAGCTTACAGGACTTACTCTGCCAATCTGCTCGCTATATCTCCGCTCTGGGTCAAATCGTACCACGATATATCTTGGTGGAGTGCAGATTCCAAGTACATGTTTCGTATTCTATAGATTTGTCTTAGCCCAGTGTAATTGAATAGCAGAATACTTATGTAACTCAATACAAGCATTATTACACCAATAATTGTGTTACCGACTGCAAACGTTGTTATAGAACTGGTGAGAGCTGAGGTATCGCCAGCTAGTGCTGCTTCTACCATTGCTCCTATCAGGTTACCATAAATGAAAATGTTAGCTGGTTGACAGAAGCCGCTGCCAACGGCAGCGAGACTACCAATAGAAATAAGAAACTTTTCATATCCAGTAGAGTATCGGTACTGAAAAAAAATAGCTCAGTTTGTAGATAGCAATCTGTTGAACAGGTACACGTTCATACAGCATGATCAATGACAAGTTCTGATTTTATAGATAAACTAAAATTATTTAAATTCAGGTAATAGAGGAACTTACCAATTTGTGAAAAGCAAGCGGTGGATATTCCGGGGGTTTTATTTCCTCTGTGATTTTGCTAATGGTAAGGATGTAAAAATGAGTGACGGCTGTGCGGATCAAGTAATTCAAAAATTTATCGAAAAAGAACTTACACATTTTCAGTTTTATCCTCCAGTTCTTCGTTCGGTTTAAACGATGTTATTTTTATTGGATTAGATTTTGCTGAAGCATCATTGGTTTGTTCCAATGCTGGAATTGCCAGTTGCAATTTCTTTGTATTTCTCATGGCAATAATCACGAATATTGCACGGTGGGTAGACGCCTTTCAATACACTGTGTTAAATATATAGGAGTCAAACTGATCGACAATAATCTTATCAGCGTTTTATCAGGATATAATGAAAACCTTGATTAGAACCAAAATATGAAAGTCATTTTGATATATATGTCCCTTAATTATTGCGTACTTTTGAAATCAATTTTCTGATTCATGATTCATCTATCAAATATGCTTAATTTTGTACCAAAGACAAAATGTAAATATCTGCCTGGATACAATATCCGTTGATTGTAATAAAAAAAAGGTAGTAAATTTATATAATTTAAAATTTTGTGTCAAATTCTTTGCATTGCATCAGAATTTTCATTCGTTATTTAATATGTTAAATGAAATTGTTAGAAAACGGAATGTAGCCCATTTCGATTCTCCAATAACTCAGACGCAGCAAGAGATTAAAATTAATCTCGGTAAAAATCAAAGGCTGGACTAAAATGGGAAGTCATGATTGGCGACTAACTGATATGACCAATATTTGTATGACGTGAAGTATCATCGATTTTTTAAGCTATCTATCGTGTTCGTTTACGTAAGGAAGTAAAGAATTTCTATATTACTTGTTGGATTGATTAGACATCGTCTAGAACAATCAAATCTCTATTCTTATATAATCCCGAGTAGATTTCCGTATTCGACCTGTACAAATCCGAAAAGTGATAATTATATGTATACCGAAAGACAGATTTTATTTTGAAAAATGCACGACTTAATTTATTCATAAACGAATCCCTTACATTGTCTACAGTGCATAAAGCTACATAATTGGACATCATTGATCAACAAATAATATTCTTCAAGTATTCTTCCGTTAGACAAAGTATAATACGTAGATGATGTCCGTTTGAAAGAAGATAAACAAAACCATTCGTTACAGCTTATTGTAAGCTTTGTATCACAAGAAACGGCTAAAGCACAAAGTAATGATAACACTATGGAATAATTGGTAACGTTGAAGCATCGAATATTATATAATCTGAACTTATTCTCAAACTGTATATTCATGTCTTGTCCATGTTCGAAAGTTCCTTAATTTGCGCGATCAGGTGTGAGTTGTAGGTCTTGAAATCTAACGGTGATACTACCACTACGGTCGATTTTAGTCTGTTCTCATCCTATGGAAATGAATTTCACACATGTGGGTATATTTTATAAAAGAACGAGTGGTTCAGAAGAAACCAAGCCCATTTCAACGTATGGAGAATTCATTTCTCTAACACTTGTGCATTTATCTATTTTTAGCAGCTTCAAAAATATACACAGTGTTGAAGGAGATGTAATAGTGATGAGCTTACATTAAAGTTTTCCATTTTAACTCGCAGCTTGAATATGAAGGTCTCGAAGGCAGAAACTCCGAACTTTTCTAAAAATTCATCATTGTTACTTTCCTTTAGTTCCCCAAGTTCTTGGGATAATAATCCCAACACTTTTTCGCCTTCGTCATTGAACGCTGTTACCCAATGGTTATTTGTCCAATCCGCCAGGTTGATCTAAGAGCAGAATATCAAATAAAGAAACAAATTTCTACCATTAAAACCATTTATTTGTATTCTGTATAATACTTACGCTCGCTAGTAGCCGATATTTGAAGTTTGGATATTCTCTGTTGCATTTTTCGCAACGATACATTTCCTTGGTTGACTTAACAAGCTGTCAAGAATTAAAAGCTAATCAATTGAAGAATGAATCAACAGCATAATTTCTGTCAAGGCATAATCCAAACTCTATTTGTATTCTAATATTTTATACAATATTCACCTTCTTTTTACAATCATCGGTCGGACAAGCTTTGTAAAGGGAGTTCTCAGTTCTGATCATATTTATCGTAGCCTTGACAACAAAGTAGTCAGGTACTTCCTTACATCCCAACTGCATATCCTTTGCCTCTTTGAATGTCAGCCAAGGTCCGTTTAATCCACCGCTTCCACCACCCAGCCCTTTCGAAATGACATGAACGTTTTCTGAGCACCCAGTTGTGTTGTACCAGCCTCGGAGTCTGGGAAGTTGAGTAATTTTTATAACCTGCTGACATGTGTGTTGTGCAGTTTAAATTTCAAATTCAAGCAATTATTAATGATTATCGACCTGTGAGCTTCTGGAATGTCTGGATCAACCTGAAGAACGGTGGAATTTAAAGTGGAAAGAGATTTTCCACCGTTAAATTCTGAAATACGAGCCCCTTTCACAGCCACAACAGGGTTTGAAGATCCATCAAATTCGTCCGCTTGAGTACCCCACAACGTTAGAGTAACCTGAAGTTAACGAGATATTAATTGTTGTTTGTGTTAGAGAAGAATAGAATTCTTATGATGTATTTTCGTACCATTGTATTGCTTTCATCAACAAGATTGACTTCCCTCTTTCTGAGCTCTTTTCTAGTCGCTCTAGCCAGTATTGTAGTAACGTCGCTATAGGATTTACACATGCCCAAAATATCTGGTGGAAAAAGAATTACTGTGTCAGTGAGAAGGATCTCTTATTTCTTTGAAAAATTGTGTAAGCAATGCGGCCCTACCGATTATGGTGTTCTGTTCCTTGGTATCGATTTCACTGATCGGTGAAAAATCGCATTTCAGTGTTGGGATCTCCGCCGAATCATCATGGCAAGGAACGATTTCAGTTTCACTAGTCATTGTCATCTCATATTGGTTTTTCAAGTTATTGTACTGCTTGTTTGCGAGCTTCAATTGACATCGTGAAATGTAATAAATTTTACCAAACTGCAAGATGAATTATTCATATTATTAGAAGACTTTTTTCACCCTGAAACCTCAGGTTAAGGAATGTGAATAGAATCTGCAGACTATTATACCTCAATCATATTGTAAAATTTGTCGCATTGATTCTTAAACGCAGTGCATCTAATCTCGCCAGTCTCATCAACTAGATCCATTGAAAAGAGCGAACCTTCGGCCCGAGAATTGCTCCAAGTTCTAATGGCTGATTTGTTTGCGACTCTGGCTTTGATTACGCAACTGTAAAGAACCAGGAAATTTCTAGCTCAAAATTTCTTGCATTTGGATACGATTGTGTCTCATACTTTGATATATCTTTGTGAATAAACTTCCTAGCTATTTAACTCAATGCAAACTAACGAAATTACCGATTGTTATACGGGCTCAGGGCAGCTATTGGAGTTGTTTTGATATCACCGCCAGCGGCAAGTTTCTCATTCAGTTGGGAATGTTGCGGCTGTGCATTACGACCTAAAAAAAATGATATTCAAATACAATGAAAAAGAAACGAAGATACGAAGATAATAAAGCACTCCCAAGAATGTGACACATCCACATCATCAATCAGATGAAAATGGGTATATTTCTCATTGGGAGACTAAGAACATCTACTGATATACCAAAATTTGTGGAGATAGAAGCCCGTGCTGGTGGTGCTACAGCCGGTGCAGCAGGAGCAGCATCTCCGTTTTCCTGAGGCTTGTCATGCTGCGTAGGATTTCCTATTTTTTCTCCCACTTCTGTGCCCGGGACTTTCACATCGATGTTTAATATGACCATCACTCCCCTGAGCAGAGCAAATTGAGTTAAGATTAAATCCGAGAATTGTATCAAAAAGAAATACGAAGAAATTTGAGAAGAATTGTGTGTCTCAAGCTCAAAATTTGTCAACATGGAAACATGTACGGTTTTTTTAACAGCTTACTTTTGCTTTCCAGAATTGTTGATCACGCTAATAGCATATCGATTTATTTGACAGACTGTAAACTCCGTTAATTTATCTTCTGTGATCAATGAGTTAAGCTGCGTCGCCAACATAGCGTAAGAGTTTATTCTTACTCCGTCTGAGACTAGGAGACGATAACGCTCCTGTGTGCTTGCTGACGCCAACTTTTTGTGACCCTAAATTTACGAATTGTTATTTTGAAATCGCAGTGTTTAGGGAGTCTAAAGGGGGTTTGAAAAAAGCGGTTCGCAAACCAGAAGAAATAATTGGATTTAATTGTGATGGATGAATAAATAGTGTGATTTTTTTTTGAACGGGATAAATAAGTCAAGAAAAATAATTCGAGCTGGCTTACCAGAATCTGAAGGATCGGTTTTTCCACCTCAGTTCCGTTCATGATTTGCTGTCATGATGGATTAAAATCTGTTAGTAGAGCCGTGTGAGTGGAGAAATTGTATTGCATTTTTGATACTTGATACTTACATCAAGAGCTCCTGCAGTGAGTTCATACATTTTAATGAGATATTGTGATTTTATAAAAGTTTATTTCACCAAAATTATGCTTGAATTGTTTGAAAATGCGAAATATGCGATATTCAACTATTGTCAATAAATATAGGCCTATGCAATCGTATCAGCGTTTTATATAACTGGTGATCAACTGATGACTAACAGATAGGCACAATGTCTTGATGATGCAAAATATCAACGATTGTTCAAGCTGACTAGATTAAGAGAGTATGTCTACTCGTTACTTGTAGAAGGAGTACTTTTACTGGAATTTCTCTGACAACTTTAGTTTCCTTACAAATTTTATACAACTCTGACAACAAGTAATATTCAATGAGAAATATCGATGCTGCAGAAATGAATTTCCAGATATGCCAATAATGGAGTGCAGCGTTATTTTTAACTTTCGCCTTCCAGAGATAAAAGCGTACAAAACCCAGACACAGTAGGAAATTAGAATTAACAGATTTTCGACTTAGAATGTCAAAAACACCGAAAACGCTAGTGTACATAAACACATAGCAACATGCATGAAAGCATAGATGCATACCTGCAAATTGTCCCCATCCCTGATGCCTTATTCTAAACTGTCCCCATGCTGTGCATTAGCATCACCTGAAGGATGTAATGCTGTATTCATTTGGTAATACATCAACCCTTGTATTTTGAAACAATATAGTCCCTGTCAATGTCTTTGCAAGTTCACCCAAACTTGTATTGAAAGATGTGAAAGAAATGGACTTATTTCAGTATTGAATATTTTCGAAGAAATCATTCAGTTCAGGGTCTCTATTTTGAACAGTCATTGTAATTCCTCAGATCGATTTTGTAAACCATCATACTTCTCCAGGAGCGCAGCAGTCTCAGAAACATAACTTGTTGAATATTTTGTCATCTTGAAATGCTTTGCATCACATTTAGACAGAGCATATGCAATGGTCCTGCATAATGTTGCCCATTGTTATCATAAATCATATTTGTTTTCTTTGTGATGTTATAATTGTGATTCAAATTCATCACAATTTTATTTCGATTTTCCATAATTAAATTTGGAGAATAAATCAACCAAAGCGTTTTTTAAATTTGGCATCTCAAATTCATTATTATCGGCGAATCGATGATCGAAAATGATGTCTCTGAAATCCAAGTTGCGACTTCATGAAATATCCACAATGTCACTTTCCCAAGTACGATCCAGATCAATATTCTCGATGCATTATTTGAGGATGCACTTCCTCACGCACAATTATGATACTAATATACAGTTGGTTTCATAATGGTCTCATAAAAAGGTTTGCAATAATGTTGCTTGTCCAAAATATTGGACAAAATGTACTGCTATATCCGTACTGCAGGTGTAGCAGTGCATTGATTTTCTCTACTAAATTCAGAATACTGATCGTTACCTCGATAATTGGACTCTCTTATAATTAGAATGAATGGAAGTTTTTCATTATTTCTCTGTAAAAGATTTCCTGTGAGTTATGAACAATCTTTTACGACATTTTGCATGCTGTTAACTTTTCTGATCGTGTTTTGATGCCTGAACGGAAGGTGATTATTCAAATGTGACGATAGTTCAGCTGAAATAACGAATCAGACAATCAGTTAAAAGATTGTCTGTTTATTAACTACTTCTAAGACACGTGTAATTCCGTCATAGTTCTTAGCAAGTCTTTTGTTCTTTAATAATATTGGTGGGCAAAGCGATATCGACGTCTT
Organism: Macrophya alboannulata; assembly: GCA_949628255.1. Classification (NCBI taxonomy): domain Eukaryota; kingdom Metazoa; phylum Arthropoda; class Insecta; order Hymenoptera; family Tenthredinidae; genus Macrophya; species Macrophya alboannulata. The sequence goes on along the minus strand of OX451212.1, from coordinate 6,659,871 downwards.
TGATCCAGCAACGCGCGTAACCGGTGAAACGCTCCTGTATAACAGTATACCGAAATGCAGATGTTATTCTGAAAAATACATGACTTAATTTATTTATAAAGGAATCCCTTACATTGCCTACAGTGCATAAAGCTGCATCATTGAACATCATTGATCAACAAATAATATTCTTCAAGTATCCTTCTGTTAGACAAAGTATAATACGTAGAAAATGTCCGTATTAAAAAAGATAAACAAAACCATTCGTTACAGCTTATTAGAAGCTTTGTATCACGATAAACGGCTAAAGCACAAATTAATGATGACACTACAAAATAACTGTTAACGCTAAGTAATCGAATATTATATAGGTAATATAAACTTATTCTCAAACTGTATATTCAGGCCTTGCCCATGTTGGAAAGTTCTTTAATTTGCGCGATCAGGTGTGAGTTGTAGGTCTTGAAATCTAACGGTGATACTACTACTACGGTCGATTTCAGCCTGTTCTCGTCCTATGGAAATAAATTTCATACATGTAGTTATACTTTCGAAATAACACAGAACGAATTCGTTTGTCTAACATATGTATACTTGACTATTTTTCAGTGCTCTAAAAATCAATGCAGTGTTAAAAGAGACGTGAAAGTGATTTACTTACACTAAAGCTTTCCATCTTAACACGCAGCTTGAATATGAAGGTCTTGAAGGCAGATTCTCCAAACTTTTCAAGAAATTCATCGTTGTTAGTTTCCTTTAGTTCCCCAAGTTCTTGGGATAATAATCCCAACACTTTTTCGCCTTCGTCATTGAACGCTGTTACCCATTGGTTGTCTGTCCAATCCGCCAGGTTGATCTAAGAGGAGAATGTTAAATGAAGAATCAAATTCCTGCCTTTACACCATCTGAAGTCATTCATTGAAACCACGCAAAATACTTACGCTAGCTAGTAGCCGATATTTGAAGTTTGGATATTCTCTGTTGCATTTTTCGCATCGATACATTTCATTGGTTGACTCAACAAGCTGTCAAGAATTAAAAGCTAATCAATTGAAGAATGAATCAACAGCATAATTTCTGTCAAGGCATAATCCAAACTCTATTTGTATTCTAATATTTTATACAATATTCACCTTCTTTTTACAATCATCGGTCGGACAAGCTTTGTAAAGGGAGTTCTCAGTTCTGATCATATTTATCGTAGCCTTGACAACAAAGTAGTCAGGTACTTCCTTACATCCCAACTGCATATCCTTTGCCTCTTTGAATGTCAGCCAAGGTCCGTTTAATCCACCGCTTCCACCACCCAGCCCTTTCGAAATGACATGAACGTTTTCTGAGCACCCAGTTGTGTTGTACCAGCCTCGGAGTCTGGGAAGTTGAGTAATTTTTATAACCTGCTGACATGTGTGTTGTGCAGTTTAAATTTCAAATTCAAGCAATTATTAATGATTATCGACCTGTGAGCTTCTGGAATGTCTGGATCAACCTGAAGAACGGTGGAATTTAAAGTGGAAAGAGATTTTCCACCGTTAAATTCTGAAATACGAGCCCCTTTCACAGCCACAACAGGGTTTGAAGATCCATCAAATTCGTCCGCTTGAGTACCCCACAACGTTAGAGTAACCTGAAGTTAACGAGATATTAATTGTTGTTTGTGTTAGAGAAGAATAGAATTCTTATGATGTATTTTCGTACCATTGTATTGCTTTCATCGACAAGATTGACTTCCCTCTTTCTGAGCTCTTTTCTAGTCGCTCTAGCCATTATTGTAGTAACGTCGCTACAAGATTTACACACGCCCAAAATATCTGGTGAAAAAAGAATTACTGTGTCAGTGAGAAGGATCTCTTATTTCTTTGAAAAATCGTGGAAGCAATGTATCTACCGATTATGGCGTTCTGTTCCTTGGTATCGATTTCACTGATTGGTGAAAAATCGTATTTCACTGTTGGGATCTCTGCCGAATCATCATGGCAAGGAACGATCTCAGTTTCACTAGTCATTGTCATCTCATATTCGTTTTTCAAATTACTGAACTGCTTGTTTGCAGGCTTCAACTGACACCGTGAAATGTAATAAATTTTACCAAACTGCAAGAAGAATTATTCATTCAATTAGAAGAGTTTTTTCACCCTGAAACCTCAAGTTAAGGAATGAGAATAGAACCTGCAGACTATTATACCTCAATCATGTTGTAAAATTTGTCGCATTGATCCCTAAACGCAGTGCATCTAATTTCGCCAGTCTCGTCAACTAGATCCATTGAAAAGAGTGAACCTTCACCCCGAGAATTGCTCCAAGTTCTAATGGCTGATTTGTTTGCGACTCTGGCTCTGATTACCCAACTGTAAAGAACCAGGAAATTTCTAGTTTAAAATTTCTTGCATTTGGATACGATTGTGTCTCATACTTTGATATATCTTCGTGAATAAACGTCCCAGTTATTTAACTTAATGCAAACGAACAAAATTACCGATTTTGATATGGGCTAAGGGCGGCTATTGGAGTTGTTGTGATACCACCGCCAGCGGATAGTGTATCATTCAGTTGGGAATGTTGCGGCTGTGCATTACGACCTGAAAAAAAATGATATTCAAGTACAATGTAATAGAAACGAAGATACGAAGATAATAAAGCACTTCCAAGAATGTGACTTATCCACATCATCAACCAGATAAAAATGGGTATATTTCTCATTGGAGGACTACGAACATCTACTGATGTACATACCGAAATTTGTGGAATTAGAAGCCCGTGCTGGTGACGCTACAGCTGGTGCAGCGGGAGCAGCATCTCCGTTTTGTTGAGGCCCGTCTTGCTGCGTAGGATTTCCTATTTTTTCTCCCACTTCTGAGCCCGGGACTTTCACATCGATGTTTAATATGACCATCACTCTCCTGAGCAGAGCAAATAGAGTTGAAATTCAATCCGAGAATTGTATAAAAAAGAAATATGAAGAAATTTGAGAAGATTTGTGCGTCTCAAGTTCAAAAATTGTCGACATAGAAACTTGTACGTTTTTTCCAACAGCTTACTTTTGCTTTCCAGAATTGTTGATCAGGCTAATAGCATATCGATTTATTTGACAGACTGAAAACTCCGTCAATTTATCTTCTGTGATCAATGAGTTAAGCTGCGTCGCCAACATAGCGTAAGAGTTTATTCTTACTCCGTCTGAGACTAGGAGACGATAACGCTCCTGTGTGCTTGCTGACGCCAACTTTTTGTGACCCTAAATTTACGAATTGTTTTTAAAGAATCGAACTGTTTAAGAATCTAAAAGGAGCCAAGAAAAAGCGGCGCCAAAATCGGCACAAAAAGAATAGCTGGATTTAATTGTGAATGATGAATAAATGGTGTGAATTTTTTTTCCAACGGGATAAACAAGCCAAGAAAAATAATTTGAATTGGCTTACCAGAATCTGAAGGATCGGTTTTTCCACCTCAGTCCCGTTCATTATTTGCTGTAATAAAGAAATAAAATGCGTTAGTAGACCTGCGAACCATGTGAGTGAAAAAAAATTGTATTGCGATTTTGGTAGATAAAACTTACGTCAAGAGCTCCTTTAGTGAGTTCGTACATTTTAATGAGATATTCTGACCTGACGAGATTATTTAAGCAAAATTCTGCTTCAATTATTGTTTGAAAATATAAACCGCGACAATTGTAGCTACAGTTGGCTGCGTGTTATTCGCCGGCTATGCGACACACACGCACACAAATGTAAATACGTCGTAGATTCGTGAGATTCTTTGAATGTCCGGTTCCAATCCGCGCGTTCCTACAATTCACGCAAATCATCCGACAGTTTTCAACCGGCTAGAGCTACCCTCCATAACAGTCTAGAGATTAGTAGAAAAAAAAAAAATTTATTGGTTATAAGATACCTGTTTACAAGAAAATGAAAGTAACTATTGTTTAGTTATCTGTTATAACTGTATCTTCATCTACTTTTATTGGACTAAAATAATTCTACACGATGGTTGACCTAGCACAGAATTTAAATAAAATAAGGTTCGATAAAGTAAACATACCTCTTCCCGGAGACAAGATCTACAAGGATGAATGTGTCTTCTCATATGACACTCCAGTGAGTTAAAAATACCAATAATCTCTCTTATCTTTGATCTCGCAATCGTATTAACTAATAAATTAATCATCTTTCTTCACATTTTATCATCATTTTACTCAAGGAGTCGCCCAACGGACTCTACATCAGTCTTACTACTTTTCTGGGGTTAGGTCAAGACCACGTCGAAAGTTATTATCGGAAAACTAATAACCCTGTATTTCTCCGTCTGAAGAGATTAAAAAAGGAGGTAAGTAGCTCGACATTTATTTGCTTCCTAATTTCAGAAATCACCAAAACATAATAGAGAAAAAAAAAAAAAAATGACAAAAAAATTATGAAAATTACCTTTTTTCCTTTTTTCTTTAATCTCCTTTTCTATTTTATTGTTCTCATTTGACAACGTCAAATGATATCTTGTTGTTTATTTTTAGTCTTCAAACATGGAAAACAAAACGGCGCGTGTTAAAACTCGATAATTACATCATATTTCACCTAGTTATCTACAATATTTTCTTAGATACCATCCGAGCAGCAGGGAGATGGTCCAGAGAAGAAAATTACTCGTTTGGCGATCGGAGTTGCGGGTGGATTCACTCCCGAGACTAAAAAATATACTTACGATGAATCGTACGAGATTGTCATCCTTCCAAATTATGTAACAATACCTTATCCCAAAGATGAGTTACCTGAAAATGTACGTTGGCAATAATTGAATGATTAACAAGCAACTGATTCATTTGATAACAAAAAATTTAGCAAAATTTTATCACATTATTATTATTTCCCAGGTTAAAACTGCCGTCAAATGTTTACTGGAGGCAGAATCTGCTTCTAAATTAGCTGAAATTGAAGCCCTTGCTGGAACTTGGGACGGAGAGGCGAGGATTATTTCTAAGTAAGATAAAAAGTATCAAAATTGGAAATTTTGTTGATTAGTTTTCAGTTGAAAATCTATTTGTAGAATCTAACTCTTGGTTTTGTGAGAGATTTGAATGATCTTCTTTTTATCCAGGCATGCAGCGGACCTGAAACAGTTGGTTAATGGAAAGAAGATTCCTCCGAGTGGTTGGAAATGCGAGAAGTGTGATCTCACGCAAAATTTATGGTTGAATTTAACGGATGGTTCGATACTTTGCGGTCGCAAATTTTACGACGGAACAGGAGGCAACGATCACGCGATTGATCATTACCGTACTACCGGTCATCCTTTGGCTGTTAAACTTGGAACTATTACCAAAGATGGAAAAGGGGATGTATTTTCTTACGATGAAGATGACATGGTAGAAGATCCCCATCTTATTGCACATCTTGCGCATTGGGGGATCAATATTACGCAGATGGAAAAGACTGACAAATCTATGGTCGAATTGGAGCTTGATCTTAATCAAAAATTCGACGAATGGGTCGCACTTCAAGAAGCCGCTAGCAAATTGACTCCTGTTTATGGCCCTGGGTATACGGGACTAGTTAACTTGGGTAATTCCTGTTACTTAAACAGCGTCATGCAGATGGTATTCACCATTCCAGATTTTATAAAACGGTAATTCAATGTATCCTCGATTATTCAGTTCAATTATTGAATAATCTTGTAGTATTTTCTTTCGGATATCAGTCATTATTTCACCGCTTATTTTCAGATACGTTGATGATGCTCCGCAGCTGTTTAATCAATCCGGTAGTGATCCTGCTAACGATTTTAATACACAGATGTGAGTTTTCAATAAAATGTTGCTTATCAAGTCTTATTGATTGTTTCTTGTGAAATGAAATGAGGCTTTAAATTACTTTGTAAATATTCTTAGGGCGAAGTTAGGAGTTGGCCTCATCTCTGGAAAGTATTCCATTCAACCACCACCTGGTTCTGAAGAGGAGAGACGCCAAGGCATACCTCCTCGTATGTTCAAGACTCTAGTCGGTCGTAGTCATCCCGATTTTTCATCGAATCATCAGCAAGATGCGCAGGAATTCTTCTTGCATCTGATCAATCTTTTAGATGTAATGATACATTCGTTGAAAGCTTTGAGACTTTGCTTAAGATCGTAGAATCAAATTGATAATACCCTTTTTCTATTTTATTATCGCAGCGCAATAGCCGCCATCAATCGAACCCTGCAGACTGTTTTAAATTCAAAGTGGAGGAAAGATTTCAGTGTGGAGGATCTGGGAAAGTAAAATACACGAATCGTCCAGAGTATTTGTTGCCTTTACCCATACCTCTCAAAGCAGCTGTAAACCAGGTGAGTTTTGAGGATAGAATTTTATGTAAAGTAGATAATTGAATCTGTATTATAATTTGGTTTCAGGAAGAAGTGGCTGCATTTGAAGCAAAGAAAAAGGAGCTAGAATCAAAGGGTCAAAAGATGGATTCAAACAGCATAGTCAGACCTCGAATAAAACTTTCTTCTTGTTTGGAGATGTTCACACAACCAGAAATTGTAGAACAATTTTATAGCACTGCTCTTAATCAGAAAACAAACGCTAGCAAGTACGATCTGTCTTCTTTGAAACCTTTACCTTGTTTTAATATTCTAACTGCACATAATCAATATAACCTTGGTTCTGTCTTTCAGGACTACAAGTCTAGCAAGTTTCCCTGATTACTTGCTGATTCATCTGAAGAAATTCACCCTCAGAGAAGACTGGATACCAATCAAACTAGACGTTGCTATTGAGATGCCAGATCAATTAGATTTAAGTTCGCTTCGTGGATTAGGATTACAAAGCGGAGAAGAATTATTACCGGAATTAGCCGGCTCAGAACCACCACCTCCGGTATTTGACCAAGCAATTCTCAGCCAGCTTACAGATATGGGTTTTCCACCAGAGGCTTGTAAAAGAGCTTTATTTTTCACCGAAAATCGCGGATTAGAAGCTGCCACTAATTGGGTGATGGAACACATCGCTGACTCTGATTTTGCGGACCCATTCGTACCTCCGGGTATCGATACAAAACCTGGTGAGAAATTCAAGAATATTTAAAAAATAGCAATAAAGAAATAGGCGAGATATAAAAGATTGTAAAATTTTATAAATGAAAAACTTGAACTTTAGGAAAAACAGCATTCAAACCAAACGAAGAGGCTCTTCAAATGGTAATGGCCATGGGTTTTACCAGGGAACAAGCAACCAAAGCTTTAAAAGCGACTGATAATAATCTTGAGCGTGCAGCAGACTGGATTTTCAGTCATCAAGCAGAACTCGATGCACCCGAAGTAGAAGAAGGCCCGGTTCAAGACGGTTCATTTAGAGATGGAAACGAACGTGAGTTCTGTGATATTTATGAATAAAAATCACGAGTTAAGCTGTAATAATTGGATTCTTTTTACAGGATACAAATTGGTGGGCTTCATTTCCCACATGGGTACCTCGACTATGGTTGGTCATTACGTTTGCCATTTGTTGAAAGATAATCGCTGGATAATATTCAACGACGAAAAGGTGAGAGGCGATCAATTATTCCTTGTTCCAGCATGATTATAATTGTAATCTATGAACTGATTTACAGAACTAATAATTAATATTATCTTTCCAGGTCGCGCTTTCTGAAAACCCTCCAAAAGAATTGGGCTACTTATACTTGTACCAACGTATTGACTAGTAATTTCAATTAACATGTTTTGTAAAAACTTTTTATCGTATTGTATTAAAATTTAACAATAAAATAATGTTCTAAATCAAACCAACAAACAGTTTTCTTGTTCTTTTTCTTTATTAAACTATACGGTATTTACTAATAGTTATTATGCAAATCAAAAAGATATAGATATAAGACCCAAGTTTTTGTAGATGATAATTTATTAAGGCACGTGTAATAGTACATATAGAACTTTGTAATAAATAACAGTTCTATTTTCAATACTCTCGACAATGTAGACATAAAATCAATAATCTTTACATAAGTTTACCTTCCAGAGTGATTAAAAGTTCTTAAATTTTTGCAATAGCAAATTGAAAAACAGATTATAAATTGAATTTATATCCTAGTAGCAACATAGGCACTAAAAAAGTTTAGTTTCATTATGATTTACCTTTTTTTTTTTTTTTTTTTTTCAAGTTATTCTAACTTCTTTCATAGGTTTAATAAGGTTGTAGAGAATTTTGAAAATTTTGGGCGGCAGTGATAGGTGATAAGTACCATGTAAAGCTAACGACAAAAGGAAGAAAGTTCATGTATATGGCACCTGCGGTACATACAAAGTTCAGGTATAGGTATATTCATCGTTAACTTATTTTGCGTGTGAAATATATACTATATCTAGCGAAAAAAATTAAAAAATTTTAATTTTTTTCTTCATACGCCCATAGTAAGTAACAATTATCTTACGACTATGTAAATATAATAATTTTGTGATTAAATATATATAATGTAGATAATTTCATTTAAAACTTAAATTTCCTATGTAAAATAGTAACCACCGATAGATAAACACTATCGTTTTAGTTAGAAAAACTCCGATCAGGTGTTAAGTTTGTATATAAATTATAATGATGTTTCTTTTTTGTTTTGTCTTTATAAATCTATTTCACTTCAATAAATGGCACAATATTAATTTAACAATTTCGTACCAGCGTATTGACTTTGTAGCATTAATTGTATACAACCTGTTTTCTGTAAGAGTTTAAAGCTTAGAATTAAAAATGTTTTTTTTTTTATTACATTTTGTTAGTTGTATGGAAATAAGAGCTAAGTTAGTAATGAATCAAATAAATAAGCAAACTGGGTTGATAATATTATAAAGTGATATTTATCAACCGCCGTTTTAAGTACGTCATCAATTTGAAAGTTCGCAATAGAAAAATTTCTGTATTCTAAATTTCTTGACAATCTGTAAAAAAAAAAAAAATAATAAAAAAATAAATTGCATATTAAAAAGACTAAATATTATCAAGTAAATGCATCGTGATCACAAATTTAAAAGATTACGTATTTTATATAATTATTACAATCACTATTTTTTTTTCATCACGTATCCTAAAAAAAGTCTTTGATTAGAAACCCTTAGCTTAAATTTATTTTGCCTCATTTAAAAATATTATATCTTTTCTAATATACATAATTTACGAAATACCACTTATTACGCAAACATTCTTCAAGCACCATTTTTTATATAACATTATTAAAATATAAATCGTTCGAATATTATTGAATAAAAGATAAGATAATAATAAGAATAAAAATGATTACAGAGACAATAGTCGGAAGTTATTCATTTTCCTTTGGTACTTTGTTAACAACATATGTATGTGCATAATATATTTTATATAATAAATAACAGTACCATTTAAAAAATTCACAATAATCAAAGGCACTAGGAAAATAGTTTACGCTAAGTATTAAAAAAAGAAAAAAAAAAATCTATTGATTCACATACCTGTTAATGCTTGAAAAATGTAGTTTTTTTTTAAATTAGATTAAATACAGCAAACTAACGCTGCAAGAAAATTCCTAATATATACAAAGAAATATTCTATAAGGCATGACCCATTGACACAAATTTTATACTATACTTATGTCTTGAAATGGTTCCAAACACTAAGCGCCATCGTCTTGATCGGATATCATTTTATCTCCAAATGGAGTTTAACTAGCGGTCTTTATATCTAATCTTGTGTTATTTTGCTGATCGATAATATCTATGGAAGACGGTATACCATAAATAATATTATTCCCATCTTTCTTAAAGGTCGGTTCCTGCAGCTCTCCGAAGACCTGAACTCTTATTTCCTTAGTTTTATTTCCGAGCATACATTTGAACTGTTTGGCAACAGTAACTGGTATATCAGCGTGTCTTTCCCTATAATTAAAATTGACAATTCATAAAGCATCCAGCGATCTGACGAAAGAAAAAAATATATTCAAATTTCTAAAAAATTCATCTCCTTACTGATAAAACTTGTTTCGTAAAATGCCGACGAGTTCGCCAAGTCTATCCTCTTTAGCTGTAATCGAAAATACAAAGTCGTTTCCTTGATTCGTATGAATAACTATAAGTTGATCGGTGTTTGGTGTGACGCTAATGCCAGTAATATCAACGATAGGAATCCCCTTTTTCATAGACTTGAACTTGGAACTTTCTAGTTTGTAAAGAGCGTGATCAGTCACGACCAAGACTCGGTCAGCAGGCTTATTGAATCTGTGAAGAGAATAAAATGATAACTTAATGATCAAATCCAAAAGCCTCCAGCTTCTATGCACACAATAAACCAAATCACCTGTTCGTCTTTCTAATAAACGCACTGAATAAAACTTCTTTGAAGTGGTCTGTGTTACGCAGATTGTTTATTGAAGAATTGAAAATAGCACTGTTCGAATTCTCGTCTTGTTTGGACAAATAATTGCCCAACCAGCGCCGCTCTTGGCCCCACTGATTCCTCTGCGAGCGTAAAGCAGATGCCGCCGATATCTAGACAATGAAAATATTAAAATCAGCTTCTAGGACTGAGAAAAAAAGGTCTGCATCTTCTCCTAAATTAGAAAATTATATGTTAATTCAATCAGTTTTATTAATTGTTGCTAAAGTCGTGCCTTGAGTCGTAATTGCGGCCAATCTTCTCTGGGAATAACTCTGAGTACCATCCAAGCTCTCCATCTAGCATAGATTTTTTTCAAGACTGGAACAACAGTTCGTACTGCAAAATTTTCCACAGGCCATGGTAAGCTCTTGCCATAGTCTCTGAGTGATTTAGCATTTTTAAACGTAGTTTGAAGCTGATTAATGTAAGACCGCTGTTTGTACAAGCGATAATGCTTCATGATAATAAGAGCAGCCTTCATCTTCTTGTACCGCTGACGACACAAGTAGCCACGCCATTGTTTTTGCAAAAGTATTACAATTCCGGGTATAAGCTCGCTTCTTGACTGAAAAATAATATCATCGATTTAAAATAACAATTTGAGCAGTTTGAAATTATTAAAAATTACCTTTTCAAGGGCAAACAGCGTCCGAGGAGAGCGAATGAATATCTTCGTATGTCCATACTTAACGTCTTCAGCAAAACCTTTCTCTTCCATAAGAGTACGAACTCCGTCTTTGTCGCTACCCCCTCTAAAGTTTGGCCAAGTGTATTGAGAGATCATCTTGTATCTGTTTGGGGAGTAAAGATGTGATAATGAATGTTTTTCCTTAATTTTATAAGATGCAGTAAAACGCAGAGCAGCGGATAAATAGAAGATACCTTTTCAAAAATCTATCGTAACGTTGTCTGTAAACAAATCCAGCTCTTCTAACAAGGATGTTTTCAACAAGCCCCAAGTACCTGACTTGGTGGCTGACTCTTTCGTCGTCAAATACAACCGGGGATTTAACTTCGTTAGGTTTAATACAACGGATATAAAACGGCTCTTTACTAGTCAGATTTTTAATCAGAGCAACCATTGAGTTACGGAACAAAGTGCCGGCGGTTAACGGTCGTTTCGTTGTCTAAAATAAGAGCAAAAAATTAAAAAATGGGTACAAAAATTCAAACGAAAATCAATCCTGAGATTAGGTAGTAAATGGTGTTTTTTGTACTGACTGCTGTTATGTCTAGAGCTCCTTCTGGCCACATATCGGTCAATATTGGATTAGTGCTTCTGAATAAGAGGCGTTTAAAGTCCTGAAATAAAGTGTCTTTGTTCTTTTCAATGAAGCCGGTAATATCGTAGACAACGTCGCCTGCGTAATGCTTGATTCTGAAGTTTACTTTGTGTTCAAGTTGTTTGTCAGTAGGACTCAATTGTCGAGAAGTGTAATGTTTATGGTGTGCTAGCTTTCGATCTAGAGCTTCGAGGAGCAGCTGTGAAAAGAAAAAAAATAACGTAATAATACACAGAAAATTTGTTGCTATTTGAATCAGTTGATTTGACATCAGTTTTATTAGCCGCGTACCGTATCGTCGATTTGTCCAACAATCAGACAAGCTTCGTCCATTATTGCCAGAATACCCTTGTGCTGTTGTTCTACAAGATCGCAAATTGGCTGATTGTTAAAGTATTCGATATTCTTCCAGGCGATACCTTCTTTATTATATTCTTCCTGTTCTTGCTTCAGTACCAATTCTAAAATCGTAAACAGAAGAAATTTAGTAATTGCACAGGAACACATACTTATAAGACAATTAAAACTGACCGATAAAAAGTTGCTGCAATTTTTCATTGCAATAATTTATGCAGAACTGTTCAAAACTATTTGAGTCAAATATTTCAAAACCGTATATATCTAGGACACCGATCAACGTGTTTTTGTAAGTCTTATAAACGCTCGATTCGTCAACGTTTATTGCATTGTTTATTCTAGATATAATCCAGGTGAATAGTCTGTCATAGATTGCCTGAAAAAGAGTTTTAAATCGATAGAGTATATTCTTCACAGAAATACAAACAATGGATTCAATTTCTATTGTCAAATCATTCTGTTGGGGATCAATTATCAATCCACCTTGGCTAGAGCGTCTCTTCCATATTCCGCCTCGATCAGAGTATGCGTTTTTTGCATAACTTCACCGCCAGCAGCGATAACTCTCTGAGAAAGAGCAGTCTTAAGGTCTTCGGGGCGAATGGAAAGGTGTTGGGCGGTGTCGTTTAACGCGGCGCCATTTTCTATCGATAGTTTTTCATCGTCTAAAGAAAAGGTGACGTTACCCTGAAACGGAAACTCTTTGTTAGTCTAGTTTCTTCTGGGCTAAGCTATTTACAACATCAATAACTAGTGTTTAAATATTTTTTAATAACCAGATGTAAAATTGCGGCAATTATGCTCCAAATCGTCTGGGTTTCATCTTGTGAAAATCCAAGCGTTGCAAGTGCTGAGGTAACTGCCTTGTAGTCAGTTCTATCTGAGTTACCAGCTCTACCGCTGTCTCCTTGACCAGCGTAATAGTAAGCCGCAGGATCTCTCACTAATCTTAGTCTATTTAATTCTGGACAACCGTTGAGTAACTGAAAAAATAGCAATGAAATTTTTTTAGTTTCGATTATTGGTGTGAATAATTTGTCTAGAAGAGACAAGTCACTTCTAAGTATTTCGCTTTATTTATTCTTTTGTCCAAAACACAGCTAGTCTGTTACATTGTAATATCCTTTATCAAAAATTGTACCTGATAAAAACAGTGAAAATTACGCTCTCCTTTCTGCTGATGAACTACTCGAGACTTTTCGAGGAGATAGTTACTAATATGCCCTCCGATAGGGTCGCCTTTAAAGTCGAAATTAATATCCATGTATTTACCAAATCGTGATGAATTGTCGTTACGATTTGTTTTAGCATTTCCAAATGCTTCAAGAATCGCGTTCGATTGTATAAGTACATTTTTCACTCTGTAAATAATTATCTATAAATTAATAAAAGATAAATAATTTATAACGTTCGGCGAAGAGTTTATGCAGCAGAAGTCTTGCCTCGTAAAAATCTTCAACGCATTGATAAACTCCAGTTTTTATTATTAAAATCTGAACAATTAATTCAACTCAAATGCTTTATACCTTTCGATTTCTTGTCGTCCTCCCTGGTTGGTCACAGCGGCAATATACTTCATAATAATTTTGCTTGCCTCTGTTTTTCCAGAACCAGATTCTCCGCTGATAACTATACAGGTATCACGACCCTGTTGTTTCATCTCTCTATGCGCCGCGTCAGCAATAGCAAATATATGTGGTGAATTTTCGAATAATTCACGGCCTGAAATTATTGGGGAATTTTTTTTTTTTTTAAGGAGAAAATTTTAGTGGAAACATCCATACCTGACTAATTGCCTCATACGCATATTTACATAGTCAATTAAACAGCTTCAAATAGCGGAACATAACATCAAAGCGGAACCTGTCTGATTATACCACAATTGATCGAATCAAAGCCCTCTCATGGTTCAATAGTTCGATTGACTGATTACTTTTTTTTTTTCGTTTTAGTTTAAATGATTTAGAGTTCAATGCCTACTCATGAAAACTCTATAAACCATTTAATGTAAAGTAATATTAATTGAGTTGGAAATGTCTATCAGTATTTTTTGCTCTACATTTTCTATTAAGGAATGAACTATTGAACTTGATCTGGTGAGTCAATTAGTGTGATGAATTTTTCTATCAATATCTTAACAAGCCAGTCTAGTTTATCTATCAGCTTCTATACACCAAATAGTTTCGTAATTTGAGGACAAATATTTGGCTCAAAGAAAGCGATTTTACTTATTAAAATTTACTGTCTTATGATTTCTTAAAGACATAGAACAAACTTTCCCTCGATATTGTTATTACCATTATTCATTGCAGACGAGGCTGGAAAGTTAATATTCTATAGTTATCTAATTCTATCTAAGTTTCCAATGATATTGCTCAATGTTTGGTCTATATTATAGATTGGAACGATATTCTATGCAGAAAATAAAAGAATTTAAATGTTCTAAAAAACAACACTCCCAATAATTAATCGCACGGTGATATTCTGTTACGTTTTACCTCATTCATAGAATCATATTGAAATCTGTAATTATTATTATTTTTATTTTTCTATGAATTGGATTTACTGATAACAAGTTAGTCAGGCGAAAGTAAAATACAGGAATGAGCTACATTACCTATAATAAATTTTCACATCACTCATCCTTATCGATGATGAAGAGTTTTTTTTTTTTCTGTATTATTTCAGTCGGTATTTTTATCTTTCAGACATTTCCTGATATAAATACGCACTCGATATTTTAAAGATAAAATAAACCAGCCGATATCTTTTCGAGGGCATCATTACATATATCATAATTATTACAGCGTAAGTGTGAACGATAAACTTATTCCATGTCTGAGTCACACATCTTGCGAAAGACTTATAGAAGATAAAGAGATACTCTAAAGCTAAACTTGATATACTCGAGTTTCTGTTCTATTTCTATTGAATATTGAAAATTTTCTAAATAATACCAATTAACGTTATTGTTTTGAAAAATCATACTTCTTCAACTCTATCCTTTAAAAATTAGATTCAGTTCTACTTTGTCAGAAAGATCGCAAATAATGAGAGTAAAAAATATAAAAAGGAAAAAAACCTTGAAACATGAGGGATTTTTTTTCTTTCTATCTTTTCATTTCCGCTCACACATACGTAACGTAATATGCTTGCAGATATTTGACCCTGATTTAGTATAATCCTGATTTAATATAATCATAATACATATATACAGTAACTACAAAATATTCATTAGATAGTATAGATATCATTCGAGCCATGGATTACCTTTGTATTTGGCAATTTGTTCAGGGCCATAGATATCAGTTGGTCTATACGGGTTAACGCTGACGCATACCTCCCCGATGTATGTGTAGAGTTCACCGCCATTGAATCTAATAGAGAAGACATGAAAGAAATAAAGAAATGATAAAAAGGAAATTAGAAATTAATTATAATTAATGAGGTATTGTTTCAATTTCAAATAATTTCCAACGTTTTTTTTTTCAAGTGCAATTTATTTCAATATAATAAAGCAGAAATTTCCACTAACATATCAGCTGAACAGTCAACAGGATATAATATTTAATCAATCTAATGATTGTAAGAATGATTTACCCTAACTATAATGGTCGACGAGATTAGCCTTATCGTTTTTGCGTGCGGAACAATTTGCGCTTAGATAAAGAGATTTTATTTAATATCAAATAATGCTATCCAAGCTGCATAGTAGAAGCTATATTTATAATTATCGTTATTATTATTATTATTATTATTATTATTATTGTTATTATTATTATTAATGTAGTATATTTACAGAGGAAGAAGCTTACAGGATATGCAAGCCTATAGCATGACATAATAAAGAAATGATATTAGTACCGAAGATAGTAATAAGTTTCGTGGATACGTATATCATATCCATATTATACATATGTATGTGTCATAAAAGATGCGTCAGGGGAAAACGGAATATGTAATAAGGAAATGTGAAAGGAGGAGAAATTGTTATATTAATATTGGAGAAGAGAAACAAAAGGTATAATTATCGATGTTATACATTCATTACGGGTTACAGTATTCAAACGATGTATCATTGTGTAGGCCTAGGCCTCTTCAACGATATTAGTGAGTAATAAGTAAGCGGGCGAAATAATGAGTCACACGAGTTGATATATCATCGTGATATACTCTATCGCCTACATGCATACATTCGAAAAGCGAAAACGTCCTTGCATTTTTTTACGTCATCAGACCAAAAACGATATGAGGTCATAATAGAAGCGCGAAGGATCCTCGGATATGACAAATAAAATTGTATGTATAGTGTATTTCATGAAACCGGCGTTTATTTATACCGCAAGATAGAATTTTATTGCATTTTTCTTTTCTTATTTACTCAGAGAAACTAGGTCACTACATTTTCCCGTTCCCTTTTCTTTTCTTTTTACAGTCTTAAAATAAGTGCACACCTATTCAAGTTCAAATATTCGCAACCACCTGCAATTGTTTGGCCACGCCCTCTCTACGGCCAATCACAGAAATAAAACAACTACTCTAGGGCGCGAGGGAAGACCGAGATGGTTGGTTTCTCATTTCTGCTTAGGTTGAAGCAAGCGATTCAACACGTTTTAATCATTTTATAATGTATTTTAGGAAATTTTGTGTACGGGCTAATTAAAGATCGACTATAATCACCTGACACGTAGATTTTCCACTACTTTTTCGAGCGTGATTTCGTCCAACAGGACGAAATCCCCAATTCCAAATCCCTCCTGGTCTACCATTTCTTGTTATTAAATAACTCGATGAATTTTCTTTAGATAATAAACTACACTTGTTACTATCAACTACCGCACACGCGCGCGAACGCTAACTGACGTTACAAACTACTATAACCTGACAGCGCCGCACCACTGTCGACAAACGAATGCTACTTTTAACAACCGCAAGAATCCCACCACTACCGCGATTACTAACCTCAGTGAAAATGACGTAGTTATATTTTTTTTACAAGGTGAATAGCCACGATTTTTGTAAAACGATTTAAGACTAGATGAGGTTTATATATCGTCAATAAACTGTACACAATCCTCTTAATAAATTAAACATACTTCTTTGTTTCTGATCATTTATTCTCAAACAGCGTTAAACAATAATATTTTCCCGCCCCTCAAGGGCTCGTTTACTTCTACTTACAGCCCTTGATCATTATAACCTAACTTTTTCGCTCTTTTTTTATTTCATAAAGATGCGGCCCGCGCAAGCGCAATTATGTAAAGGTTCACGTTAGTTCATTCTTATTTTTGGCTACATGCATATGTGTGAATTTTTCTAAGCCGAATCGACGAAGCGCACCAAGTCGTGTGTCGTCTGTCAGACTCGTGCGGTGGATTATTGTGCGAGGAGCTAGTACCCCGAATAAAATTTACGTTTGTTTTTTTTTTTACATTTTCTTTTATTTAGTCAGAAAATACCACGGGCAAAAATGTCATCATTTATTACAAGTACGGTAAAAAGCTCGAACGGCTGGGAGCAGAACGGTAATTACGTCTTTGGTAAGCCGGAAAAGAAAAACTCAACTATTATTGGAATTCGAGAAAAGTTAGAAATCAACGAATGGACATTCAGTTTATTCCTTTTCTGCTTCTCGCTGTCGATTGTCATTGGAAAATTATTCCTGAATTACGGTACGTTACTACATACGTGTAGGTAGATTCATTAATACCCATTATTTATTATAAATTTTTATTATTAATATACGCTTACAGATCTATTGCGTTTTGTTTTTCATTCATTGAGTATACTTATGTATATCTGTACACGTACACATATGTGTTACGTGTTGTGTCGCATGTAGTCCGTGTCAAAAGTTTATTCGGTTATGAAACCGTGTGACGTTTATCAACGCAACAAATATGAATAAAAAAGATATCGAATATCACCCACCTTCATTATTTCAATAACTAAAGCTTGTATAGTCAATAAGCAAAAATAACTATTTCTATACAATGACTAAACAATCGGAGGTCACGTAGCGTCCTTGGCTTATAAATCCCTTTTTTTGTTGAATAAATTTAATAAATCGCGTAAAAAGACGAAAGAATGTTGCGCCTCGTCACTAAACTAACAAAGTATGACTATTCTTAGGGGACGCGTTAAAGCAAGAAATAGATGATAATTTCAAAGTTTCATCGCTGTCCACCTTTCCCAGCATCATCGCAAACTTATCAAGCATATCTAGTAGCCTTAAACCGAAAGTCAAGTTTAGCAGCGATCAATTGATGACAGTTGGTGAAAATTTTCTAAACGTTAGCCAACGGTATGAAGAGGCTGTTTCGGACGCAGTTATCAAATTTTCTATTCAAAATGGAAAATGGATGAGAGCTGCTTTGAGTGGATTTTCTATGATGGCTTTTACTTGGTGTATTATTTACAAGGACAGCAGTGTGCCGGGTGTTAATCCACCGTCGCCTCTAAGTCTATCAAGGAAAAGGTAAGTTGCACTCATAGTAATTAAAAGCTTGATTTAAATTTAGGAAACAAGAAAGTTAAGAAAGATAGAGGTTTTGCTATTCATTTGTATTTTTTTTTTTGTTGTTTCTTTGTCTGTTTTCTTTTTTTATGTTCTTTTATAACGACAATAATTGTTCATTAATTTTTTCACTGTCATTCATTTTTTTTTTCTTAATTTTTTTTTAGCCATGTACTTGGGATAAGTAAAAAATTTTATTAATTTTCAATAAAAACTAAAAAAACATACTAAAACACAAATAAATATATGGAATATGATGACTCTATACGTTAGAAAATAAACAGGAATTATTGCGGAGATAAAACTGCATTAGTAGGTTTTATTCTGTATGAAAATTTCTCTGAAATTGAAGAAAAATCGTTTGAAATTAGCAATATAAGTTTTGAACAACGTTTAATTTGGATGTGAAAAGTCCGTACTGAATTTCGAGAGCTATAAAGGTCAAGATTTGTTACGTAATGGTTGTTTTTTTTTTTCTCTTTATCACATATTCGATGTACCAAAATAAAAATGAATGTAATTTTAAATATCTTTATCAGTAACGATTTGTTTTGTCTGTATATTCCGAACTACAGAATCTGTTTATCTATATCAGAGTGATTATGTATGATTGTTTATTTTCTATTCCAGTTTTTATTTCAATTTGTTTATCTGGCAATAAGAGATTGATAAAGAGCAAGGATAAAGAAAAGAAAGTTTTTTAATGACTCTTGATGAAAAAAATAAATACATATAAAATAAACTTGCAGAAAATTAATAATATCGATGATTAATCTTTTCAGAGGCCAGTCACGGTTCAGCATGGACATAAACTACTTTGTCGGTGTTCTAAACGGGATTTTGATTTTCATTTATTTAACTTTATAAACCATGCTGTTGAACGTCTTTCTGATGTGGATATTCGATCAAAATGTTTGATCAAACAAATTATATTTTAAGAATATTGTCATGATTTATTCTATTTATTATTTTATGCTGAAGTAAAATAGAACAAAAAAAAATATATATATATAATATATATAATATATATAGATATCTTTTGTTACATTTAATATAAAGCTGAGGAGTATTAAAATCTGACCAACAATTATAGTTTAGTTGTGTCACGATGTACTTAGATGAGGATTTATTTATTTCATAAAGGTAGCATCTAGCCTGAGCGCGACAAATGTATTCACTTTGTTGTTGCACTTTCTTCCTATAACTACACGGGTATAATATTAACGAGCTGCTTTAAATATATATGGGACTTTAAAAATCTCCCATATAAACAGCAATTTTTTGGTTGTTTGATTGAAACTATTTTGGTACAAAAACAGAGTCTTATTAAAAATAAATATACTATACTAGGTATGGCAGAAACTTATTTAGGGTATAATAATACATACATATTGAATTTAATAATATTATTATAGAGACTGATTAAATAGCTACTACTCATAATTATATAATCGACCTACGAAATTCTGCGGATTACAAGAATGTAGTTTAGAGAATTACATCCTGTCGTTGAGGTCCAGATTATTATTTCTTCATAAATTTGAGAATAGAGTTCTGTTATTATTTTTTCATCTCATGACATTCATCGATGTTATAACATACTCTCAGTAATTAAATGGTTACACATCTATACATATATAGAGTGCATATGTATAGGTATACGAGTTTAATTTATTATCCTCGCAAACAAAAATACGAAAAAATATTGTTTACGATGTATTAATTTGTGCAGCTAAATTATAAAATGTAGCTAAACAATGATGATCAAGTGTGTCTTTGCATTTATTTTTTGAAGTTGCGTTGTTTAATATTTTTTATTTTATTTTTTTGTAGCAGATTAAACAAACTGCGGCCTATGTCTTGTGTGTTGTTAATATCTCTAATTTGTTTCTAATTTAATTAAGTGTTAACTTAGTACCTATACCATCGTGTATGTATTTAATGCACAATTATGTGGATTATAGTGATCGCTTGATACCAGTTAAAAATATTTTTCTACACGTGTATGTATGTACTAGACAGCTATATGTATAGTTTATTACTTAGCGTAAGGAAACAAAAATTGAAAGAAAAAAAAAAAACGAGGGTATAATGTCTAGTAAGAACAAACTGGAATTTGTTCGTGTTACTACAATAATAATAATAATAATAATAATAATAACAATAATAATAATAATAATAATAATGCCTTTTTATATTATTTTTTAATTTTAAAAACTAATTACTTGTTCCATAGATACATATACTTGTATGTATATGTCTAATTTTGTTTCAGTGTTTTTATTTTTTTGTTTGTTTTTATTCATCTTCTACTAATTATAGTTGTCTGAAAATGTATCGTTATAAATTATTAAAATAAAATCATAAAGCTGCTTGTAATAAATTATTGATAATCAAATTTTTTCCTCCGTTTTTTCCTAATCCTAAAATTAATTAGCTGGTATGTAACTTGACGAGGTTGATTTACAGATACGCGCATTTCAAATTATCAATACAAAAATTGAATACAAGTATTCAATTTTTAATCGTGAACAAAGAAAAAAAAGTTTTATCTAATTTAATAATTAAAACTAATAATTACGGCCAAACGATAAATGTTATCGTTATCACAAGTTTAGTTTCCGTTTTCAAACCGCATGTTTATAATAATTTACCGCGCGCATATCACACATACTGGTGTATGTAAGCGCAAATGCGTGTAGGTATGTCGAGTGTGTATTACGTGTTTGCAACGTGGATTGTTTGCGTAATATTACGAGAGTGCGAGAGTTTGAATGTTTTTGACACGGATAATACAAAATGGCGAATGAATGAACAAATGTGATGCAAGAAGAGGCGAAAGTAAATATTTTTAAAAAGTTAGTAAAGGTCTTTACACTCCGCTTCGGAATTGCTTGTCCATTTCACGCAGGATATTTGCTAATACGGATCTTCATACTTACTTCAAATAATTAGCTGTATTATTTTATAATTGAATATTATTTCAGTATCGTTTTAGCCGCGAACCGAGGTGTCACATCATCAAGTCTAGTAAATACGTAGTAAATCGTTAGAAATTTAGATATACATAATCATGGATCATCAGGTGTTTAGGATACATAACCACGAAGACTTCGTGAGAATAACTAAAGGGATAAGAGTAGCACGTTGTATGCGACTTAAATCAGCATCAGGTAAGTTCAAATCCACAATCATTAATTCGCAAAATAAACAAACCAATAACACGCCGTTCCTTTAAGTCATCTGAATCGAGTACGTTATTTCTTAGAGGTTATGTTGTTGCGTCATCTGTTAGTAGCTGACAGATGCGATATTTATTATCAATATCACAAAGTTAATGCATAATTAAATCAACAACAACTTCCGACTAGTTTTCCCGCGTTCTTACCAATTCATCAATCATTCTATTGTTTTTTAGGTTATAAATAACGATACATTATATCTTATCAATTAATTTCTCCCACAGAAATTTTAGACATGGAAAAAGTACTTAGCCAAATCGACGAATTAGTTGTATCAGATTCGCTCAGCTGTTCGTTTTGCAACGCTGTTTTTGAGGACCAAACACAACAAAGACATCACTACAAACTAGATTGGCATAGATATAATCTTAAACAACGTTTAGGCGGTTTAAAATCCATCAGCGAAGGCAGTTTCAGCTCTCTGGTAGATGAAGGTGAGACAAAGTGATATTCTCATCTCTTATTTAAGTTCATATTGATTTCAACATCCTTGATAATAAAAAAAAATGGTACATTTTCAGACGACGTATCCAGTATTTCAGGCAGCGAATCCGAGTCCGAGAATGACGAGGAAACTGGGACATCAGAGACGGCAAATTCACGAGTGGATTCAAAAACTGTAATTAATAATAAAACAGCTAGTATCAGTGTTCCAATATCGATTGATAGAAAGAGCAAAAAAGAAGAAAGAAAGAAGAAACTCGCTGAATCTGTTTCTGATAGCTCAGATACAGAGCTGGACGAAGATGCTTTGAAGAAGAAACGAGCTCAAGAACTTCTCTTAGTAGCTAGTCGTCATTGTAAAGTATTTTTTGAAAATGATGAAGGAAATATATTCAGTATATACAGGTGTCTGCTGCATAATAAGAAGGTATTAGTCAATTATGACATTTTAACACAGTTGTGATAAAATTTTTCCATGATAAAAATTTTATTATCAAGACTTTGAGACAAATAATCAACAATAATTGAGCAAACTAAAGAAAACAGTGCTCCTCGGCTATTGAATTAATTATAAATCAATACATTTTGTTCGAATGATTCGGCTTATTTTTTGTTGAAGTGGTCAGAAGAGATGGAATTACATTTTAGGAAATACCGGAGCTTGATATCGACATGATAGCACAGGCTTTAGAGTGCGGAGAAAATACTACATGGACTATTATCATGGTTGGAGGCGGACACTTTGCAGCTGCAGTATTTGAGGGTAATTTTAAGCCACTTCAAACAATGATTTCGTCCTGAGTAACAAGAAATATCCCTCAAAACATAGTAAAAGCCCCATCGAGAGACCGATTCTATGTTTTAATGCACGTTAGCGTTGCTAATAAATGCGTAAAGAAATTTCTATAAGCTTGGAAATAGATTGTTGATATACTTACAACCGATAACTATAAACAGACTTTATTTTCATTGAAAAGTACTAATAGGTCAGTTTTATTCACAGGCGGTGTCCCTATTGTCCAAAAAACATTTCATAGCTATACAGTCCGAGCTCGTCAAGGTAGTGCGCAAAGTTCCCGAGACATCCGGACGGGAGGAACGCATCCAAAAAGTGCGGGAGCTAGTCTGCGAAGATATAACGAGGCTTCCCTCATACAAGTTAATACTATAACTGTTTATTATTCGTCGGTTCGTTCGCTGCGATAAATCTCGTTCTAATAAAACGTTGAATTCCTTCCTTAGCATATTCAAAAAATATTGGAGTCCTGGTCAGCACAGCTAGCTAGTTCATCGTTAGTTTTATATCGTGCAGTCGGTCCCTACAATCGCTCGGTTTTATTCGGTGGAAAAAATCCTCCGCTGGACAAAAACGATCCGAGATTAAGGCCTGTGCCTTTTCCTACTAGACGTGCTACCTTCAGTGAAGTTAAACGAGTCTTCGATGTTCTTAGCACCGTAGAAGTATACGGTGAGAATATTTGCAAATAAAAACGCTCGTGTTTATTCAAAAGGAATAATAATTTCACTACTTCATTCAAATTTTTACAGGTTCTGCTGTAGACTTCACAGACTCCTTTCCCATCTCTCCAAGGCAGCCTATCAGAAAAAAGATACCTAAAGTTGAGTTGCTCGATGAAATACCAGAGAGCGAAGTTCCTCTGACTGAAACCAATCCGCCTTCTACCGATAGTCCTACAGATACTGAAAAACAGAAAAGAATAACTCAACCGCTTCCAGACAGACAGCATCGGAACTCTCAACCTCACATAGATAGAGCAAAACCGAGGAAAAGCCCTCGTCGTCCACTACCAGGTAGCACTTTAGTCGATTAGTATCTCTTTTTTATTTTTGTTGTTTGATGTGAACATGTTCTAAAAGTTTTGGATATTTTCAGATATCGTTGCGAGATTAGCGCAGTCTTCGTCAGAATCTGAATCTGAAAATGACGAATCCGGTCCTACGCCAGATGTCCCGATGATTGAGCAGAGCTTTGAGATTGATTTTAGCGAGCATCTTCAAGCCTTTCAGGACACAGTACCGGGATATATTAAATGCAAAAAGGGTCGGAAGCAGAAACGGAAGATTAAGAAAGAGAAGAGCGATGGTAAGTTGGTAAATAATGGGGAATTGATTTTTGGAGGGTATACAATTGCGTTAATATCATATTTTGTTTAACAGAGTTGCTTGCTAATGACGTGCTTAATAACTTGAAGCAAAAATTATGGACTGCTTCAAAACTGGGAGACACAGAGCTCCTATCTTCAGCCTTAGAATCGGCTTTAGTTGAGATACAGAGATGCCAAGAATTGGAAGAACAGATCACTAAAGGTGTCGAGGTTGACGAGGATCCTGCACACTTTATGAACATGGAGAATTTGGTCAAACTTGTCAATGAAACTAATGAAGATGGCAACACTCCATTACATCTCGCAGCCAATGGAGGATTCTTGAGGGTTGTGTGGTGAGTTAACAGGCGATATTGTGTAAAATTAATTGCCATTACTAAGCCTTTTCGTTGCTTCATTTTTACAGGTCATTACTAGAGATCGGCGCTGATCCTTGTAACAAAAATAAGACACGCCAGACTCCTTATGCAGCGGCAACTGATAAAGAGACTAGAAACACTTTCAGAAGATTTATGGCTGCGAATCCTAGTAAATTTAATTATACAAAGGTAATATAAAGGACAAAGAGGCTTGATCTGTGAATTGATTTGATTTGTTAATCGGTTGTTTTTTTTTTTTTGTTTAGTCCCAAATACCTGGACCGTTAACGGAAGAGATGGAACTTGAGATATCCGAGAAAAAGAAACTGCAGAAAAAAGCTAAAAGAGAAAAAGGAAAGGTAAAAAAGAAGGAAGTTGAAAGTCAGAGACAGGAAGAAGCCGATAAACAGCGGTTCCTAAATCTCAGCGATAGGGAAAAGGTGAGTAGATGAATTATTTTTATAAGACTAATCTGTTTTCAATATCCCTAGAATTATTTTCTACTGTTTACTGTCTCACAGAGAGCTATGGCTGCCGAACGTCGGATTTTACAACAGGGGGGAACAATTTTTTCTCGATGTTTTCAGTGCGCTAACGATATGATGAACCAGGTGCCTTTCGAATATGATTTAAACCGTTTCTGTTCGATCAATTGCCTGAAACTTCATCGTGTTATTAATCAAAATTAGTACAATCTTGAATATATTTATCAATAGCAAAAACTCACTAGGATTGGATAGGAGTTACAGATTGAAAATTTTTGTCGATCTTTACTGGATCGTTAAGTATGACGTCGATGTGTATTGTGAGTTGTGGCATAATATTATATTGATATTTAATTGAGAATCTTGAATCTGATTTTTTACCTGAATCATCATAAGCTTTCCGTATCCAAATAACTTCCTTGAATACCTCCTGAAAAATTAGTTCCTGCTTCTAATTATTCAATTGATATAAATAATGATAGAAAAATATGTTTAAATAACAAGTCAAGGGGTACAATAGAAAACATATATTTCTCACTTACAGATAAACCATCGCGATTTTCTCGATTTACAATTACCTATTATTTATTTATTGATTTATACTTCGTCTATTGATCCCAATTGCAAATATCTATTCAATGAAATATTTCCATCAATATTTTTCATCTAAATATAATAATTATCTAAAATTCCACATAATTTTTTTTTTTTTATCCAAAATAATATTTCAGGACTTATATGTATTGTAAATTTTACGTTTAACTATGCAGTTAGATGATACAATACATTAATTGATACACCAAGTAATGATTTTTTAAATATCAATTAACAAAAAATTTATATATATATATATTTAATTCCTCGATCATTTACTTCCGACTGATATGTAAGTCACGCGTATTATTTAATATTAATAATCACTATAACGATTATGATGATGAAATGAAATGAAAATGAAATATGTACGATATTTCTCAAAATCTTGAATATTTAGGTAACCGATATTCAGAGTTAGTAGATATCTAACATAAATGTAGAACTCTGTAGATTATTTTAGGGCGATCCTGAATGAACATTTACAAGCTTCTAAATTCAAAGTTATTAATCTATGTCTCCTATGATCTGGAGATATTCTGGTTCTATGAAAGTACAGAGTGTGAATATGCTATCTTCTTGTTCAATTGACAGAGGTAAATCGTCCTCTTTACCCGTAAGCCAGTAGGTATTCATCACCCCTTTACCCTGAAATATTTACATAATTATTATTATTTGAAGAGATGATTCATGATATTCATCGATCCATAAGTAAGGACTCCTTACTTTCACCTCCATACTTCCTCTCAGTTCCGTAATGTAGCCCCCTAACATATCCAGCGCATCTTTAGTGTTTTGAGATATTTGAATTTTCATTGCTGCAAAAGAAACGAACGATCGAAAAATTTGTTGTTTATCTAATATATCGACTTTTTATTGAAGATATTTTAATATTGACCTTCGCCGGTCGATTCCATACGACTCGCAGTATTTATCGTATCTCCAAAGAGACAATATCGTGGCATAGTTGTACCGACAACACCCGCAACACAAGGGCCAGTGTTTACACCTATTCGAATTTCGAGTCTCTCTTCGGGTCGGTGTGGTATAGCGTACCATTGGATTCCAGCCAAAAGATCGAGGGACATTGTGGCTATTTCACCGACATGTCGAGTCCCTGTATAAAAAAATACAATATCATATTATTATCATTAATATACATCGATTAATAGATAAGTAATAATATGTAATATGAAAACGTACCGTTTCGTTGCGGCAAACCGCTGACTACCATATAAGCATCTCCTATAGTCTCAACTTTGTATACGTCATACTTTTGGATACGAGAATCGAATAATCTGTATAGAGTATTTAACATGTTGACTATTTCCATTGGTGAACTGTTAGCACTTAGTTTAGTGAAGCCGACAACATCGCTGAAGTATATTGTTACAGAATCGAAGTTTTCCGCTGGTACCTAAGAACAGTTTTTTAAAAAATAATAAAAAAAAGATGAAGAAATAAGGAAGTTCAATTATCAATTCACGTAATTCAGTTCTCATTAGTTTCCTTCTTAATACCTGCTTCTGCTGCTTGAGTTGTCTCACCACAGCCGGTGGTAGCATTTGGAAAAGGAGACGATCGCTCTTGCCTTTTTCTTTTCTGTAAAATGTTGCGTATTTATTATTATTATTTTGGTGTTTATTAAATTTCAAGAATCATAAGATGGGTGGAGATGTTTGATGGAATTCACCTAAGCTCATGAGTTCTTGATACTAGGGTTCCTGCAAAGTGTTGAATAGTGAGGGCAGCGTTTCTGACGAGGAGGATTATTACCGGTGAGATAACCAAGACCAGTGCTAGGATCCCAATGACAACTCCCTGCTGGTTAGACGCAGACCTCATTTCTTTAAAAAGGTGCTGCCTACGATTAAAAATAGATCCAGTGCTGAAATCATAATTAATCTTTCTAATCTTACAATTATCTACGGATCATTAGCTCGATTCTCGGTGATCAATTTTACCCCTTTTCTAAAATTTCATTTTTTTTTTTCTTCTCACTGTAATGGCAATTATTCAATATATCGTTTTCCTGTATTTTAGATCAATTTGAACTACGTACCGAATCATTTTTTGTAATTCGATTCCATGACTTCTAAGTACTCCTACATACTCCTCCATGATCGAGTAGTAAGAGTTTACCAGTTTTATATCAATCTTTGATCTTGTGTTTGAGAAAATCTCTTTGCGTCTAAAACGTAAGAACGTTAAGATATGAGATATAGATTGATTTTTATCATAAGTGGAATTTTTTTTTCATCAAATATACCTTCTGAAAATCCATTTTATTATATGTTTCTCTAAAATCAAACGAATTTCAGACATGGAAGGCTTGATTATAGGTAACTCGGTGTTCAGTTGGGTGTGTTGAGTTGTCTATCATCAAGCACTGATTGTGAATTCGTTTGTAATGTTACCATTTTTTCATTATTATTATTATTATTATTATTATTATTATTATTATTATTATTATTATTATTATTATTATTATTATTATTATCACTATTATGTCGAGTATATTTGGAACGAAAAAAAAATAATGGGTTTTAATTATTTGCGTCACTGATGATGTTATATAAAGTACCTACCTCGTTCTCACAGTTTCTTCCATCCCCTCGTCTATATCGAAGAGAAAAAGATCCGGGGCAAAATGATGAATTGCACCAAAATATTCCTGGGCTATAGTATCGTGTTCTACGAAAGATGTTAGTCCCTGAATGGTCAGCTCCCCTTCGCTGTATCTTTGTAGCCCAAATACCATTGATATTGTTACGTGCTCTACTACCATCAGTATGTACTTGTACGCTATAAGCAATCTAAATTGAAGAAAATTAGCAAAAGAAAAAAATTAAAAAAACAAAAAAAAAAATAAAAAATGAATAGAAAATCTAAAATTCTATCATTATTATTATTCATAATAATCGTTATCTTTATGAAAAACACGATAATTATCTCTCAAGATATTATTACTAACAATCTAATTTTTCCTACCTCCATACGTTTCCTGTTGCCGTACTTCCTATACGTTGTGAAATTTGTTCAAGCATGTAATAATTGGTGGTGATGTACCACTTAGTAAATATTTCCACGGCCTCGTTGTGTTGCACAAAATTTTCGGCCCTGTGTTGCGAAAAAATGTTTTTTTTTTTTTCGCTTTATTTCATTACTATTCCTATATGTATAGGTATATACCGTTCGATTTGAAAATCTAAAGGCTCGAATGAACGAAAGAAAAAATTATACGACATTTGGCCTTGACATTTTACTCAACTGATTTATATCCTAAGATCAGGGTAATAATAGCGAAAATATTAACATGCAAATTTGGTCTTGTTTACGACGGATGTTACCAATTAATTTTATAATCTTATCCAATAACGTCATCCTTGAATCTAATCCAGTAGCTAGCTTGTCCTTAAAAGGAGTTTTATTTTCTCAAACTGCAACAGCTCTAGTTCGCAATCAGACTCAGAATCGGAATTATCATGATGGATAGAAAATTATCAATAAATTTTACGAACCCTTACCCTGTTTTGAATAGATCTCTTCGCACTTTGCTGAAACAGATGAAAAAAGAAAATATTAATGACATGATCTGTTAGCTCAAATATTGTGAGATAAAGTTTTATATGAGGTAAAACGCGTCAAGTGGACTACTGCAAATTTCATTCTAGCGATTATCTCCATTTTTGGTGCTCAAACTATAAGAAAGAATGATAGCTGGATTGAAAGTGCGCATCGTGAGATTTAAAATGCTTCTTCAAAAATTTGACCACGATAAAAATTGACTGAGATAAATACGAAGAGAAGAATAAAACAGTTTCGACGATTCCATCATTTTTCACATTATTCTCTGTAATTACGAAGCCAATTCAGCTAAAATTTGCTTTGAGCACGAAAAATGGAGAAAATCGTTGGAACAAAATTTGGAAATTGGTCCACTTCGCGCGTTTTGCCCCGTATACTTGAGACTATAACGAATACCTGAAATTAGTTAAATGCAAAAAGATGCTGGACGATGGATCCTCGTTCCATGCACTCCAATTCGCATCTCTAAGAACGTGGTCTGTATGTGCGTAGGTATCGTTCAGCACAGTTCTTGGTATTACCATAAAACATACATCGGAAACATTTAGATATTTGAATAAATGTGAATTTCAAATGTAAAATTCGACGAATAAAATTGCATACCGCAATGCAATTGAATGAAACGCAATGCAATTGAGTGCAGGTTTTGTCGTATCTGCTCAAACTCCGTAATAAATTCTTTCGTCATATACCGATATCGATTTGGTTAAATTAAAGTAAAACTCACTTGTTTCTGTGGGAAAATACGAAGAGAGCACCCTCCGTTCTTTCCTGTTGAAACGCCGTGAGTAAACGTTCGATTTCAACGGTCACATTTATCTACGAATAAAATAAAAAATAAATGAAATGAATGATCAAAAACAAAAACAAACAAAAAAAATGATACGCGTGAATTTTGATTCTCTTCAAATTCGTTCGTTAGAATATTATTTTTCCATCGAGTTTTCACACGGTATGTGTTACCCAACGTTATCTAGTTCGTAATTAAAATAATTGAATTGACGACGAGTGACGCAATTTCATTCTTACCGAAATCCAAAGATAATCAACGATCGTATCCACCGAGTTTTAATCAATGATCATATAATGACGTAACCCAGGATCGTTCAATTAGGATATTTAGTAAGATCTTATAATATAATGGGATTACAGGATTAATTTATAAACCTGTTGTTCGATGTGTTCCGCTCTTTGTAGAGCCTTAACCGCTGTAGCCATGTTGTGACAACTTTGAGCAATCAAAGCTACGATCGGGATAAACGGTAGTAAAATTAACTGTATCAAGTAGACTCTTTGTCCATCCTTTGATCCCGGATTTACATGAAAACATCCAGCCTTAGCGGGTATCTGAAAGGTGTTAACGAGTAAAGAAAAAAATGAAGAAAGAAACTTTTTTAATATATAAAAAGATCAAGCACATAGTTATTTGCACTTCCGGGTCATTTAATAGTCAAACCTAATGATCGTTACCTGATTACTAATTGTCTCCTGAGTTTCGTTACCGCCACTTGACGGCCTCCTAGATCTCGGAGATTCTTCAACGATCATTTTATTTTATTTTATTTTTTTTTTATTTTCCTCCCCTGTTATAAGACGCATCATATTATGTACAAACGAAAATATTCATCGTTATATCCATTGGATGGAGAATTTCTTTACTTTTACCTTAATATACGATCCTCTCTCTCTTGTTTCAATATATCGAAACGTTTATCTCTCTACTATAATATTGGCATATATCTCGTATGTCGGGCTCTAATACGGTCTGAATTTTTTATAAGGTCGTTGTAATTTGTTTGCCAATTTGGTCCGAAGGTTGGTGGAAAAAGCTATAATAAAAAACAAAAAGGAAAAAAAAAAAAATAATGAAAAAACCGGGGACAAATTTTTGTATTCTATTATTTGAAATTTCCATTCAAGGTCGACGGATGCGCTGCTGCAGGTACACCGGTTCTGTTATACGAATCAAAAATTCTATGTCACGTCTCTGTTTTATATACAATCAAACTGCCCTTGAATTACATATTGAAATTTTTGCTTTTTGCCGTGTTAATTGAGCGAAAGTTCGTTAGTCGGATACAATTAAGCAGTACTTCTGCGGCTGCAGAGGTGCAGCATCGCGGCGATATAAATTCACGGAATATATGTATAGCTGTATTTATTTTTATTTTGTTTCTAAGTTCTGTTACTTATCAGAGTGATTATTATAGAAATTTTACTGCACAACGATATATATGAAAAGACAAAACATTTACAAAATAAAATAAAAACGAAATAGCACAAAACGGAAATTGAGATGAATCGACTTGTTGCTTAACTTTTTATTTTCGAGCTCGGAACTGTAACTTCAATGCTTTGACAAAGTTTTGCTGTTCAGCGATTTGAGAATATATAAATAGCGATATTATACTATACAGTGACATAAAATAGAATTATAATTGATTTGTAGAAATAAGAAAAGTGTGGATTTTTTTTTATTTATTTTTATATACAATTCTTGGAAACAAGTTGGAAGTTAATTATTGACCTTTCAGTTTTCTGTTACGAATTCAAGACGCGTCAGATGCACGCGGCCGTAAATTGACTTTAACTTTTACCTTCCCTGATGGTTCCAACTTTTCAAACTTGAAATAATGTATATAGAAATGAAATTATCACCGCCCATTCAAAATGCGCGAGTTTGAAAAACATAAAACAATCAAATAACAAGAGAACTCAGATTCGAAAAATTCGAAAATAAAAAAACTAAGTTGAATCATCTGTACGTCACTAAGATTGAAAAAATCCTATGGACTCATGTACGAAAATTTTATTATCGACGGAATATTTTCATTCAAAATATTCTCTATAATCGTAGAAATTTTATCTTTCGATTTTAACTTTTATAATTTCAGTCAATTTCGTTTTAGTAGGTATATTATTATTCGTGTAATAGTTAAACACACATATCTGCTTAATAAAAAGAATTAAAACCAGTTAGTAAGAAACTGTCCAAGAACTGTACGACAATATCTAAAAACAAGAGAGAATTCTTCAGAGTTAACGTAGCCGTGTACCCTTTGACATTTGTCCTCGTCTTATAATTAACTCAATAATTATTTCCAGTATAGGTACATACATATATCCACATAGATAAAAAAATATATACAACTTAAGATTTATACATACATTCACTCGTTTCTCTCACAACCACACGGATATTTTTTTACTTTCTAAAAAGTTGGAAAAAAAAAATAATTGAATAATATTAATTTTTATTAATCAGGATTCATAATAATTATCGAACTCCCTGTGTAATTGTTCTATAGGTATATACATATATCTTTACCGCGATCTTTCGTATAAGCGTATAGTGGATACATGTATACAAAATTTATTATACTCGGCGATTAAATTTCCCGCGGTATTATTTCGCGCCAATTTTAATAAGCACGTGGTGTGTTGGAGTACGTATACGCGGTTCTACCTATACAGGGATCAGCGATGTATCTTCTCGCTAACAACGAACGCACTACCTCACTCGCGTGTTATTTTCTTTATTTATTTATTAATTCATTCAATATAAAATTTTTTACATTTATGACTGATATTTAGTGATTAAAATCAGATATCAACTAGCCCCAAATTTATAAAGGCGTAATTGAAACGATTCTTCATATATTATAGCCGCGTCGGCGTTCGCCACTCGGGAAATACTAAACTGGCAAATCAAGTACGCGAGAATTTACACCGGATCTTTGCTTTGAACATTACGATCAAATATGTAACGTGATCGAGTTTCTTCTGGTGGGGAAAATATATTACGATTAATAAAAAAAAAAAAAAAAAGAGAGAGAGAGAGAGAGAGAGAATAAAAATCAAAAAATAAAAAAAGCATCACAATTAAACTATTATATCTGTAATTTGGAGTTATATTATCGTTTATAGATTTTATTCGTTTCCAAAAAAAATAAAATAATTCGAAAAAAAGACAACTCATATTCCCATTTTGTCGTTGTTTATATTTCTGACAATTTTATTATCCGATTGAAAAACGATTTTATACGATCTTCTATTTGGTCCGAAAAATTTTTCCTTCCGAGTGAGAAGCCCCTTTTTTTTTTATTTCTTATTTTTTATTTACCTCTCCAGTTTTTTTTTTTTTTTTTGTTTTTTCGTTTTTCTATAATTCTAACATAGAATCGAAAATCGTGTGATGCGAGGCCCGCGCAAACTGATGATCGGTTCTACGGTCGCTTCCGTACACAATACCGCGAGCCAAACTCACCCTTAGTCGATCTGAAGCGCCAGCGCAAACCCGCGTCCTATCGTCCCTCGGGAATCCCCGCTTCGCGTAATTCAACCTTGATTCAAGGTTGCGTCCTCCTGCTCCTATACCCCTACTCCTCATTTTTCCTCCTCCACGATTATGCCTCGTTTCTTTGTATGTGTTCCTCTGATCCTTCCCTCTGCACGAAATTTGTTTAATATACACGCGTAAGGGTTGATATCTATATCCTCATTCTTACAGTCTTGAGACTAGGGACTTGGAGAGGGTAGTCCAGGGTCCGTAAGGGAGTTAAACTCGCGTGTCGAATTTATTACGTGATTTCAGGGTCTAGTCCGTTTCCTTATATACGATCACTTTACCTGCATTATCCTATTTTTCTACCAATTTTTTATTTCACATTTATCTTTCTTTTTATATTTTTTGTATTTTTTTTTTAGACGGGACCCTTCGAAAAAAATTAGCCCTTATATTTTTAATCGGACTGTAGTTATATGTAGCTTATTAGTTATCACCAACTAGCTTATAGAGCTATAGGCGTCGTGGCGCCACTACGTCTGTCGTACTAGTAAACACCATTTGTTTTTCAAATGAAATGCTAAGAATCGATTCTATAGTTCAGAGACTTACCTATACCATTTAGCTGAGAAACGAAACGAAAATATTCGGTGAAAATTTTGATCGTTGAGAGTACAAACAAATAAAAAAAATAAATAAAAAAAACAAGAGAAAATTTGTGAAAAATCAGTCAAAATTTAATAGATCGAATTTTATTGCCGCCTGTAAAAATAATTTTTATTTTTTTTCGGGAAAAATTAAGAAAACGAAAATTAAGAAATGGACTAAATTATCATGAGAAGCCTTTTTCTTCTGTATATATTCTGTAAAGGAAATCAAAAGCTGCATGAACAGAAGCAGAGCGTTATCAGCAGTATAGCGACATATCGTTATAATTGGTGAAGTGAGTAAATTTTATCATTTTTTTTTTTTCTACTAACGTTTGCGAACCTTACGGAATGGCCTTATTAAGCGGTATCGAGTTCTTTATGTTTTTGCTTTGCCAAGGTCATCTTATAGAGAGGATAAAATGCGATGTAACAGTATCTGCAGCCCCCAAGATATACTTAACGAGAAGTATACAAAGGATGAAAAATAATGAAAAAAAAATAAAAATAAAAAGAAAAATTTACTCTGCAGCAGTCGCGATCTTCCAATAGCGAGAAGAACAGCATAAATGATTACCGGCCGGGTTATCGGGTTTCCTTATATTCTCAATACTCTTAAGAGTCTCTTAAAATTCTTTACATCCTTTAATTTTCCAATTTTATATATTTATTTTGTAATTTTATATTTATATGCCTTAGTTTCGCCTATATACTTAGCATATTCATTTTCAAATTCGAATTCCAACAATTATTTTCACAGCTATTTATACTCAATTAATATACATTATCCGGGAATAATTGGATGTTGTATTATACGTTTTATAATAATTATTCACAAATGAATTACAATATATATCCCCACTAATTTATACGTTATACGTATATTGGTACTATAGGTATACATACCTATTCCTAAATCACCCGTGCCTATCATCTATACGTGGTATAAAATATATTTTCTTTTTTTTTTATTTTAACGAAAACCTTGCAGATGGTATATTGCATATTCAATATGTTTATTCAACTATAATATTATATATGCCAAATTTCACCCAACGCTGTATAACCATTAATTTCTTTCTTTATTGAAACGTTGTGTTGTGTGCAAAATTACGTATACCATATGTAATGTATGTATATCTAGGCACACACACACACGTACTACTGAATTTATCGGAAAATATTATAGTAGAGGTTTTTTTATATATATATATATATATATATATATATATATATATATATATATATATATATATATATAAATTTATATATACTAAAAAAATTTCGATAAATTGTGGGTGTTGGTTGATATATGAAATCTCGACTACCAATATATATGTAAGAAAATTTATTATATAAGAGAGACATACATTATGCAGTTTCTACATTCAGTACGTACGTACCTATCCGAGTTTCTGTTCTTTTCTTTTTTTTTTTCCTCCGTCTCTTTTTACCCTTTAATTTTATTACGTTTATTATTATTATTATTTTTTTTTCCTTCTACAAACAAGAGGATATTATTTTATTCATTGCGATAAAGAAGTGAACTCAACTGGAGAACGGTGGGTTCTGTATATAGCTGCATGTATATACCATGATTTATTTTATGCTCCAAGTAACAGCAATTAGATAAAATAAACGTTTCTTCATTTTGTATTCAATATGTATAATCTCCAGGATAATATAATTTCTTCTTCCTTTTTTTTCTTGCATCTCGCTCCCACCGGAAAATATTTGAGAGTAGGGCTATGGAAGAAATTTTTTAAATTGAAAAAAAATCGTGTCTCTCCAATGTTATTTAAATAAAATGGGAAAACTTACGATTCATTGAGTCACCTCACGGAATACCTTTTTCTTCTTTTTTATTGCCATCACTTCGTGAGGATTTTTTTTTTTTTTTTAACCATATTCTACAGAATTCTCAGATTATAGTAGGGGCAAAAAAAAATTAAATAAACAAATAAGTAGATAAATATAGGTGTATGATGTTGCCCTGAAACGAGAGTGTAGAATATTTATTCAAATTTTAATCGAATCGTGTAGCCAAAGCTGAGAGACAAATATTTTTAATTCCGTACTCGATCTATATATGATCATTGATCGAATAGCTGCGAGCCTTATACATATACCTATATACGTATTATAATAGTATAGATTAGTATATAGACATTGGATCGTTGACTAAATTGTAAAATGTCAATTAGTCAAGTTAATTAGACGCCCGCACTTCATCACTGTAAATAGCAGTAATTAAGAAGCTGTGAATGCAGTTATAAAGTGCATATAAGCGCATTATTCCAGGGTTGTAATTTCTTAATTATTTCACTTACATTAACGCGACATTAATAGTTTTGCTATTTCGTATTACGTTGAAGCAGTTAATCGAGATCGAAAAAATTATAAATAATTTATTTATTTATTATTTTTTTTTCTTCTACTTACCAATAGCAAGATACCAATTAATCATTTACTAATCACTTGATTAGTCGACGAAATTTTTTTTTTTTTTTCTTTCACTCCACGAATTATTACCTTTTTCGTGAACGTCGGTATATATCGGTTGATCGTTGAGTTTTACTATTTTTGACGTAATTACCCATCGTAATGGCTCGATAAAGTTGCAGCTAGATATCATCCGATCTTGCCAATTTTTTTCTTCTAGTTTTATTTATTTTTTTTTCTTTTCCTGTCCTACGTGATATTTTTGCATCTTCGGTGTAAATATTTTCGACTCGTTTTGAACTCCAATTTTATACTTCACCATCGATATAATAACTCATAGGTATATATTCTCATTTCTGTAGGTCGTTTTTTTATTTATACTTTTTTTTTTTTTTTTTTTTCTCACACTTTATTTATTCAGCGATATAATTGATCCCCTTTGATTGAACATGCGTTGGAAATTGCTACCGCGATATTGTATGTATCGTATAGCTTTCGTAGGGTGATTTAAAAATAAAAAAAAATAAATAAAAAAATAAAAAAAAACCACAGGGATGAAAGAGAACAATAATAACAATATTGAAAAAAATAATAACAATGATGATAGTAATAATAATAATAATAATAATAATAGTAATATAAATAATTAAAATTATTATAATTATAATTATAATTCTCTGGCCATAGGTATAAGTTAAACGACGTAACTAAAGGATTTCCCCAATCACGGTTATGGATTATATTATAGATGGCTGTGAGCTACTTACACGTTACCTAACTGATCTATCCGATTATTATTAGACTATTATTGAAATTTATTACATTACAGGTATAGGTAATGGTATTGAGTTAGGGCAGGTAATTATAGTATGATTTGAGAGAAAACAAAAAAACAAAAAAAATTATCAGTAAATTTTTATCAAAGCTTTTTTTATTTTTTCTTTGCAATAAGTTTGAATCTGAAATAAACAGAAGAGTGGTACTAAATAAATTAAAATAAAGACGAACGAGTAAAATCATCGATCATGATCATATTGATGCACAATATATAGGTTATATACATATATCGTTTAATCATTATCACTACAGTAATAATTAATTATTATAATTATTATTATCAGATGAAACATTATATAATAGAGTAATCACAGTACACAATATAGGTATGTGTATATAGCGTGATAATTAATATATTTATACCAGGTATAATAAAGGATGAGGTAAAATTTGGATTTTAAACATTGATATAAAATTGTACGGTATATGTTTTCATGCATAAATATATGCTCAGGATAATAATAGTAACAGGTATATATAATATAGGTATGCATGTGTATTTGTATACGTTTTTACATAGGTATATATCTGTTTGTTAAGATTTTTTTCTTTTTTTTTTTTTGGTTTTCTTTATTTCATTTTGTTTTTTTGTTAATCTAAATCGCAAATGTATACAATACACTATACAGTAAACCTATCACGTAATTATCAATTTACTATAATGACTAGTATATTGCACGTACTCGCACGTGACGATAACAGTGATACAAATCAATTTGAAGCTTTTTTCTTACTTATTTATTTATTTATTTATTTATTTATTTATTTATTTTTCCACTATTTTTGAATGGGACTTGGCAACAATTCGACTAAAGCAACGCACGAACAAACTTAGATATATATTTAGCAAATCAAATTGCACGGTAAAATTTTCCTCATATACAGTGAAACGCACTTTTAAAATACTTATCTATTTATTGATTTATTTTTATTATTATCATTATTATTAATTATACATATATCCCTTATCTATGTGCTTTTTTTCATCCCTCACTCTCTCGCTGCACGCCATTATAAATATCACCAACTATAAGTATACTAAAATTATTATTAGTATTATTATACGGTCGTGTATTAATTATGTAATATCGTATCGATAATCAGTGATAAAGTACTAAACTGCATCCCTGGAAATTGTGGAAAACTCACGAAAGAGAAACGATAAAAAAAAAAATATATATATATATTCATAAAACAATTCATGATGGGTCTTATATTTTTGGAGCAATCTTAGCTCAAATCGAAGTGGATTCATCGCTACCTTCGGTGTCTTCATAATCGAGGCCATACAATTTGCAAATGTCTGTTTCCATCCAGCTATTATCTGCAGAAACTTGAAATTTATTTTTCGAATTTCTTGACTCGATTCTAACGTACGAATCCTTTCGTTCTATTTTACCTCCTTCGGGACGTTGAATGCTGGTGCTTTTCGCTATGACTTTCGGCCCTTTCCTGGATTCTTTCTTCTCCTGCGCCGGGGTAATTTCCTTCTCTGAATCGACCGAATCCACCGAATCTCTGTTGGAATTTTGCCAGGCCTTTCTCCTGCTCGATTGACTGTTCCTCCTCCCTATTTTCGGACTCTCGTTATCCAAGTCCAGGTACTTTCTCATCCATTTAGGCGTTTCACTACCGTAAACTATCGCCTTATTCAAGCTCTTCGGACTGGTCAGTATCATCGGTACCTCGCTTTCTATAACTGTTGTGATCACTTGCTCGTTCCTGTCGAAATTACTTTCGAGAAACTTCTTCCTCGGTATAACCGACATGTTTTCCTTGACAAGAAAGGAGGAAGAATCACTCGAAGTTTCATAAGTGTATGAATAATGCCGTTGAATGTTCTTCGGCGGTACTCCTTCACGGTCGTAAATAATATCATCTGTTGAATTTTTCACCTTTGGTTTGTCCCCCTTCTTCAAAACTTCCTCAATCTTTTTCGCCTTCTTTATACCCGGCAGTAAACACTGGCGTAAATTTCCCGTTATACTATGCCTCTGTTTTGCTGGTGGATCTAAAAGTCGGCGTAAACTAGAAGTACTTATATCTGGAACTGACATTCGGTGATTATTATTAGTCTGTATAGTTCCAGTCGGCAGAGGGGGTAGTGGATCAAAAACTGACTCAACACGAGGGAGGAGAGGGCTGGTGCTGGTTATCAGAACGCTCTCGAGACCATCGGCGGCCTTTTTACCCTCGCATCCTTGATCAATTTTGGCAAGATTTTCCGATATCGGTGAGCTTGCGATTGGCAAAAGTCTCGACCTCCGTTTAGGCTCGTTAAGGGAACTGTCCAAACTAAATCTCTGCTTTGGGGTGCCAGCGATGAGCTTCAAATCGTTCGCAGTCTCGAGTTCAGGAATTGAGAATCTGTCCCTGTTAAATTTGGCCAAATCAACGGGCTGCAGTTCCTTGATATGCCGTGATCTCGAAGCGCCAAAATCGAGCTGATAGAGTCTGTCGCGTTGGGCGACCTTAGGTGGCGAAGAAATCCGCTTGTGTTTTATAGGCGAGTTTAGAATATTCTGAAGATCTTTTCCCGAGCTTAAACAAGGCTGTGATAATCTCTGATGACCTCTTCCAGGGTAATAATCACCGGGTACCAATGTCGGCTGAGATAGTCTCTCCCTCTTGTGGGGTGGGTCGCGTTTCAGGACGTGAGTAGGATCTGATTGCGAGGGAAGTCCAGCCGAGTGAACGTTCGGCGCCGAAAGTCTTTCCTCGTCAATTTTAAAGTTAATATAATTGTCGCCGGACGCTCTAAGACTGGGATAAGACAACCGGCCTCTGTTTATCCCGACAAAATTGATGCCAGAAAAACTGGAGTTCAATGTTGGCTGGGACATTCTTATCCGGCGATCAGAAGACCCGGAAGTTGACCTTCCATCATTGTAGGATACCAAAAGCGTTGGCAAATTCGGCTGGGAGTAACGACTGCGTTGATTTGGCGGTGTGAATGTTGAACTCGGTGGTGTCGACCTCGTCACATCACTGCGCATAGAATCCTGAGATTCTATACTTGACTGAGACTGAGGACACCGGACAGCACCGATGTGAAGATTGGGCTGTGAGAGGCGGGTCTTTTTCACCGGACATTTTAAATGGTCGATTAGATTCGGCTGGGACAAACGTATGCAGGTATTTGGTCGTATTGGACCGTGTTTGTTGAGGTACCAGAGGTCTCTTCGGGAATACGGCTCGCATCAGAGAGTACCTTCTTCTCGTAGACGTCGCATGAAGACTGGCCGAACGTCCTCGAAGAATGATGGCAGGTCTAATTCCGCAGCTCGTGCTATACCTCCGTCTTTGCACTCTAGCCAGTAGGTGTCCATTAGTCCTTTACCCTGGATTCAAAATTTACGTATACATACACCTGTCGTTGTTATTGATTAAAATGACGAGGTAACGGCAACCAGCAGTTTTAGTTTCCCAAAAAATATGGAATCACGGATTTAAGGGAGGACCAAAGCATCTAGTCAAAATACAATTTACCAGTTCGCGATTTTGGTCAAATAATTTATTTTTATAAACCATTTCACTAAGCTCGGGGTTATATTTCGCTTACTTTTACGTCAACTAGACCACGATGTTCGATTCTGAATCCTCCAACGGCGTCCAGAGCTTTTTTCATCTCGAGACTGATGTGAATTCGTAAAGCTAAGAAACAGAGGAAAAGATTTTCGCTTTAGAAAATGTTTAGGAAACAGGATGTGAATAGTTTTACTCCAAAATCGTGAGTAAAAAAGTAGTTATGAAGTCTTTTTATCGACCAGTGTCCACTTCGTGGACTCTTCCCGTTTCGATTTCCCTTCCAGTTTACAAATTTAATGACCAAACTTAGAGAAAATTTTCAACTTTCAGTAAAACGACAGAATTCTTTGAGAATTCAAAGAATAGCAGTTTTTTTTTTTTTTTGCTGCAATACATTTCGCGTAACATCCTTCACGTCTGCAAAAAATTACAACCTTCTCCGGTCGATTCCATGCGACTAGCAGTGTTAACAGTGTCTCCGAATAAGCAGTAGCGAGGCATCTTGGTTCCCACGATTCCAGCCACTACTGGACCGGTGTGAACTCCACTGCGTATTTGAAGGCGTTCTCCAGGTCTACGAGGAACTTGAAATACCGTTGAAGCTGCGAGGAGGTCCAAGGCCATGGTGGCAATTTCTGAAACGTGTTTATCGCCTGGAAGAAATGTATCGCATATCGAAGAGTTAGAGATGTCACTGTTCCGGTTTCAGGTTTTAATGAAATTTGGCGTGCAGATGGAATGGGAAATGCGGAGACTACGTGCGTTTGTTACTTTTGTTATTGATCAACGTCGAACGTAACGGGCAAGCGTAAATTGTTAAATGTTAATGCGTGGCTTTTGTATGGGGGATTGCGTACTTTTACCATTTTTTACTGGAAGGCCAGAGGCCACCATGTACGAATCTCCGATCGTCTCGACCTTGTAAACGTCGTAGCATTCTATCCTCGCGTCGAAGAGCTTGTAGATAGAGTTCAAAAATGTAACCACCTGAAAGGAGGAACTTTTTGAATCGGCAAAAAATACTAAAAAAAAAAAAAAATGGTCAGATCTCGTTCGTTCTCCTCATTCCCACCTCCAACGGCGTTGTTTCTGCTGCGATTTCCGTAAACCCAACGATGTCGCTGAAGTAGACAGTCACGGCCTCGTAGTATTCGGCGGGAACCTGACCGGCATGCAATATCATAATATGAGAAAAGGAATCTAAGAATTAACACGACGTATAAAAATGAGGAAAAAACTTCA
This sequence comes from Macrophya alboannulata, assembly GCA_949628255.1. Classification (NCBI taxonomy): domain Eukaryota; kingdom Metazoa; phylum Arthropoda; class Insecta; order Hymenoptera; family Tenthredinidae; genus Macrophya; species Macrophya alboannulata. Next base: position 6,617,546 of record OX451212.1, on the reverse strand, counting down.
AGACTTGGTTGGATATTTATTTTAGAAATTATTCTAAAGAACCTGTTGCGTTTGCTTCAACTGCTGAGCTACACTAGGAGGCAACATTTGAAATAGTAGAGTATCGCTCTTCCTCTTCTCTCGCTTTAGTTCTCGAGCTTTCTGGGCCAAATTTGCGGCGTACATCTGGAAAAAAAAATAATCTTTGAGTTTGATCATATTTAGGGATGGAAATTGCGGGTCCAATATGATACGCGTTTTTTCTTATATCGCTTTTGAAATTATAGTTTCACTTCTCGTGATCGAGGGCTCATCTACAAAAAATGAATTCCCCCGTCGATTTAAAAAATAAAAATTGTAATTGTGAAAAGTGTGGAAGTTGAATAAACTAAATTTTTCTGCTATACAGTTTCCCGTCTACACTGTTGGAAAAAATATGTCAATTTTAACTCATTTCGCATGTCCCATTAGGTCCACTAACTTTTTTTAGTTATTTTCACAAAAACATGATATGTAAACCCTCAACGTGGGATTTAAGTTGATATTTGTAGTTCCATTCCATGAGTCAATAATACGTAATCAATCTGTTAAATTGAAAATGATTGAATGTTCATAACGAATGATAGCTAAGTCAAATCAACTGAAAATACAGTTGGAATTGATATTTTTAGTTTTTATATACATAAACCATATGTTATTTGAAAGATTTAACATAAACATAAAGTTATCTCTTTATTATTCTGAAGTTAACATAATAGATGTGTCAAGTTCTGTGTAATTATGTTAATAATAATTTTCAACATGAATACCAGCTTAACTCAAATCGAATTCGTTAAATTAACATTCGAATATGTATTGAATTTAACATAATATCGTTAACTACGAATTTTTTTGACAGGAATACACAATTTTTCCAACAGTGTACATATTTCATATGGAGTATATAGGTTCAGCCTCTCAACGATGGGTGAATTGTTGACTTAGACAGAAATATCGATTGTCAAGTCTCAGGATTGACGGTGAGATATAATACACTGGGTGTTCAGTTGGAAAATGCGACGTAATAAACTCAATTTCCGCAAATGTATGATTACGTAATTTTCCTGGATATACTTTTTTCCCCGAAATTAGATACAAACTATTCGGTTCAAGAGCGATTCCAGATATAGAATAGTTGTCATTTGAACGAGTGGGAAATTTTTTTTTTTTCTTTCCAAACTGACTTTTAATAATCGCGATAAAATTTGATCGACGTCTGCAGCCGTACCTTCAGTCTGCAAATACCCTCCAAGCTCGCAAGCTCTCGGTTTATGAGGTTCAATTGGATTCTTTATACAGGATAAAATGGGGGCGAGAACAGGGTGAAAAAAAAAAAAAATGTAGGAAAATTCCGCTTCGTTTCCTGGGCGTATTGTAGGTATAGGTGAGTGAAGAGAGAGAAAAAAACTCACCTGAATTGTCGCCACCGCGTTACGTACGAGAATTATAATAATTGGTGAAATTACGAGTACCAAAACGACGATTGCGATACCTGCGACTTCTTTGTTACTAGCGTCCTGAAGGTTAGAGCTTACGTAGTCACTGGAAATAAAATGAATTAAAAACTACTGTACCTATATAAAAATCGAAATTGGAAAAATTTTTATTCCCAATTTCAGAAATCCTGCTGATATTCCATCTTTTCTCTTATGGGTATGGCTATGTAAAATAAGCTTCTCGAGGCGCGAGGATATCCGATTCGGGACGTTAACGGTTACACAATTTCGTATTGTTTTACGTAAACCACTATAATTGAATTGCGTAAAAATATCTGTTATCTCAAACTCACCGTATCATATGACGCAATTCACGTTGCAACTTTCTAAGCTCGTCGACGTAAGTAGCCATTGAATCAAAGTAGGCAATAGCGTCGTCTACACTCGGCTGGCGTTTTCGATTTTCCAAAATTTCATCCCTCCTAGAATAAACAGCACATAATTTATCGAAAGCAAAATGTGAACGGCAGGGTTGAAATAGAACGCTTCATAACTATGGTACGTGTACGTATACGTAGTTGAGAGAAGAAGTTATCGTTATACGATAGTTTGGTGAACCGAATAGAAAAATCGTTGGAGTTCCTTTTCATCCCCCACAAAATTCCGTTAGTAACAGACGAGTAAATACGTCTATGGATATTAATATCGATAACAGATAATTGGTTTATAAATGAATTTTAATTTTCGATACAGCTGAAAAGGAATAAGTTAAAACCCGGATGAAAATCGGATCGAAACGCCACCCCCAAGCTCCCCGATCTTTAGTCAAAAATTTTGGCGAAATTATAATTGTAAATATTTTTGAGACTCACCTCGACTTGATTTTACCATATTCTGGCATAGTTTGAGTAAGATCGGCGTAAAATTTTTTTAACGAAGGTACGTAGGTGAGAGAACCATTCAAAAGATCACGTCCAAGTGCCTCGTGACGTACATAGCTCACGTAACTATCACCGGTAAGTATACCACGTCCAAAATAATTGATTCCGTAAACAGAGGCGATTCCCAAACTCTCGATGCTCCGCAGAAGATTTTTGAACGATATCAAATACCTGTGGTGAAATTTCATCAGGTCTCTTATTTCCAATATTTTGTAAAAGACAAAATGAAAAATCTGCGGCCTCTTTTTACCTCCAAACTCCGCTGTTGTCTGTCTCTTTTATCTGGTTTGTCAAATGGTCCAACATCGCCGCATTTACACTCGTATACCAGGCCATAACTTCAGCGATGCTGCTTTCTGAGCTGATCTTATCTCTGAACAGAAAGACAGTATAAGAATATTTGACATGACCTACCCTAAGGACTGAAGAGCTTTTTTTTTTTTGATAAATCGATTTTTACCGATACACTGAAGTAGTATAGGTGAATTTGAATATTCCAATAATTCTGAAGATAATTGTGCAAATAGATGAAATAATTTTTACGTTTTGTCGACATACATTGAAGTATTGAACGTCGAGTATAGGTCGACAGAGAAATTGTCTAAAAATACTGTGCGGTTGTTCCAGATGGTTACTCGCGCGTTCACCTGTTACGTCACTAATATCTATCCGTCTCCTTCTCTTTGAGGGAATTTATTAGGTCGATGGTTTGCGCGTCCGTACATAACACAGCATGATAGTCGATAGATCATGACGTCCCCCAGGCTATAGTATAGTAGTGAAGAGGGTGTTGCACGCGGTCTCGTGCCTACGTAACACCCCACCAACTTTTCCAAAGCTCAACAAGTAGAAAGCCAGCTCCACCACTATCCCCCAATGTTCACAGGTATATGTACCTATATCCCATCTATAATTCGCTCTATTTATTTCACCCTCTAGCCCCTCTACCCTCCATGATTTGATTAACGATATAATACCTGATATGGTTTTTCAAAAGCTTTTTAACGATTAGACAAGTTCGCAAAGTTCCGATACCTACGAGGAGGTGCAGGAGAACCAGGGCGTCGATCTACGAGATACTTACTGCAAGACGACAATGACTAATGGATATTTTTGTCGTAAAAGTAATTAGGATAACTGGCGCAGTTCACCACCTGTGGACTCCTTGTTTATCCATATAAGGGGTCGGGTCCAAGTTCCGAGTTTTAAAAGTATATCGAACGGTAAAAATTCCCAATTTTATATCCCGAAGTCGATTTCAAAAAATCAAAAAACACCCGTTACACCTCTCCGATAAATTTTCGGTTTCTTTGACTCTCCGAGTTATTAGCTTTCTGCAATATTTCCGAATTCAAATGGTCTGAACTTTAACGGTACGGAAAATTCGAGATCGTCTCAAATGAATTCGCATTTTTGACTGTTTGGAAGTCCTCAAAATTAGAATTTCATAGAAAACTCCTGTGACTGGTATATTATACCCCCCGTCCCCCAAAAAGAAAGAAAGAAGACTCACGATTTCTAGAAATAATCGATGATCGATAAATTATTTTCATTTCATTTCTTTTTTTTTTTTTTATCCAGGACAATAAACAGGCAACGACGAATGATTGATTGACGTAACAACGTTCTTGTTCGTTCACTTGAATCGTGTTTTGAGTGCATGCGAGATATAAATTTATATAAGAGAGGGTGTTTTAAGGGGATGAAAAAGAAATGGAAAGATGTATTATATAAGAGCTGGGTGGTAAATCGACGTTGAAATTCAATACGTGTCGAGAATCGCGTACTGTATAGAAATTCAAGTTAATGGAGCGCGGAGAGATGCAGCTGTGATGAGATAAAGTGATTGCACACGCAAAAAGAAATAAAAAAAACGAACGAACGAACCTTGAACGTATAGACTTGTTCGTTATCAAGTGAAAAAATTCGCACCGTTTATATGTATATTAGATTCAGTCAATTTATTTGAATTGCAATACACTTGATATCCACCTATAGGTAATATCGCTTCTATGTTCTTAATACGTTTCGCGGATAATTATAAGGACGTTGGGAATTGACGTTCGTGTTTGTGGATAAATAGAGAACGTGTCACGCAAGTTTTTACTCATATTTGTCCCTACATACGATTCCACTCACAATTATTACCGACACTGATGTATACCTGTATGTATGTACATACGTACGTAAGGTAGGGTAGCTCCGTTTTATTCCATAGCGATATCGAACTGGGAAATAACAAACATTTACAAGAGCTTCGAACATTTGTTTAAGATATTAGCTAATGCATTGGGCGTGACAATGCTCACTTCTTTTGTCGACACTTGATAGATGATAGTATCTAGAATTAATACATCGAATAGATTACCGTGAAACAGTCGAGAACAAACAAAGATATAGAAAAAAAAAACTACCCCTTGTAAAACATGGCTCAAGTCCTCCGAGCATTTCGAACCTCGAATAGTTTCTCTGTGATAATATCCTATTCTCTGTTTTTTTCATATCCAATATCATTAATTTCCATAATTATGAAAATTTCAAGCTACACACACACACACACACACATACCTGAAGTCGTTAAGACGTTCCTGAAAAGCTTCCTTGTTAACAACGTCGTAAGTCTGAAGTCTAGCTTCGTCTCTAGGTACAGAAACTAGAGGCCAAGTAGTCATGTTGTAAAGGGCTCGATCGGTAACCGCAAATCTCTGGGTTAAATTTGACCTAAGAAACAAAAAATGAATACAAAATTAGACGAAGTATAGATTAATCGATTCGATAATACTTCGTCAAACTATATTTCATATAAATGGAAATTAATTACCTGAGCGTGTTACCGTTCGTATATATGAAAAATGCAACCTCAGACCTTTCCAGCTGCATTCTTGTCACCACTTTTCCCAAATCCGTCGCTATTGTCACCTGTGTAAGTTGATTGAAGCCGTTAATCACATATTTCGACATCGATTGAAATCATCGGAGATACAAGCCTATTTTTCATAATTTAGGGATTTATTATCAGGACTTTGGGGGACGAAAAAATGTCGATCATAACCATCGGTATATACTATTTGATCTCTGTGTCATCGTAGTTATGGATATTCATACATGGTCGCTCTATATACTTATAACTACATAGTTTTATATCGGCTACTCATAATGGCTCTATTCGTAGAGTAGATGTAGGTACCGGATATAAGAGTTGGAGTGTAGTACCAAGAAATACTCTGCCGTTTAGTAGCCGGACATCAGATAACACTTTGCCATTTGTTCGTAGTGGCGAGTAGGTATGTATGTACAACTATAACGGGGCTTCTGGTCAAACAATTTTGCAGTATATTATAGAACACAGTCCGACGCTGGAAAGTCTTGACGTAGGATACTGCAGTTTTTTTTTTGTTTTGAAAAAATTGACATTCATTTCATGAGCTTAAAACGCCGGTTCTTAATTCGTTCGAATTCGAATAAGTACTGTATAAAATTTCATTAGCAAATTCCTTGGCTCGAATTTAAACGCGTTGGATTAGCTCTATCGTGGCTTGGAACACAATTGATTGAGTTTAATTACGGTTTATATGAATTAAACTGTGGATAGGTAAATTTCGAGATAGACAGAAATAATTTCGGTGCAGATACATCGCGGGGTTTTGGGATTGAGATAATTGAACAAGGTAAAAAAAGACTTTTCACCGATACCGATCGATACCTACCGTATTGTAAGAAAGCGTTTAAAAGTTCTCTCACGAAATTTATATGTATAGCAGTGCATCACAATGAGAAAAAGATACGGTGCTGCATTTGACCAATTTTATTGCTGGTCACGATCGCTATACGTTTCAATTAGACGTGGACCAACTTCATTGAATTCGAAGTAAATAAATACAACTCCTGGGAGTGATCGTGTCGTTCCGTTAAAAAAAAAAAAAAAGGTACCGATAGTATTTTCAGTTTAAACAAATTCAAGAAAAAAAAATCCCCCAAAAAAAAAATATATATACATATAAAACGGATAAACTATACCGAACCCGTATGAAATTTTTAAGCAAAGACTCCATCCCTCGCTCTAGATTGAACAGCGTTTAATATACGTCAATTCAGGAGGAGTGCCGTGTTTGCTTTTCGTCTAATTTTAGATCGATATCTTTTTATCCCCCAATTAGGAAAAAGAAAATTTCCTCTGATGGAAGCCTGACGGAATATTCCTTGAGGAGTTCAACGAATCGTAGATATTTTCTCTTCCTTTCATATTTAACTTTCGATTGCGGAATTAAAGTCCTCGAAAATTTTCTTTTCGGAAAATTTAAGTAGCTATACTCACCTGGGTTTCGATTTCCGAAACTTCCTGTCTGTAGATCAAAATATCGTGCAGTGTGTTGGCCGTCTGAACAATCAGTGCCAAAATCGGTATGAACGGTAGCACCAACATCTGCAATAACTGAATTCGCCGACCCCTACGATGAGCAGGGTCTGTTGCACGAGCCCAGCAAGATTTTCTACGGCTTCCTTTCGCCCCCGAAATATCGTCAGATGACAGACTTCTGACGGAGCTGATCTCTGCCATGCAGGATCCGTTCCGTGGCGACATACTGAAACGGTGTGAAAATCAAACCGATAAGAAAACTTGTAGAAATTGAAAATCATTTTTTTATAAAAGTGCAGTCGTTGAAATTGAAATTTCTGTTCATAAAACGGGACAGATTTGTCCAAGGATTTAACACCGATTGCCAATGCGTCCTGCAGAAGGACTTATCTCGGTTAAGGTGAAATACGTGATCGAATGTCTGTAGCATTGCTCTAGGAAGATCAATGGTCATATGCCTGAACCGATGAATGGCAATCACAAATAAGCCGCGGTTATCATTATTATTATACATTGGCGACGCGGAACGAAGACGCCTTACGCGATTTCATTAAATGGCTGTAAGAATCCGAATTTAAAAGAAGCTCAGTTTCCTTCTTTTTTTTTCTATCAATTTTTATCCACGTTCTATTAATACATATATCTGCTGCAGTCGAGTGAATTTTATCAGAGGAATGCAATGAAAAATCCTCCTCAGCCCCCCAACCCCCGTGTACTAGTACCCGGTTGAATTTTTATCAGCATCGTATGAGGATTTCTCCACTTCTTTATATACATAGAAAAGTCTTTTTACTTTGGGAATTTTTTAAAACCTGTAATCTAGTGCTTCAATGATAACCAGTGTGACGTACGGTACGTATCAAGCTCGTGTCTTCTCTTTCATCAGGGTTTTTATTCTCGGTAAAAATAGAAGTAAAAATTATAGGTATATACAATATAAATACCGATTATTTATACGTATAGGTGGAAAGATACATCTAACAGAAAATAAGGATCTGAGATATAAATAGTTCTCTTTGGAAAGGGATTCTCTTGTTATCTAACTAAAGATTAGAGTAAATAATTCTGTAAATAGATAATTATATAGAGCGAGAAGTTAAAACTGAATACAATTTTTTGTATCCAATTTTTGTATTTTTTTTTTTGTTTCGTTTGTTTTTGCGTATCTGATTTTATACCCAGTGAACTGCATTATTGTCATTATTGCAAGGACGATGCTATAGTTGACTGTAAATGGAAAGTTTGCCATAATTTTGTTTCCGTTAATTCATGAAAACTGAGTTTGCGGCTTAGATGAGAAACTGGCAAACTAGATCACGTCAACTACCAACCCCCTATATAGACGTGAACTCATGTACGTACATTCACTATTGACAGTGCCGGCCCTAGCCTCTGATCAGGGTAGAGCGAGATTGTCTTTCGGCGCCCTTTAGTCGATGCACTCACATCACATAAATTGTATTTTAATTCATGTTAAATGAATAATAATTACCAACTTCTTCAAAAATCAACTTTTATTGCAAATATCAACACTTATTGAATTTAGGTGAAATTAAGTAGCTCTAATTATTACACTACTTCTACTTCTTTAACATAAACAAAGTTCCTACCGTTACATAATTAAATTAGTATTTGGCGTTAATTTCAATCAGTCCTTAAATACTAAACTCTGTTACCTATGTAGGTATTGTAATAATATAATTGAGAAAAAATATGGTATCACGTTCGTTATATCGATCTTAATTTAAAATAATTCATACAAAGTTTACCTTTCTTGCTTTCATATTGGCAAATTTTACAGTTAAATTATCTTTAGGTATGGATTGAGCAATATCATTTTCAATTGATAAAATTGCCAGGTTTGACATTTTTTCCTGAGCTATGGTCGATCTTAGGTATGTCTTTATTAGTTTTAGTTTACTAAAACTACGCTCACCTTTGGCGACACTTACTGGAATAGTTTGTAGTATCCGAAGAGCAGTCCAAGTGTTTGGAAACAAATGATACCAATCATTTTTGTTCAAGACATTGAGAACATCTTTCGGTTGGCCTTGGTCTGCGTCTAAGAAATGCTTCAGGCTTAGTATTTCTTCAGCCAGATCCGCTCCAGAAATATCGCTGTGTGAATCATGTGTCAAAATATTTTGCAAATTTAAACACGATTGCTCCAATTCAGGCTTATCAATCGGTCGCTTTAAATCATACAAGAAACTCCAACTTGCATTAAAATTGGACATCTGTTGGAAACGTATTTCCAGCGAATTGACAATTGTATCTATCAAAGGATAGAATACGGTGATCTTAAAATTTTGTTCTGAATCTATTGGAGTTTCATCTTGAGATTCATAGTCGAACATTCTTTTTCTTCTTCGGTTTCTTGTTTGTTGAAATACTGGTGAAATTTCAGCTTTTTCGGCAATTTCTTTTGCTACGATTACAGCTGATGCGTAGCCAGTATCCCTGTATTCCTTAACAAATTGGCAACATTTGTGTAATAGATTCGTTGCATTTAACAAGTCTGTCGATTCTGATTGCAAGGATTTGCTAACAATATTTATTTGGTACAGTAAATCATACCAAATCACAAGAATGAGCAAAAATTCATATTGATCCATGTGTTGGGCGAGAGACCTGGCTTCTGAAGCAGCAACGGGGTCGGTACTTTCCTCGTATTGTTCTTGTAGCGCATCTCTCACTTCAGTATATTGATACTTAACAGCTTGAAGGCTTGAGACTCTGCTTTCCCAACGTGTCTCACAGACTTTTTTTAATGTGAGGGCTTCTGTATGTTTTGAGATTACTTCCCATCTTTTTGTGGAAGAGGAGAAAAAAACAAACAGCCGTTGTATAACCCCGAACAACGACACTGATTTAACTGAAGTTTTAGCAGCGTCAGAAACAACCAAGTTTAAGCTGTGACAACCGCAAGGATTAAAAAAGGCCCTTGGAAATTCTCTGGTAATACGGCTTTGGACGCCTTTTTGGTTCCCCACCATATTGGCGCCATTGTCATAACCTTGGCCCCTGCAATCATGCATGTCTAAATCATGTTTCTTTATCACCTCATCCAGAAATAAACCTGTGAGACCCTGGCCACTGGAGTCCGATACTGGTGTGTATGTAACAAAACATTCACGTATGCAATTGTCGTCAATATCAAAAAATCTAAATGTGACACTTAACTGTTCAGTGTGGCTAATATCAGGTGTACAGTCTAAAATGATTGAAAAATACTTAGATCTCTTTATTTTCATGATGATAGTATCTCTTACTTCATTTCCAAGCAATTCAATCAGTTCATTTTGAATGTTTTTGCTAAAATAATAGTTTTTTCTTTCCTGATTAGTGATACTGCGTAAATGTTCTATCATGACGGGGTCAAACTTGCCCAATAGTTGAACCAAACCTAGAAAATTTCCGTTGTGTGGAGTATTTAAAGTGTCAGAGCGTCCTCTAAAAGCCAAATTATTTTCTGCCAAGAATAATGTAATTGCCATCATTCTCTCAAGTATTGCTTTCCACTTTTGTCTTTCCTCATCTATTTGTTTCATTAAATGTTGATCTACTCCAGTTTGCCCTCCTAATCTTTTTGTAGCTTCCAACCACATACATGTTGCTGACTGATGATCCTTGGAAGTCTCATGTTTTTGCAAGGCTAATGAAATATGGGCCCAATCATCATAACCCTCATTTGCTAAACTTGATATTGAATTTCGGCGAAATAAATAGCAATATAAGCAAAACACTTTTGAAGAAGATTTTGAATAAACAAGCCATTTCCTGGCATATTTTTCTCCATTCGGCATTATTCTTTGAAAATGTTTATTTGAAAAATGGCGACCTTTGTCGTTGCGCGGATAGTCTTCTTCATTGTCCAGTTTGCTATTATTATTATTAGGCCCTCGCAATACTATTTCATCAACTACCCTATTTGGTAGAGGATTTGGCCATTTAGCTATATCTTCTGAAATGTTTAATAGTAAAGCTGATTGGGGAGTCATTCTTGTCTGCCAATTGGAAGGTCCTGGTACTGATGCATATGAATCATCACGATGCTGTGAGAATGAATCATCGTTAGAGTTAGAGAGTTTGTCTTTGCCAGCTACAGGTGCAACAGCAATGGATGATGTTGATGAAGTAGGAATTGGAAGATCTGTAATTGAAATATCTTCGTCGGCTGTTGTTGGACTATTGTCGGTATTGGCACCTACTAATGTGTGGCTACGGTCTATGACTTTGACAAATTTTGCTAATTGTTTTGCACTTTTTTCATTTTCGGTTACTTTTTGTTTTTTCCTCTTTAAGTTTTGCGAACCTGATAGTTTTTTATTTCCTTGTAACATTTCTATTTTTGTTGATTCTGAAACAAAAATGGTAATAACATATTTGCATCGACTTTTAAATAATCATATAGGTACTATAATTTTAATTTTGTTTTAATCTAGGTAACTGCATCCAGGTAGGAAATGAACATTGGGCAAGGCTTGGCCCAGTAGTCATGCCAATGTTCCAATAGCCTTGGCGCGGACTTAGGTCGATAATTTCTTCTTAATACTAACAATTTTTTGTTGATAATTCTTTGAAAAATTTTAAAATAAGTATTACTACTAATAGTAAATACTTGAAGTATTATTTATCATTGGATATTATTTATAAGAAATCAATATATTTATTAACTATTGCAGAAAAAAGTTTTAATTTTTCAATGAATAGCCTGAGCTCTTTTGCTATCATAATTCATAATATTGCATTAACTTATTAAATTACTTAAGTACTTTAACTCACAAGTCGACAAATATTATTAATTAAATCGCAGACAAAACTAAAAAATAATAAAATATTATAATATTGTATAATATTAGTATAATTACAATATAAACTCAATACATTAATTTAGTAAAATATTTAAAAACTTGAGACTTACCTGTTAATATATATTGATTAAATCTTAGAAAGAAGACACAGAATAACAAAATATTATATCAACTAATATTATTACTATATGTATAACAACTAATTCTTTTTTCGTAGAAACCTTAGCTCAATTACTTGCCTCGGCTGGTTACAAATAACGCAAGTGTGCCCCGCCGCGCAGCCGCGCGCCTCTCAAAAGGCGCCGACAAACTTTTATTTTTCGCTTGAAATCGTTTTTCGCATTTGACATTTTGGCGCCCCTGTCCACCTAGCGCCTAGAGCGACCGCTCCTCTCGCTCTACCCCAGGGCCGGCGCTGACTATTGACGGATGAATAACAAAGCCATTATTCCGTAACACAGTATACGCCTCCCATATCAAAATGAAAAAAAAATGCAGTAGAACTCACGATTGAAAAAATCTAGTTGCTCGCCAAAATTTGCTCTTCAAGCCCCCCCTCCCCCACCGCCCGAAAAAATAAAAGAACAAGCTGCAGAAGTTTAGTTAAATCTAAATATGAAATCTAATGCAATTCTATTTTTTGTTTCAATTTTTTTTTTTCTGGGTTTCCTTTAATATTCAAATAATCTCTTTAATTACCCAGAAGATGCCTTATACTGCCGAGAAAGGAATACCTTTTTTTATTTTGCTATCGTGAGCATTGCCTAGCCGGTAATGAGAGGAGGTGTTAATCGAAGCGTAATTCTTGTCTATCGTATCCTAACACGTAGTAGGTATATACTGGAGGCAATCCTGTGTAGTCATTTACTAAGTGGTAAGTGAAGATAACTTTGGTATTGTGTCATTGCCGCGGGAATTGATGAAGGATAAATTGAAATCTAGACAAGGGGATGAGAGATGGATACGACGACGTGTCATGCGTACGAAGTAGAAAACAATAAAAAAATATCGAAAAACGAAAACGAAAAGTAACGACTAGGTACATCATCTTCGCAAACACATCTATCGATAAATTCGCGAAACCCTTCAACAGTAATTCATTATACGTATATAGTAAGTAATTCGGTATAATATATATGAGTATATAGGTATAATGCGCGATGGTGCATTATATGCCTAGAATCGAGGGCGAGGGCCAAGTAGAATCTCGTTGTTGATGTTAGTTTGCGGTTATAGCTGTGCAAGAGTATGTAGATTCTATGTTTAGAGGCACGTGTTATTGGCGTAAGACAGTATAACGTTATTCAAAGAGCTGGGATGGATACCTACCGTAATGACACTATATATGCATGCAAGTGCATACATACCTACATACGTACTACGTACTCAAGTGACAAAGAGAAAAGACATGAACGAAACTTGCAGCCTGATACTCGGTTGAAATTTCATACAATTTTCCCTTTTTTTTTTCGTTTTTTTTTCACAAGTTGAACTCGCTTTGCGAGGTGACGAAAAATTTCGAATCTCTACATTTTTACCTACATATGATACGAAAGCTCGAATTAACAAAATTTTTAATTTTGGATTAAAAAATCGGTTACACCTTGTCTTCTTTTTATATTTTGCAATTTTATAACGAACGTGGTTGTATCTACTATTTTTTTTTTTTTCTCTTCGTCTTTTTTGATCCCTGGTTATATGGAAGCTCGCGGAATATAGTGACGTTACAAACAACGACGTATAGTGCGAAGGGTCGACTTATTAGAAGAGCCGGGTGTAAACATATCCGTTAAACCGTGCGTCGATGGGGGGATGTGTTTGCCGTTTGCAAACACATCCGCGAAGATCGCATTTATTGGCTGTGGTATACAAAATGCAGCCTTAATTGATGTTGATCGGACCGTATAAGAACTGATCCTAATCCCTCACGGCTATTCTGTTAAACTTAATTTTTTTTTCCACCTCACTGTACAATCTGTACACCCTACATCAAATTATAAATGTACGTGGTACATCAATCCGCGGAACCGTGATGACGTTAAAAAATCTTTAAAAAAATCATATATCAAGAAATAATTTATTCCAAAAACATAAAAATGATGAATGAAGTGAAACATGCGGAGTAAAATTAATACAAATCGAATCTTATCATATTTGACGTAGTTTTGTTCGGCAAAGTTACCATTTTTTTTTTTTTTTTTTTTTTTTTTTTTTTCCGTTGTCCGAGGAAGTTTTAGGAAAGGATATATGTTTAATCGTATAAGTTATATAGGTATAATAAAAAAGTGAAAATATGACTTCGAAATAAGTTGATCGAATTTCGAAGTTTCGTATTGGTCGTCGTCTCTGTTTCCGGCTAAATTTACGCGTGTACGAGAAAAAAAAGTTTTAGGTTTATCTTTTGATTTCGTTTCGTTTCCTTTTTTTTTTTTTTTTTTCTATTATTTTCTCAAGAAAATCGCAGACGTATTGTACATAATATATACTCACTCGTTTTGTACGGTCAACATGACGCCGTAGAGAGGACGTTGAGCCTACTCGGACAACCCAGTACGTAGATAAAACAGCGGCGTGCTTTTGGTCCACAACTATGTGACGTAGGAAGCGACGAATGTATTATCTCATAGAGTAAGACACTCGGCTTCCATTCAGAGTTGGCATAAAGGTACGTGCATGGCGGGGGCAGTGGGACAAAGTCATCTCAATGCCAACGATTACGAATACTATACATAATATGAATATAATATATATATGTATATATATATATATAACATTTAAAAATCTGTGTAAATTATTTATATGACTATTTATGGCTACGTGCAGGAAAGCTCGACAGTACATCATAAAATTCTATATATCGGTAATGAACATGTACATCGTGTATGAAAATTTGTGTATCATTATAAAAAATTTTGTCGTGTATAAATTTTCTTTATTTATATAATACGTTATATATTTTCAAATTTTCCTCTCTGTCCGCAGCATTTTGAGATAAACTCTTTTGTGAGACAAGGGCCGTGAGTTGAAAACGCGTTAAAAGTTGTAAGACTTCGGGGTTGATTCGGTTTAGGTATATAGGTATATACATATATCTAGCGATAATTAATGGGAACTCATTTGTACTGTTGTAGGCGTACAATATACCGTATATACGTATATAAAAACCCGATGAGATGGAAAATTACCCGAAAGATGGATATCTGAAAAAAAATATATAGAAATAAAAAACTTTCAGCTTAAAAATCGCGATAATACGCCGCGATATGTACGCAGATTTGAAAAAGAAGATCATATACGACTTTTTTGGTTTTTGAAAAAATTATTCCAAACATCTGGAGCCGAAATTTTCGCTGCTATGAGACAGATCTGTATAATTTATTATTTTTTTATTTTTTTTTGCTATCGTAACTAATGATAATAAATGTAAATGGATCGATCTACGTGATTTAAAGTGTACTTCTACGGGGTTCTATACATAGAGAATTGAGAAAATTTTTTTTTTTAAATAAATTGAAGTAGATATATAAGATAATTATCAAAAATATGAAAGAAACGAAAACAAAAACATGAATTCTTACGCGTATGTGTGTGAATAATTATATATTCGATATAATATATATTTATATGGGCGATTGCAGTAGTATGTGTTTCGGAGTAGTTGATTTCAAAACTGTTTTTTTTTTTTTGATGATTCGAACCGTTGATTTGTAAACTCGATATTTATTATTTTCTGTATGAATTTCACTCGGTTAAAAATACCGTGAAAAAAAAAAATTAATTAACTAGGTATTTTATAAGCGAACAGGTGTTTGTGCGCGTACTGCGCGCGAACGAAGACTGAAAGACGACAGAATCGGCGTCGCGACGGCCACCCAAAGCTCAAACGAATCGTCGAGGGCATGCGTGTACTACATACCTTATATTGCCCTAACTTCTTCAGTATCTACCGAATCCACTATATCACAATCCCTAGGGACGTACAGCAGCATCTTCTCACAATGTCTTTATACTGTACCACAAAAAAGCAAAAAGCAAAAACAGAAAAAAAAAAAAAAAATATCAAGGTGTGTATAATATATCAGTCGATTTTATTGACCATACAATAGAAAATAATTGTCACAAATGAGAATCGCTCTCCATTCCCTTTCCAAATTTTTTTTTCACCCTTCTCTCTCGATTCAAACATATTTCATCTCCTGGATGCCCTTTTTTTTTTTCAATTTGATTTTCGGACCAGGATTGTAGGTCATATATTTCTCTCACACGTACCTATATTGTGCATATTGTCTAACGATTCGTTTTTACGTATTTTCGTACCCTAAAGAATTTTTCCCACGGTGCCAGGATCAAACGCTCGTTAATATTGTTTGTTGTTTCATTCTGTCATTGGGGAGCTTTTTCAGGGGATGATATAGGAGAATAATCCCGAGGGAATAATTAAGAACGAATAGTTTATCCGTATCTAAGGTATATGCGGTAATTATATATATAAATTTTAATTTTTTTCTACTACGATAGTTTTTTGTAAATTTTTCGTATACGTAAACCTGTGAATTTTAATTATTATTTAGCATAGGTATGTGTCATTTATATGCAGTAGTTACACATATATACGGTGAGAACGATGTATCAAAAGTTTCGAGACAGTCTTATGCGTCTACGAAATTATTCAAACGGTCCTTTTACTTTATTAAGTAATCGTTTGAATTAAACCACTTATACAATTAATAACCTGCTCCAAGATGACGCTCGGTGAATCAATTTAGGCACGTTGGTAGGTATAAATAGTTATATAAAATAGTTTACGAATCACTGCACTATATGTATAGTATATAGGTATATTGTACGTACGCGAACTGTACTTACATTATATACCTATGTATATGTATGTACCCGTGCTGCTCCGTCTTTCATATAATTGTTAATTATCGGGTTTTCAAATTTTAATTGAGTAGTCAAAAAAAAAAAAAGAATTATAATTCAATTATTAACCAAACTTACTACTGTGAGAGAGAATAGATTATCGATTAATTTATGGGTAGTATTATATACAAAAATTCTCGTATACTATATGCGGGCATATTATATGTATACTATAAGCGAGGGAAAAATTTTCCACCCTTAATTAGGTATTATAAGTATATGTGTATAATGTATATAGATATACCTGCACATTCATCGACCGAGTTCTATACAGTTAAAGACTTTTTTCTGTTTTTTTTTTTATTATCTGGATTAAATTTTTACTTTATATATCAGGAAATTGGCTTTTTATATACATATACCTACATTATAGAGTATGCGGTTAATAGCTGTAGATTTCTTTCAATATATATATATATATATATATATATATATATATATATATATATATATATATATATATATATATATATATATATATATATATATATATATATATATATATATATATATATATATATATATATATATATATATATATATATATATATATATATATATATATATATATATATATATATATATATATATATATATATATATATATATATACATATATATATATATATATATATATATATATATATATATATATATATATATATATATATATATATATATATATATATGTATATATACCCGATAAGTGCAGCAATTACGAAAACTATAATACCTATGTCTGCAGTTCTATGCAACAGGTAATGCGAGGATAAAGTAGGTAACTGCGTTACGCGTTCCTTTTTACATATTATGAAAGACTACGTGCTGCATGCCTGTTGGTACGGAACGAACGGGTTCTAAATAAATGCAAATTGACGTTTTACCATATCGAAGAAAAGCGAGGAAATATATGTATAGTACTTTATTATTATTATTATCACTATACCTTCAAAGGTTGCGGTTTGAAATATCGCTCGACAAATTTTTCATTTTCCATATGATCATGAAAATATAGGAAATATTTGTAAATTTTTTATTTTCCAAAATATATACACACATAAATAATTCGAATATGAATACGTATCTCGAATATGCGAAGATTGCCTTAATCGGAAACTTAATTTTTCAAATTTTTATTTACCATTATCTATACATATAAGTGTAAAATATAATTATAAACGTACACCTACCTGTATAAGAGCCTTAATTATTCTTCGTATAAATATATCAGTTCCTGTTTCTTTTTTTTTTTGTTTTTTTTTTTTCATCATTTTCTATACGTACTCGCGGTTTATTTTCATTTCCAGTTGCACGAGCATGAGACAATCACCACTGCAGAGTTTACCTTATATACCACAGTGAAAAATTTCCGTAATTATTATTTACATACGAAAAAAATAAAAAGATAAAGAAAAAAAAGAACAGAGAAAATCAATCTAAGCGACGATAAACAATCGCATGAATTTTATTTCATTTTTTCTCATCTCTTTTCAAAAAATTAATCACCGTCATATTTATATAAGTCCTGTTTATTTCTCTATTGTCCCTAAATAATATACATCAGTAGCAGATACACAAAAAAAAAAAAAAGGGATTAAAATTTTCATTCATTCATTCATGGAATACGCATGAAAAGACGACAAATTTCCCATTCATCTCATAATTCCATGATAATTTTTTATTTATATGTTTTTGAACTCAAAAATTATCCAGAAAGTCTCGTATAAGTCAAAAATAATTAACCCAATTAATTAATCCAAGTATTTTTTATTTATTTATTTATTTTTTTATTTCGTATTTTCAAGGGCGGAGATAAATTTGTGCCGCATGAACTAGCAAGTAGAACAGCCAGCGTGTGGTCAGACATCCGAGCGGCCGTGGTACCGCGTGTAAAATCTAAATGTATATGGAGGAGACCTGGCGTCCTATTCTCTCCCATATCGATATACCTATAGGTATATATAATATTGCATGTATATATGTATGTATACAATATTATATAATCTATAATACGGCGTATATAAAAAATGAGTCTGATGGGTTTTTTGATTCAGTGGATTTTGTATATACACTAAAAAATATAAAATATAGATATATTTTTTGTATTTTTCTTGATACATTTTTGTAAAAATTTTAACAATAACGAGAAGGCATTTTTTTCTTTTCTTGTTCTTTTACAAAACTGCATCACACTTCGGCTTACCAACTGCAGTCGTTTATAAATTATTAAATCGTTTGTTGGTACACGCGTTGTTGGGACGTCGGCGATTTACTTCTAGTCGGTAAGGCTAAAAAGCTCCGTTCCATCCATCGATCTGTTAAAGAAATAAATAAAAATTTGAAAAATCGAAATTCTCGCCCCTTCTGTGTATCTTCGATGGGTATATATACCATCCCTCGGCGTATAGGTAATTATAGTTAAATATTTTTGCGTTCAAAATGATCATTGAGGGATAAACTGTTATCTACTTTTCGCAAATCTTCGTCTGCGCCAAAAGTGACTAGATATAGTACATATACGTATATATGTAGGTAAAAATTGGTATATAGAAAAACCATAGAAAACACACTTCGGCCAATAATTAGCTCATCAATTTCCATCCTACAGAATTCACGCGCTTACGTACGATACGTTATCATCACTTATCCTCCAACCCTTACTTTCGGATCCCGAATCGTTCTTGAATTGATGAAAAAAAAACAGAGGAAAAAATTTTTTGAAATACTTATAGCTATTAAAAAAAAAAAGAAAAAAAAAAAACTGATCGCTATTCTTTGATAACTCGGTTTGAATGTCGTGTGCGATTTTTTTACGCGGATAGATTATCCTTATCAACGATTTGTTATTTTCAATTCGCTACATAGGTATAGGTATAGCATCGTGCTGCATAGCGGGTCGCGGACATTGGTAGTATCGATTTTTAGCTGAGACGAGAGAAAGCGAGATATATAGATAAATAGGCAGAGATAGATAGATAGAGATTTTGAATCTTTGAATGAAAGATGATTTTTTTCTTCTTCTTTTACGAACTGCAACGATCGGAGAAGATTTATTTGGAGAAAATATTTTGCCGTTCAATTTCGTGAATAATGATTGAAATAAGATATATAGTATATATGCGTGAATATAGTATAATTAACATGAGATCGTATACGACAATTTTTTTTTTTTTTTTTTCAACTATTTTTTATTTTGTTTATTTTCATTTTTGTTAATTTTTTTTTTTTTCTTTCTTTTTGTGAATTTATTATTAAAATCTCACGGATAAATAGAGGATATGGAGGATACATGTAATACAGTGTCAGGTACAATTAACTTAATTTGAAAGGTTCGTTTAATTATCTTAAATACGAAAAAAATTACACGATGCATTAAGCGCAGGTGCCTTACATTAGATAACGAGGTCCATATCATACAATCAATTTATATTAACAATAATATTGATTATACATTATTTAACTGCATATAAACGTACAAAAAGATATTATTTAACTAATAATTATACGCTGGCAATTGTGTACGTCTCGGTATATGTGATCTTATATGTTTATATATATATATTTGTATATATATACATATATACATATATGTATGTATCTATATATACATATATCTATATATATTCTATACGCGATGTGTACAGGAACAGCATGTTGATTAGCAAATTGAACGAACGGGTACGTCGATTAATAAACGCATTATACATATGTATATATATATTGTATATATATATGTATATGTATAGAAGAATCGAAAAATAATTCGTGTATCATTTTCTTTACTTGTTCATTTATTTATTCATTTATTTACTTATATTTATTTCTCTCTCGTTTCTTTCTCCTTGTTCTGTTTATTTCGCTTCTTTACTTATTTATTCAATGATTTCTCAAAATTATCTTGACAAAATTATTATATATAATAATAGTTACGATCATAATATATTATAATAGCTGATTTGTATAATTCAAACATTCGTATAGTTTCTTCTTTTTCTTTCTTTCTTTCTTTCCTTCAGACGTTTTAAATTTCGATCAAATTAAACAAAAAAGCGACAAACGTGACGGATGAAAAATATCCTGTTTTTTTTTAATTTTTTATTTTTTTATTTTAGTAATAATAATCAGTGAACAGTATAACTATATATAATTATATAGTTTAAGACTTTTTCCTTTCATTTTTTTTATCTTTTATCATTTTTTATTTATTTATTTTTTTTCCTCTTGTATTACGTTACCTAACGAATTAATAATATATCATATATATATATATACCACGTAATATAACATTTAAACGTCTTTGTTTTGTTGTTCACTATAAACTATCAGTCGAATTATGCGTTCCAATTTTAGAACATAAATACGATTATATATATATACATTATTATGTATGTATGTATATATACATAATAATAATAATAATAATAATAATAATAATAATATATATATTGTATTTTGTATATATATATATATATATATATATATATATATATATATATATATATATATATATATATATATATATATATATATATATATATATATATATATATATATATATATATATATATATATATATATATATATATATATATATATATATATATATATATATATATATATATATTATGTATTATTGCTTTAGTTCCTTAAAATCACTATATAAAATCTCGCGTGTCGCCTAATTGAACGAAGAAAACAAAAAAAAAAAAAAAATTAATTATATATATGTAATAATTAGTACGTACCTAATTATAAAATTAGCAATAAAGAAAACACACGAATTCCTATTCTATATGCAGTTAAACAATCTGATCCTATACTATACCT
>OX451212.1:6382869-6596030 GCA_949628255.1 Macrophya alboannulata | reverse complement strand
CATATAGAAGAGGGCGAACCGCGTTGCAGAAGCGGTTTTAAACGGCTATAAAAACGTTTACGATTTCCATAGGATACGTAGAAAGATCCTGAACTGTTACGGCGATCGTTTGGATGAAATAAATGTTGTTTCAACTCCCGGAGAAACAATTTTATGACGTTTTTTTTTTTCTTCTGTTTTTCGTTTTCTTTTTGGTTCTATTCATTTTCTTCTCTTCTATTCTTTTTATATACCTATACATATATAGATTATAGGGATTCGAGTTCCGATAATTCATTTCAGCTTGAAAAACGACATAATATATGATTTTTGGTCTTAATTATTCTCATACAAACAAAAAAACATAACCCAGTATATCATTACACGTATTTACATATACAATCTGCAGTATAATATATATACGATATGTCAATAATTTCAAATAAAGGCAAAAAATATATATTAAATATATGTTTTTTTTTTTCATTTTCTTTTCGTTTTTTTCACTTTTTTTTTTTGTTTTTTTTTTTTTTTTTTGTTACTTCTTAGCTTGTATTCATTTGTTCATACATATTTACTCATTTATAATTTATTCATTTATTTATTTATTTATCTTTGAAACATTCAGAGTTTGATTGCGAGGCTTATTCTATATAATTTTATAATATATAATATATATATATTTATAATAAAAATATATATATATATACATATTATATATTATATATATATACATATATATATATATATATATATATATATATATATATATATATATATATATATATATATATATATATATATATATATATATATATATATATATATATATATATATATATATATATATATATATATATATATATATATATATATATATATATATATATATGTATGTATATATCGGAATATATATATGCACCTCGATTTTATTTACCTAACCTAATTTTAAAATCTGCGTCTGATAATTAGTCGCAGTTTTATATATATGTATATATATCATTTACCTAAACGTTATTATATACTATTATTATTAATATTAATATTATTATTATTATTGTTATTATTAATATAATTATTATTATTATTATTATTAATATTATTATTATTATCTACTTTTGCTTAATGTGCTGCTCTAGACGTCGGTACTATATAATAATATTGTACGACGTACAGGCATTTCTTGATATGTATCGTTTCAGCATGGCGTATTGCTTGTTACAGCTATAATTTTTTTTTCAATTTTTTTTCTTCATCGCTTTCGATAATATCAAATACTTTACTGCATTATACTTCCTTTCGTTGACTTATAAAATTTTCATTTTTTTTTTTTGTTGTTTTTTTCTATCAATTGTCGTCTTTTTTTTTTTTTTTTTTTTCTTTTTTGGTTCTTATTTTTTCAAAAATTCGTATATATATAAATAATTCACGGCTGTATGTGATCAACGTTTACATATCTATGTATATATATATTAGATATTATATATATATACACAGATATTTTATATATGTAGATGATATATGTATGTGTATATTGTATACCTAAAACCGATTAGAGATTAATACAGCTGATAAAGAGAAATAGAGAGAAATATATAGATATATATGTAGAGATAGATTATAATATAGAGGGAGAAATATATAGAACAGGACAATCGCGAAATCAGATATGACTATATACCTATATGTATATAATGTATAAGAAAAAAAAAAAAAAAATCGCTGATATTCAAGTTTCATGAGAAAATCAAATGATATATATATATATATATATATATATATATATATATATATATATATATATATATATATATATATATATATATATATATATATATATATATATATATATATATATATATATATATATATATATATATATATTATATACGTAATTTGAATTATTGGTTTACCCGAATCAAAGCCTTGGAAATGCCTAATAATTCCTAGATATATAAGGATAATACCTACTTCGTTATCTATACAACATATATATATACCGTTACGTGTATGCGTGTAAATCAATTCTAATTCCAGAATTTAATTTGGTAAATTTTTAGACACCTTTTTATCATCCTATGTAGATATATAGGCGAAAGGAAATTTGATTTTGCGAAATTTTTCAAATTTGACTGTCGATGAAAATTATGTGGGGACGTAATTATTCTCATCAATTTTCACGTTTTTCATGTTTCATTTTTACAATTCAAAATTTCGGAGTCTGGGTATTTTTTTTCCCGTTTTTTTTCTCTTGAATCGTACAATTCGCTGTATGGATGTATACATATAGATATAACTTATATAAGTAGTAGATTCTCATTTTCTTGGTTTTGGTTTTGTTTTTTTGTTCTGTTTCTGAGTATTCGGTAGACGTGTATACCTACCCTCCACTTCTACCCTGATGGGAAATTGTTGACAGCCTTGTCTCTTATTACGCTGAATATGAATAAAATACAAACTAACTATGTGTATATGTATACTATATATATGTATATATATATATATATATATATATATATATATATATCTCAATTCTGGAGGATTGAATAAACTTTCAACGTAACTAGAGACTCACATTTGTAATACAGTACGTATAGTAGCAAAATATCTGATATTACGTTACGCTTGATTCTCATTAGTCTCAATCTCTCCGTGTAATTTTTTTTTTTTTTATTCGCCTGTTTCTAGAAATTTTACGAATGTTTAGAACAAAATAATCGATACAACCGAATGAACAGAAAAAAAAAAAAAAAACAGGTAGGTATCTAAAATTTAGAAATATTTCAAAAATATAAATTTTTGATGAAACAAAATAACAGGAATTTCATTTAAAATTATTATTACATGTATATAGTACGAGAGCTGTACGAACAGTTTATTGTATACTTGTATACTCGGAGAGATTGTTACTGTTTATATATGTATAATTTTCAGACTTATTTACTACGGTGATATGTTAAATTCATTGATTAACTAGGACCCTCGCCAAATGCAAGGAAAACGGACTCCAATATTTCATTGACACAAAGCATTCATTATACATAATATATTATTTTAACATTTGATTTCATTCATCCACATGCCAGCTTCAATAATATCGTACAGTTATCTTATTTTTGTTTTTTTTTTTTCGAATTTTTCGAATTTTTCAGGCTTTGTTGCGATAGTCGTAGTTATGTTGAAGAAGAAGAGAAACAAAAAAAGAACAGAAAAAAAAAGAGCAAAAAAATTAAAATAATGTATATTATCTGCCGCATAGATTGACAAGTTTTTCTTACTCTATTTTTTATTTTTTTTATTGTTACCTATATTATACATGTATATAAAAAATTGATATGTTTTCGTTACATTTATTCACTTTGAATTTATACCCATATAAAGTCGCATATTATATTATATATAACATTAATAAATTATCATAATATTTTTTAATATTAAAATTCTTATTTCATAATGATATGTATGACTGCATAGTTTGCTGATTATAGAGGCATTCGTTTCCTTAATTTATTTAATCATTAATTTCATCGGAAAGGAAATGATTATTACGGTTGACTATAATTGCAAGTAACGATCATAATTATTATTGGACGCGGTGTTATAATCTATATAATTGAAAAGTACTGCGAAACTGAAATATTTGTGGTGAAAAAACAGAAAAAAACAGAAAAAAAAAAAAAAAAATCGAAATTGAAATTTTTGTCAACGATAATTTTTCGATAGCTTGACGATCGGATGATGGATGAAAAAAAAGAATAAAAAAATTTGAAAAAAAGCCCAAGAACAAACAAAAAATTTCGTTCAATTAAAGTGACCTTTTATATGTATGTGGCGTTGCTCGATTCAAATTAAATCAATCTGTCCGTTTTTTATCCGTTATATTTTTGGCCTTCAACTGTTCAATATCCGAGCTAATACATATAGCTGTATAAAGTGGCTCAACGCGTATATCAAAAATAAAAAATAAAAAATAAATAAATAAAACCTTTTCGTAATTAATCGGCCACATCTATTCCGCAGCGTTAACCGAGTATACAAAATTGTTGTAAAACGATATTTCAATTACTCTAATGGCTGGGCAAAAATTGAAAAAAAAAAAATCACTGAAAAAGAAAAGCAAAAAAAAAATTAAAAAAAAAAGACACTCCCTTTGGCATTACACCCACGCATCAAACCCGTATATATTATAGGTATATACAAAGTATATAACCAACGTCGAACAACGATGTACAAAATAAAATTTATGTCTGGGAGAATTCTTTCAGTGAGAATTTACATTCCCTGTAATTATTATTATTATTATTATTATTGTTATTATTATTATTATTATTATTATTGTTATTATTATTAATATTATTGTTATTTTTATTTTTAGTTTTATTTATCAACGATTTTAATTTTTTCAACAGAAAACTCGCGGAAACTTTTATCTCAGATCTCTGAAAATCTGTACTGGCAAAAACCAAAAAAAAAAACCAAAAAAATGTATGTGAAATTTGTCGCAGTATTTTTATATATCTGGGCTGGATTAACCATATTCATTAACACGCTTACATTCTGATAATTAGTTTTCATAGATAATTTATTTATTTATTTATTTGATTTGTTTCACAGACCTCTTCCGTTTTTTTTTTTTTTTTTTTTTTTTTTTTCTTAATCATTTTTCTTAATCATTTTTCTCGCTCTCTCTCCCCCTCTGTCTTCATAATTTCAAAATTGAAAAGAATTCTTGTACATCGTTATATACTTGCGCGGTCTCTTCTCTTTAAAACTTGTTTAAACTGTACTATATCATATATATAACTATATCTTTACTATTTTTTTGTAAATTTTTTTTCTTCTTTTTATTCATCTCTCTTTTTTTTGTTCAGTTTCTCTGTACCCCCTTTAATTTAGCTACTTTGAAACGAAGCCGTACAGCTATACGCAAAGATGCATTGCAAGACGTTCGTGGGTAGTTATATATATGTATATATATATATATATATATATATATATATATATATATATATATATATATATTCTCTGCGCATGTATATACGTATTCACATTCATGATACATGCATATATGTATATAGATATGGCACAGTACTCGCGCGCAGACGTACCTACATATACATACACTACTTGAGCGGTATGGTTTGGGGTTGAAGGCGCTCCGTACCATTAATTAGCGAAACTACTTGTCCAACGCCACCTTCAAACCCTCACCTGCATCTTCCCATCCCTACCTTGTATTTCTCTTTGTAGAACTTGCCCAGGGCCGCGGATATTTTCATATACATAGACATATATTCATATGTATGGCATATTATATCTATGTACATTTTCATGTACTTATAGCTGATATCCAATTATTTTCCGTGAATTGAAGGAGATGACTAAACTTCATCTATGATGATGATGATCTCGATTTGAATATCCGGTGTACACGTAGGTACGTCATTTTGAGAAAGAAAAAAAAAAAAAAATTACCCTCCCTTTACTCTGCACATATGCGGGAGATAGTTGCGGATATAGACACGTTATAGCACGTCTATCTTATACCCATGCGCTGCACTATCATTGCGGTAAAAAATAAAAATCTCGGTGAGAGGAACAAAAAAAAAAACCGAAAATTTACGACCTTACTACTCGCGGACTTATATAAAGAGGAATGGCCCGGACGTTTAGCCGTTCACCTGCCACAGGTATACCTATTTCTGCACGTATGTATATTATACGCGAACTCGAGTCCTCAAGGGGGAGAAAAAAACCTGCCGTCAACTGTTGGCAAGTTTAAAAGAATAATTCCACTTCATTATGGTGTTTTCGAAAACAACCCTGTAACGGATTTTTGGTGTCTTATTGTAGCCTGTTTTATTTAATCCCGAATGAGAAACTCTTAAAAATTGAAGATGAAAAAAAAAAAATTGGGTATTGATTTTTGAGCCCATCTTTTTTTCTTCTTCTATTCTCATTTACTTGAATTATCTCTTTTCTTATTTTCGCTTCTTGTGGAATGTTGAAGGAACGAAAAAAAAAAAAAAAAAATTTCAAATTGCCTTTATTCAGTACGCTACTGGTGCGCTTGCGGCAGGTGGCGGAATGGCGAGAACGCGGTAGAAATAGACGTGAGAAAAAGAAAAGTTAGATATAGGTATGTACGTAGGTAGGTAGGTAGGTAGGAAGGTACGTAGGTATGGAA
Source organism: Macrophya alboannulata (assembly GCA_949628255.1). NCBI lineage: Eukaryota > Metazoa > Arthropoda > Insecta > Hymenoptera > Tenthredinidae > Macrophya > Macrophya alboannulata. The sequence continues at coordinate 6,589,864 of OX451212.1, read as the reverse complement.
AAGGAAAAAGAAAAAACTCAGAGCGGATATTGGTTGGAATAAAAGAAAACTCTCTTTTCTCCTGGAATGATAAGGAAAATTGAGAGAAACGTGCTGCAGGCGGCAGTCGTCGAGGTGAACGACCAGAGTCGTTATCGTGATGCCAGATGGTTGCACCCTCCTCCACCCCCCAAGAATCGCGTATGGTATAATACCTCTATATTTCATTTCTATACTCATGTGTAACGTATTGCCTTTCAACCCTTGTTAATATCATTTTAAATATAAATATATATTACGGATATGAAGAGATGGTGTTTATACATAGGTAAATAGGGTTGAATAAAAAGGATGATTCCTGATTCTTAGATTTCAAAGTAAACCTATATATGTTCAAGGTTTCAAATTGAGAGGGTTATTTGTATTAAATAAAGAACAAAATCCACAACGTAGATATTCTCTCGCAAAGGCTATAAATTTACTTGATGGATGTGTCTGGGTATTCTGAGCGTGTTGCACGGGGCGTTAGTGTCCGCCGCCTTGCCCTGGTAGGTAGGTGGGTAGGTATCATTAGGGATATTCATTTTCCGGTTGATTGTTGGGTTTGAAATTTAAAACCCTTTTTTCCTTTTCTCTCTTTCTTTTTCTTAACGGAGGGAAAAGAAAAAAATAGAAAAAAAAATTCCAGACTTGTATAATAGTTATTACCGAGGGTTGAAGACAAATCGATTATGGAATTACCGGATCGCAAGAAGAAAATTTTGTTCGTTATTTTTTTTTTTTTCCCCTTTCTCGCGCTTTCACGGGTTTAATAATAACCGAAATGTCAAAGGTTCGTTAGATCTGTTCAGCTTTTTTTAAATCTTCTACAGAAAATATACCCACGTATACGATGTGTTGGTTTATATAGGAAACCCAGTAAGTTTTAGGTAATCCGAGGGGTGCAGGGCTCGAGATTTTCGTGTCAGCAATTCGCTTATGACAACGTGTACAATATACATAGTATGTATACATAGCTGTATACATAGGAATTTGACATTGATTTCACTCTGTAAAAATCATTTCCCAAATTTTCTTCCCTCTTGGTTTTTTATTTTTTTTTCTTCTTATTTCACCTTCAACGTATATAATGTAAGTTATGGGATTAACCGAACCCTCCGTCGCGCTGTGACGAAATGATGGTAATTTAAATTTGTCCGTTAAAATTTATACCCGGAAATATATTTTCACGCAAAAAAAAAAACAACAACAAAAAATCCTGGCACAGGTATATACTGTGTATACATAACTATATGTATATACCTATACCTATAAGGATAGAAGAAGCGAAAAATTTATTCGGATATCTCCTCGCGGAATATCATTAAAGAAGCGATATTACTATTATTATTATTATTATTATTAATGTGACTATTATTAATTGCCCCCCCCCCCCCCCCCCCCCCATTATTATATACTTTTGGTCGTTAGAGGGATTTCAAATTATTTTGCATTCGAGAAACTGTTTTTTTTTTCGATAAATTTATCTCCTTTACGGTCAAATTGCTGTTTATATGATTCCTTTCAGTCTATCTGTTCACGTCTGTTATAGTTATGAAGGTATATATACTCTCACGGTGTAATGTTGATCCTCGGTAAATACATATACCTATGTACCGTCTATTTTATTCAAATTTATGAAGAATATTCGAGCTTTTTCGGTTTTTTCTGTTTTCTGTTTTTTTTTTTGTGTCATAAAATGTGTAAGTACGTGTGTATGATCGGAGCACATAATATATACATATATAGGTATACTATGTGTGTATCTATTTAGGTATATTATATCCATCGTAAAGAAGAATGTTAAGATCAGGAAAAAACGAATCTTATTTTATAATAGGACGATGCGGGATCTCCGCATTATATGTAGGAATATATATATGTATATATACATGTATATGGGGCTGTCCACGTCAGGACGACACGGCTCCAGACCTCAAAGTTTTTGATTTCATTTTTGATTTCATATGTTGTTACTCTATGTCTGGAGAATCTGTCAAATTTTTTTTGAATTTTTTCAATCAACCCTTTCGGAGCTACGAATTTTTTCATCCTTAAAAAAAGGACCTTTTTTAAAATTCTGAAAAAATTCACAAAAATTCTGTCGATAATATAGAACAACCTCCCAATTTCACAAACGTGGGCAGAATTTTTCTTACATTTTTTTTTTCAATTTTTCTAAAACTTTATTCGAAAAAATGCTTCACCAATGACTTTTATCCTACCAAAAATCTTTCAAATTTACCCCACTCAGATTTTTTGGAGTTCTTGATCTTATATTGTGTTATGTTGGTAGGGAGGTGAGTAGGTAATTTTATGAAAGTCATTTATGAAGCATCTTATGAAATAAAATTTTTGAAAAATGAAAAAAAAAAATATAACAAAAATTCTGCCCACGTTTCTGAAAGTGGGAGGTTGTTCTACATTAGTAACAGAATTTTTGTGAATTTTTTCAGAATTTTAAAAAAGGTCCTTTTTTTAAGGATGAAAAAATTCATAGCTCCGAAAGGGTTGACTGAAAAAATTCAAAAAAAATTTGACAGCTTCTCCAGACATAGAGTAACAACATATGAAATCAAAAATGAAATCAAAAACTTTGAGGTCTGGAGCCGTGTCGTCCTGACGTGGACAGCCCCATATATATATATATATATATATATATATATATATATATATATATATATATATATATATATATATATATATATATATATATATATATATATATATATATACCGAACGTGTATTGCGTATATAAATGTATATACCTATATATGTATATACCTATGCCTAGAAGCGGATATATACTCCAACACAATAGCGCCCAAGAAGCACTTTACAAGATGTACTTTGCGAGAAACTGTAAGCTAACAAAGTTTCATCTACGTATTTCCGGTGTTGGTATAAGATATATAAACAAATACATATAGTATGTATATATCTATATATATATATATATATATATATATATATATATATATATATATATATATATATATATATATATATATATATATATATATATATATATATATATATATATATATATATATATATATATATATATATATATATATATATATATATATATATATATATATATATATATATATATATATATATATATATATATATATATATATATATATATATTCATGTATGAACGTAAATGTATATCTGCAAACCATATAATCCGGTACGGTCTAGCAAGTAATCCGGCATACAACACACATATACTATATGTATACAGTATGTACTTATTTTTTTTCCACCCCCCCCCCGCCCTTTTTTTTTTCTTTCTCGTCTCTCTAAAACTCTGCATAATTTTTATACTTCGTTTTTCTATTTTATCTTTTTTTTTTTTTTGCGGTTTTCCTTTTTTTTTTTTTTTTGTTTCATTTTGCATTTTTCTCTCTTACTTTATTCATCCCTATATGCAGTTTTATGCATGAGCTGTGTCCTCGAGCTTACGATTACACATATCCAAATATATTCGCATGTATGTGGACAATAAATACACACGTACAGGACAGAGAATCTTACTTCGAGCTTTTTGACTATCTTAAATCCGTTTTTTTTTTTCACGATGTGTGATTGTATATATTATTATATGTATAGTATATAGGAAAGAACAAAATAATAACGAAATAAAGTCGATTTATTTTTACAAGTTGGATCGATAGAATGCGGAAAAAAAATAAAAAAATAAAAAAAAAAAACAGGGAGAAAGAGAGGAGATAGATATCGTCGAGAAGAAGCGAATTGATGTTTGAAAATAAAGTTTTCTATCAAGAATACGAAGAGAAAAAAAAAAAAAAACAAAAAACAAAAACTTTCCGCCTATAGTATCTACATACGTATATACCTATATATACTTATATGCTATATACGCTATGTTGTAGATATGTAGAACATGACAGAGCGAATCTAGCAGCAGCGTCAGAGAAATAAATTTTTAGACGAAGAAGTATACCCAGTACCTTCCTGGTTATATATAAGGTATACGATACACATACACGTACGAACGTATACATACATACATGTATATAGGTATATACGTATATATGTGTGTGTACGTATAGGTAATATGAATGTCACATGGGATTTTCTGCTCTTCTCTTGGGATACTGCAAATATAACTTTTTGACGGGCGTTGACAATTGATGGAAACAAAATTGACTCGCTTTTATCAAGCGTCATTTCTGATTACTTACACACATATATGTATATTGTATGACATACATACGTGTGTATTATGTATGATATATATTTACGTTATAGTACATCGTTATAACGTTATTGCCTTTTTCAGTTTATTAATGAATTCCTTTTATTTTGTCATTTTGTTTTTTGCGTCTTTTTTCTCTCTCTCTCTCTCTCTCTCCCTCTCTCTCTATATTTGCTCGCTTTAGTTCATTAATCAATTTCCTCCATTAAACTCGACAATTACTTCGGGTATGGGAAAATACAAAAAATATGTCCCACGATCGTTTTCGCGATGGAAATAAATAAATTATTATTACGGTACATGTACCGCCCATTCGTTCAGTTATTATAATTATTGATAATCGATATTAATTCGACTTTATACGTATACATACCTATATCGCTAATAATTTCACAATTTTTGATATGTATATGGCATATACGTAAACGATTTCGACTTTATGCATTTCTTTCATTTTAATTAATTTATTTAATTTTTTTTTTGGTTTTTTTTTTCTTTTTATATTCTATAGGTACTATATTTTGGATGTATATACCTACAACACTTTTATCAACAATAAGTTTTCCGCCCCAACGGACGGTGTTGATAATTGCTTATGGGTTTGTAAACGCGCGGGTATAACACCGTTTCCTAGATAAACCCTCGCTTACCTGCGCCTACTATATCTATACCCAGGTCATGAATATGTTTATACCTATAGATTCAGAAGCTTTATACAACCGTGTTTATATCATATATGTATAATAAATGGGCTGTATGTATATATATAGGCGTATTAAAGCCGCATAAGGATATAATAAAATACCTTCACATTTGTTCATAAACGTCGTATAATAAATGGGATAAATGATATATTCATAAAACTGCATCGTATAATATAATATTATATCATATCTATGCAATATAAAAAATTAATTTTTTTTTGTTTCTTATGTTCCTGTACAGGTAGTACAGGTATATGGGAAGAAAAAAATTGTAAATTTCTTTTTCTCTTCTTCTTCTTCTTCCTAATTATACATATACCATCTAAAACTTCGCAACAATGCCTGAAATTTTATGCTGCACCCTTACAAATATATACCTATATATCATAGCACGTCGTTATGGATCTATAAAGATCGACGCTTTTATACCTTTTTCTCTTTTTAGTTTACATTGTTTTTTTTTTTTTTTTGTTTTCCTCCGTTTTTGTGGTATTTTTTTTTTTTTTTTTTTCTTTCCTTTTTTACTCTCTTAGTTTCCGTCTCATTTTTTTTTTTTTTTTTTTTTTTTGCAGCCACCGCAAAATCCACCGATTACAAAAAGAAAAAAAAAAACTCGTTATCACGGTCATTATATTATTATTACTATTGTTGTCCGTATAATCAAATAATTATTCAATTATCACCCTATAAAACATTTCAGGTACACATATAACAAGGTATAGGTGTATGCGTGTGTGTGTGTGTGTCCTATTTAATGTCATTCGAAATGATATAGGTACGAATAGGCATTATACAATACGAAACGTCTGAATTATTTCAAACGTAGGTAGGATATATGTATGTACACACGCACATTATATTTTGAGTGGATCACGTAATATCGTGAACATGAGAGTACCGGAGTGCGTGCGTGGGTTGAATTTACCTCTCTTTGAAGTAGGTATATGTACGGTAATTGGTTAGCTATTTTTGTTTTATTTACGTGTTTTTTGTTCGTTTGTTTTTCTTGCCTTTTTACGTTTCATTCCGTATACATTTAATTTTACTTTTTTTCTGTTTTTTTTTTTTTTTTTTTCAATTCATTTCTTCTTTTTCTTTTTCGATTTTATTTTACTCATTCACGCGTTATGAGAAGTATCTAGGTACTCGTATGTATACGTGTATATAAACCTATTTTCACTCGTCGTGAATTGGTAATACTGCCGTAAACTGTTGTCACAGTTAGTATTAGCCATAGTGCAACAGTTAATGTATGCGTCGTTGCCAAGGAACAAATGCAATAAGTGTAAGCATTTATTTAATACTTGCAACAATGTGTCGTTAATAATATTAGGGTGGTAATTCGGACAGTGGCTTCGAGTTGATAATAAAGACGAAATTTCATCTATTAGGAGGGTAACAAATGTGTGCCTTGACAATCTGCCCCTGTGACGTATAACCTAAAAAAGTCGTTCTCGTTCGTGTTATTTAAATTTACACTAAAGAAGTGAAACCGGGATAATATGAGCATCCACAATCGGGGTAATGTGAACGTGTAATTTTTGATACCTATGATAGAACAATTATATATTAATTAACCTCGAGGTATCATAATGCGAAACAATGAAGAAAAAACGTGTACGTCATGTTGAAAAATATAAATCCATGAAAAAAATAAATGAAAAAATAATTTTTCAAAATTCTGACCGAATTTTTGACCGCGGCAGGTTGCATATAAATATTCTGTACAAAAAAAAATATATATATATAATTCCATCTAGCTAAATCCGAGGGGCAAATAACTTCCAATTAATTCGAAATAATTACGTTTAATTTGAATTAATTCAATAATTCTAAATAAATTCTTAACAATTCACGATAAATATTTATATTCGCCTAAATTCCGATAATATCTTCGGAGTAGCTTTAGCGTGGTTCTATGTTGGTAATTAAGCGATCTGCATTACCAATCTGGGTTAGTTTGTGACAACGGAGGTAGATGGCGTACCACCGGATTGAAATCAAGATGGCGTCATTAGTTACGGTTGTTTACTCGCGTAGTTAGGTTGTTATAAACTTTAATAATAAAAAGTGCTTTTTTATTTAATCTTTTCGTAATTGTTTCGTGATTAAACGATAGTTTCGACACTTGAGATCATTCGCAGACGTTTGCAGGCTGTTTTTATCACTACATACGGAAGGAGATGCGTCTAAATAAGGGTAAGTAACTAATGTCACAATTTTCGATATGCCGATAGAATTTTCCGTTACAGACAGATTGAATTACACGGAAATATAGTTGGTTCAGTATTTCGAGTCATCATAATCTCGCGTAATAGCATATTTATACATAATTCGCTCATTGCTCTACAAACTGGAATGAATAGTAAACGAATTCAGGTGAATTCCGATTAATTCGGAGTAATTTTCGTCAATGTTCGACTAACCTAAGTTAATTCAATCTAATTTTGTTAATTTTATTTAATTTTTTTTTCTTTCTTCAACTCCTCTCAATTCGAATTAATTCATATTAATTGAAAATAATTCATTCAATTCGTGTTAATTCGCATTAATTTCGATTGATTTGTATCAATTCACGGACCATCGGCACGTCAATTCAACGATTTATCTGCCCCTCGGCTAAATCCGTGCTCTTCGATATTTTTTCCCGCGTTTTTTTTCACGATGAGATATATTTTACGAATCAACTTCATCCTGCATCCATATACATATACCTATATCCACGTGTTTGTTTGCGATAGAACAACGGGCCAAACGGGTTTCACTTTGAATGCATATTCTTTTGAAAAATGTTGAATCGTGCCCGCGGTTATAACGAAGCGACCTTTTTTTCGTTTTTTTCTTTTGTTTTTTGTCTGTTTTTTTTTTTTCTTGGTTACACTTAGGCGTTATATCTCTGATTCGTCAGTTTCCAATTCTGTACAGGTATAACAGCTTTCGCGTATGTATAGGTATTATACAAATTCTATTTCTGTATTATATATGTATACGGATGAAAAGTGGAGTTATATGATATATACTGATTCGACGGTTTTTTTAACTCATGTAATCGAAAAAAAAAAACAAAAAAAAAAACAATTGATGAAATCGAATCGAATCAAATTAAATATAAATATAAATAGATAAACAAAGAAATATTAAAGAAATAAAAAAAAAATAAAAAAAAAGTAAAGAAAGAATCAAAAGATTCGATAAATTGATTGTTAAGGGCAGCGAGAGGGTACGTGGGGATTCGAGTAAGAGTTTGCAGGACAAATTGCCCTTGAGGATATGAAAGTATTTCAAAAAAATTCCAAATTCCGTGCGTATATAGGTATATATGTATATAGGTATAGGTAGGTAGCCGAAAAGTCGAGTAAACTTTTTATCGTTAGCCCCGGGCCTATTTACATTCGATTTCATCCCCGCATTTACCGTATATACAATATATATATATATATATATATATATATTTTTTTTTTCTTCCATCCTCACATATACCATAATACATAAGGTATATATGTATATATACCTACGTTCAAATTTCCGAATCCTTTGCTATATATATATTTATAGGATATATATAGTATTATTGGGTATCGCCGCGCCACTTGGCAGGCCTCCTTCGTTCGATTTGTTTGTATTGCGAACGTTTCCTCGCTCCGGGGTGTTATTCAAATAACATATTATAGACGATATATGTAATATACAGGTCGTTCTTGTACCTTCGTATATAATTACGCCCTCAAAGCTAATTGTGGTATAAATAAATATAAAAGCATGACATAGTACATCATTTATAAGTGAATTTTCTCTGTCGGTATTGTATACAGGGTGTCCCAGAACTAAATTCCCAAAATGAAAGGTGTCATAGAGGAGGTCGAACTGAGTAAATTCGCCCGAAGAACATGGGGTCTGCGAAGTCGCGTTCGCGAGATATCACAAGTTAAAAAAAAGTAGCGCTTTGCGCCGCGTCGCGGCGGCGCAAAGCGCTACTTTTTTTTTCAACTCGTGATATCTCGCGAACGCGACTTCGCAGACCCCATGTTCTTCGGGCGAATTTACTCAGTTCGACCTCCTCTAGGACACCTTTCATTTTGGGAATTTAGTTCTGGGACACCCTGTATACAATTTTTCTGTAATTTGTTAATAATGAGAACTAAAAAACGCCCAAATAAAAAAAAAAAAAAAACAAGACTAAAAATTCATCCAGCCTCTATACCTACGTATACGTTAAAAAATTGTTCGAAAATGTGGATTCAGGTTAAATCCAAACCGAGTATATAATGAATTATGAATAGTAAACGTAAGGGGATAAACCGCACTATATACCCGAGTGGTTAGTAGGGTAGCTCGGCTATGCTATACCATATCCGGAAACTGACCCCTATACCCTTTCCTCTATCTTTTTATTTTTTCATCGTTTATTTCTTTTCTTTTTTTTTTTTTTTGTTGTTGAATGAACGGTGGTTAATGCGGTGGCCAGCCATTACACGACTTAATTTATTAAATAGAGCTTAACAATTAATATAACAACTTCCAATGTGGATTATAAAAATATTAAATCTTTCGAATTTAACTAGTAACTATTACGATATGTAAATTTCGGACCAATGTGATCCATGCGACACGGGCACGGAAGAAACGCGTATTTATTATCATTAATCGTTGATTAATTAATTAACTAATTAATTAATTAACGATGTATATTAATTTTTTTAGTTTTTAAAGAGAATTCAAAATTCAAAATAAAAATGAAAAAGAAAATAAATTAATAAAAATTTACATTATTATACACGCATTCAAAATTACCTTCCAAACCCGCGTCCCTTTTGGCCGGCGTTACTGTTTTTCTTTCTCGCTTTAATAATAATAATAATAGTAATGTGTCCCTGTTTATAATCATCGTGCTTTTATATACTGTGTCTAGGTTATTAATTATATCTGTATGTGTGTTTGCGTCTGTGTGTATGTGTGTGTTGAAGTATAACCGCTGCAGATATATCGAGGAGGCGAAGAAATCTTACGATTGATTTTTTCATTCGCTTGTAAATCTTTGAACAAATGATTTTTTTTTTTTTCTTGTTTATACATTTCAGTAGAAATATTTGAATTTAGAGGAACATAATGCATGACTGCCTGCAGAAATTATTATTCAATGATTTATTATACACGGGACGTATTTTATTCCACCCTCTTTAAACCCCTTTGAATTAAACATCGTGTGTAATATAACGAAAACTAGTAGAGAGGATGGAAGAGGATGAATGGAAAGTGTCTATGTGGTCGATGGAAGATTATCTCTCGAGTTTTCTTGTATTTAAATCCCCGTGTACTCGTGCAGTAGGCAATTCGCCGTTAATTTTTATATATTTTTCATTTTTGTCTGTCTTTTTTTCGTGTCGAAAATAATTATAAGGATTTTTTTTTATCGCAAATCGTGAGAATCCTCGCCTCCCCTAAATCGTGGAAAAATTTTACCTCGATTGATAGATATTTGGAAAAAAAAATATATCTATATCATCGTGGGTGTTATTCCTCCGGCCAGCCAAGATCCTCGCCGACAAGTTCGTAGAAACGCTGATTGTGTTCGTTGAAGAAACGTCGTAGTTTTGTTACAACTACCGGACTTACACGTGGATGTCGTCGCCCCTTACTCTCACGAAGACATTTATCCGCGGTGTCATTTCTCAGACAGTAAAAACCCTTTGTGTGATTAAAGTAAAAGTTATGCCTACCGATACGCGGCTCGATTCCAAGAAAGTCTTCTATTCTTCTCAGCTGAGGTACCGGATCTTCTATAAGCTGGTCACCGTTCACTACCAGGATCTGATTTCTCGAAAATACTTCTAACCAACGATGCATGTAGGTATGGTAAAGAGATATAGCTACTGGACGGTATGACTCGTTTATCGTACCGTCCGGAAGGAGGACTAAATCTTCAAATGTTCGCGATTGTTGCGGAGGTCGTGGGGTTGCTGCCGAAGACGTTGGAGACGATGGTGTTGCAGCGTGGGTTCGAAGTTGTGTGTAATCGGATATTGTTCTTGTAACTGGCTCCCTGACGATCAGAAGTAACTTCACACTCGCGTTCATTGCTCGAATCCTCTCCGGCACCTCGCAAATTAATATAGTTTAGATTTTTTTGTTCGCTGTTTTTTCTTTTTTTAGGGGATGATTTTTCTTTCACTATTTTTCTTGTTTTGTCTCCAAATTTGAAATTCCGGGAACCGAATTATCGTTACTTTAAATCATCGTGAAGAAAAATCGTCACAAATTATGAAATTTTGAACAAACTTGACTATGTGGGAAATTTTTGATAACTTTTACCGTTGATTTTTTTTATGTGGTGAAATGAAGTAGGTCCATAATTTGAACACTACTATATATTGCACTCGTTTTTCCACGCGGAACTCGAACATGAACAGTAATTTTTTATATTTTATTCTATTGAAAATGTTAAACCAATCTCTCGCAGTCCGTTTCTTATTTAAATTGCTTTTACCCGTATATTCCTGGTAACAATTGACGCGATAAACCGTCCATGGAATAGAGAGATGTTGGTTTTTAACTTATCGAATCTCCGGGTATAGAAAAAGCGTAATTCAAAGATCACTGCTGCAGCTTGGTAGGTATACCTATATATATATTGTAAGGGGAATGGGAACTGGAATGGAAATGGGAATGGGAATGAGAGAGCAAAGAGTGATTCTCTGGTACTCGGCTTACCTCCGGTGTAACAAAGTAGCTGGGGCTTTTCTCGATGGTAATTTGTCCTTTGAAGGAATACGGCATCTTTCTTCTGTACCATTCAAGTCCCTTTCCATAGTTGTCGTCGCGATCAAAGAAGTGAACTTCCCCAGCTGCTTTCTGGATCTGTGGATGTAGGAACAGCATCTCGAGGAGGGCACGGGTCCCGCATTTTCTAACGCCGATTATTATCGCTTGAGGAAGGTGACGGCTCGTTCTTGGAAAGTGGACTTTATTTGAAAATAGAAGCGGCGGTGTTACGCGGACTTTTGATACCAGTTCTTGTACGGTCCGACCTTCGACACCGGATGCGGCGTGAAGACTGTACACCGCGCTGTCGTATAGGACGTGAAATGTCAGGAACAGAGATATCAGTGCGACGGACAAAAATGCGGCGGCCATCTTCGGTCTGGATATTCCGACAACCAGAATGCAATCCGCCGCGTCCGCCTCAGCCGGCCTCATGGCGGATCGCGGCATCCACCTGCGTTTTAATCAAAATGATATAGAAATTGGGAAAAGTGTCGATCGGTTGATTTATTCCTCAAGGCATATGATAAAGGTAAAAAAGTTCCAAGCCACGAGAGCGTAACGGGAAATATAACAAAGTGCTTCTTCCCTTTTTTTTACTCCTTTTTTGAACAGCTACACGTCCGTGGACTGTATAATATATACAGAGAATCGATAACTCAAGCCGATCAATTGGCTGGTATAAAGAGCATATTTAGCCCCTGGAGATTCTAATCGTATTTTCCCCCAACAAATATTCAAATATCCCTAATTCTGTTGCCTCACCGAACTCGACTGTATAATATCGATTGGAAAACCCGTGGCCCGTTGCGATAGTACGTCAGAGAGAATGAATATGATATATCCTATTCAGCTGTGTACGCGAGCGAGGAACGAGAAACATCCGAGATGACGGGATCAGCGAAGAAAAGTGCGATGAGAAAGTCAGTTTTTATCTCGTTTGGTACATCGAATTTTGTAACTCGGGTATATCAAAAAGCTTTAAACTGCATGTTATATAATATGCGGTACAAAGAAGTGAAGAGATTGGCAATGCACTTTATTCCCCTTTCCTGTTTTCCGTCTGCAGAGCTCATGATTATGGACGGGGAAAATACGTCCCCTTGAGATTGGGATATTTAAATACTGGGACAAGTAGGTATAATTGCAACAGGTTGCCGATTCCATTAAAGTGGAAAGAGGAACTCGAAGATCGATGTATGTACATAAGTTTACAGGCAAAGACGCCATCTTGTGGAGCCAACAGCCCGGGGCAATCCTTGCCTTTACCTCTTTAGATACAAATGGTATATATATATATTTCTATACATATATATTAGGGCGATTTAAAAAAATTAAATTTTTTTTATTTTTTCTCGGAAACAGGTTCAAAAGTTGCGTTTAGGTATAAAAATACGCCTGTTAAAATTTGAGCTTTTAATATTAATATTTATAGAGGTGGCGCATCGCAAATTTCTATTTCCCATTTAAATAACACGGAAAATGTTTCAGTAGCACACTTCAATTTTTATATCGCGAGTACTAATCTACTCAGAATGATTTCGTATAGCCACTTTTGTTCGAAATTGAACGCCCTACAAAAAAGGTCTCTTGGTCTTTTTCGATAAATCTAACCGTTTCCAAGTTGGTTGTTGGCTATCAATGGTATAATTAACCAATATTCAACTTGGAAATAGTTAGATTTATCGAAAAATACTAAGAGACCTTTTTTGTAGAGCGTTCAATTCCCTACTCAAAAATATATTTGCAGATTTTCCCCAATGATGCATCGTTAGCTAGTTATAAAAATTAGAAGCAGTAAAAAAAATGTTTTCCATGTTATTCTTATGAAAAATAGAAAAGTGCGGTGCGCCACCTCTAAATATTAATATTAAAAGCTCAAATTTTGACAGGCGTATTTTTATGCCTGAACGCAACTTTTGAACCTGTTTCCGAGAAAAAATGAAAAAAAAAATTGTTTTTTGAATCGCCCTGATATATATGTATATATTTATTGTTGGAAACAGAGAAATTGAGTTCTTTTTGACACACGTAGATCCCCAATTCTTTATAGTTAATGTCCAAACGATATGAAATATAAAATCAGTATATTCAGATATTGTTATATCAAATCTTACAAAACATCTATGGGGGATTGGTAGGACCAGTCTTGACGAGGCAAGTACTTGCTGGGCATCTGCGCTGAGAATTATCTTCACATTATCTCGAGACCTGGAACAAAAGGAAAAACAACAAAAGAATGTTAATAGGAGTAAAAGCCAGTTTTCGTTAAACGTTATTAAACGTTGCAAACAACGATAAAATCGATTTCAGATATAATAATTAAATCGCCCTTATAACCGGTGACTCTCGGGTATCATTACAGTCTTCAGTTTGACACAGTTTATGAATCGAATTATTATCGAATAAGAAAACGAAAAAGAGTAAGAAAAAAAAAAAACAATCAATCGGTGAAGTATCCTCATTTTTTTTCTTCCACCCTTCTCACCCTTCTCGTACTCGTCGTCGTCGAAGAAGTATAGTCCGTATCTAACATCTGCAGGACTAGAAGGGCGAAAGGAGTTATTACTCTAAGACTTTAGTTCTCGAACTATAAAGACTAGAGACAAAAGACGGAGGGGGTCGGTATTCTTTTCTGGTTGAAGTTGTGAAAAGGAAATCGATAAAGGAGACGGCCGTCACGGTGAGCGTGCAGTTTTGTTCCTTTTCATTGCCTCTGTGTGTATATGTTGTAAATCGATGAAATCTTATGGGCGAAAAAGGAAAATCGCGTGTCAACGAAGAACGCAGTTTCACGAAAAGTTCGTTACCTGTATTATCTGTATACAATACACACATATACTATTTTATATAACGTTTATATGTATAAATCAAACGACAGGGAACCACCAGCGGCGCGTTTTTGACTCTCAACGATCAATTTTATACATTTCATCATATTTACAACACGAATTTCATTTTCTTATCCGGTTTTTACTTCTATTTTATTTATTTTTTCACCTTTTTCATGGGAATTGTACATATAGCTGGTATATAGAGGTAGAAACTCGCCCCGCAAAGAATCATTGGAGTGCACTGAAGCACCAAGTCGAGTACTTCCGGTCTAAAGTCAGCCAGCGTTTCTAACGGTATAAGGTAGGTAGGTAGGTAGGTGTATAAAAAGTAGAAGCGAAGTTCAATGCGGAGGAAGAAATCCCCGCGAGAACGCGCGCGGCCAAGTTTTCCATCTCGCGATTCTAATATTAAACGAGTTTCGCCTCTTGGCGCCTGCACGGCGTGGTTGTGCAGGGGGGTTGAATTCTTCAAAGAATTTTCTCCGTAAATGAAACCAATTGAATTTCAAACGCCAATAATTTTCACTCCCGACTATGGCATTCTACCGGCTCCAAAATTTATACATACCTATATACATATATACAAAGAATACATAGGTATGTATATCTCTTTCTCTCAAAATGAAGAAAACAAATCCCCCGAAATTTGCTCTCTTGTTTCTCGTCTACTTCTTTTCTTCTCTCAATATTCTACTTTCGATATCCGCGACAGAATATTTGAAGAAGATCGAAATGCGAAAAGCTTTTTTTCGAACTTTCGTATCAATCGAATCGTTTTTTTTTTTGTTTTTTGTTTCTCTTTGGTAGAATTTTGACCGAAAGCTTTGTATTCGGATATATATCTATAAGTTCAGAAACGCATGAATCGATCGAAATGACTAATAAAAGTCGTTAATCTTGACTTTCGGGATTTTGCTTTCTGCGGGGTTCGACTGTATTTGCACATGCAAACTGTATATACATACAGAACCGCAAAGCTTTGCAAGACTATTCGAAGTTCGCGTTTTCCGTGACTATAGCCTCAACCTACTTACATTAGAAGGTGGAAGGTGAGCCAGAATAAGAAGAGGACTGAATTTATTCCAAACCCGATAACTCCGGATCGCGTTACTCGACAACGTTCAACATAGATCTCTTATATCAAAAAGAAGGGATAAAAGCGAATACCCCGTGAGAAAATTGCGTGTCAAAAAAAGAAATCCCCTCCTTACCGAGGAACGAAACAAAAAAAAAAAAAAGAAGAAGAAGTTTGGGATCCATCCGGTGTTGAGGAAATTAATAAAAACCAAAATATGTATATACATATATTTATTTCACATCTGAAAAGGCACGTATCGTGTTGTCTGCTAATTGCACGCCATCGTATATACATATACGTTTATATGTAGGTATATAATATGTATGTATGTTGGCGTGGGTGTACGGTTAAAGGTCAATTCCAAGAGAGTGCTGAGGATAAGAGAAAACCGTCGCTAAAATTTCCTGCACGAATTACTGTTATACAAATGCGAATATATACCTGGATGTGCGAATTTATATATATACTATTATTATATATATATATATATATATATATATATACATATATATATATATACATATGTGGGATGAGAACGCCTCTGCAACAGCGAAAAGGCTCGAGGCGTTCTCGTTAATCAGTGCGTAGGCGAGATTCGCGCGTGGCACGTGAAACGAATCATAGTACTATACGTCTACCTATACGCGTCTACTACTACTACTACCACTGCTACGATACCGGCGAAACAAGGTTCCGCAGTAGTATAATACCGTACGCTTGCGCCAGAGTTGGATATCCCCTCCGTTACCTGGCTACCCCCCACCCTACCAACCCCTCGTCGTCGACGTCCTCGTCCACTGATATGAGTCAAGGTCTCCCGATCGACCTGACCTGCAGCCCGCAAGCTCCTGCCTCCTTAACATCCCTGTAGTCACTTGGTCCTCTTTGTTATTTCGATATAAACGATTTTATTCAGTCTGTACCCCGTTAGTTTGATTACTTACTTTCTTTTTTTTTTTTTATTCGTTTTCTTTCGTCTTTCCTTTTTTCTTTCTAATCAATTATATTATCAAGTACCTGCAATTATTAACGATAGCTGACGAGCCTTAAAGTTTACAGCCTTTGATCGATTCGATGCAATTCGTTGAAGATTTTTTGTTTTTTCCTTTCATAAGACGGAAGTTAGGTTAGGAATATTAATCGAGGAAACGGATTAATTAGATTCTCAATCACAACCCTTTGTGAGTTCAATTCTTAGAGTTCTTCAGACGTTGATGATATTTCTTTCATACGAACTGCAATACATTATACTCTTCAATTAAGACTGTAAATCTTGTGAATAAGGTAAAAGTTAATTTGTTTTTTCATTTTTGTTACTTTTGTCGAGTAAATTCTTGTTATACTTAAATGGTTCCGGACTGTTAACCATTTTAACTATAACTACCTAACTACCTACCTACCTACCTACGTCACGTGCCGTTTTAATCGGTACTCAGTTATTCGTAGTACGCGAACGACAGGAGCCGGTGTCGGGTGACTGTCTAACAAAACCCCCGTTCATTCATCGACCTGTGCAGAAAACGTAGCGTAAATTTGTGTGCTTCTTGTTCGTAACCTACATTTGTATGCATATGTATGACCGCGCGAGTATTACGGTCGGGTAGGGGTTCTGTGTTCGGTTAAAAGATTAATGATAAAATCAATGCGGGTTATATTTGCAAAGGCGAATCGAGTCAAGGATCATCACGTGATTTGATATTTTTATACGAATGCACCCAACACCAATTAAATTAAATTCAATTTGATTTTCGTTTTTTTTTTTTTTCTTCAATTAAATTCTTTTACATTTATTTTCGGTATGTATATATATATATATTTTTTTATCTTATATACCGTACATAATGTATATAAATAAAATATATATATATATAACGTGAAATCTGCTCGATCGAATGTCTATAAATAAAGAAAAATTGTATGTCGGAGTTATATACGTAATTTAGATATGTACTCGATTGTTGTTTCTTATTTTCATTAACCTAATATACGAATCAGAATTACGAGAGAGAGAGAGAGAGAGACTCTATTTTTTCCTCTCTCTTATATCTAGATCTGGATTTTTCAAAGGTTCATGTATATTTCTGCATTAATATATGCAGAACTTTGAGCTGCGTGGCTCAGCAAATGCCACCAGCTAATTCCTGTATGCATATAAATTGCATCCGCCTAGATACCGCGCGAAAAATAGAAGGATATAGAGATAGGGTAAAGAGCGAGAGGGAAAGGTATAAGGAACTAAAAAAAAAAAAAGAAAAAAATTGTAAAATAAATAAGTGGGAAAACATTTTTCGTCGCCATGTATACATATGTATAGGTATATGTCTGTTTTTCATCCCTAAAATTATATCTATACTATAATTGAATTGATCCAAATTCTAAATTTAGCAAGTCTTGATCAGCGTGGTTTGAATCAACACGAGGATTATTATGTTAGTTCGTTGTTAGTTCAGCCCACCTCAGCATACGATTATATAATTCCCTGCAGATCCGCTAAGATTAGCTATTCATCAAATTCGGTTCGTCTCGAGGAAGGAGAGAGAAAGAAGAGGGGCAAAAAAAAAAAAAAAGAAAAAAAAAATAGAAAAATATGAAGAAGGAGAAAACCAATATATTTCGAAACGTACACTTTATATTCGTCGTGAGATAATTCGAGGAAGATTTTGCTTGGCCCCCCTCTTTCCTCCCCTCCCTTTCCCTATACAACATGGGGGTTTTTGACGATGAGTAAATAATAACTCAACGAAGCGTGGAATAAGACGGTAGCCCAGTCATCCGAGGTGATTGCCTCATTGTCGCTTTACAATTTGAATGGTTATATATAATAGGCATATAGGTATAATATAGGCTATGTATGTAATACGTATACATAGCAAGTCAAGAGACGATTAATGACTGTTCTTATTAAGTATATAGAGAAAATCGTTTTTCTTTTAAAATTAAAACGTTGTTTGCGGATCGGAAGTTGTTTCGGGATGTTTTTATGGAACATAAAATGAGCTGGTTATACAATATTTCCCAATTCTAAGTTATATCCTCCAACCGTTCAAGTTTTCCACCTAAAGTACTTACGGAGCAAAAGTTTTAGTCACTGACGATCCCAGTTGTTGTTTTTTTTTTTTTTTTTTTTTTCTCTCTTCCGTGTACCTACGAACTTTTCGATTAGATTAACGGCTCTTATATAAAACTGGGGCTCGTCTTATACAACGCTTTCGAATTCAGCGTCGATCATCACCTTTTTTTTTCCCAGTAGTAACGGTCCGCGTTACGGCTGACATCGTATACATGCACCCGAACGAAAAATTTCGTCGATATATTTTTTTCTCGACTCGACGAGGAAAAAAAAAAAAATTTCCAAATTTTGAATATTTTTCTGATTCGAACAAGGAAACAAGAAAAAAAAAATAAGAAGGAAAGAAAGAAAACTGGCAACGAAAAATCCCTAGACTTATCTTTTTTTTCTGTTTTTTTTTCTTCGCTTCTTCGGGTTTTAGTGAAAAGAGAAAGAAAATTGGAAAGACGAGAACTGGTTAAAAAGTAGAACCGCCTCACTAACACGCACACACCTGTGCCTCTAGATACGGAAAACAATTGAGTTTGAAAAGGTTTTAAGGTTAAGGGTGCAGTAGCCCGGTTTTGGAAAGAGAAGGGTAGGAATAATAGGAATAAGGGAATAAAGGTATAGCTATGAAATAAAGCTCCTTTTCACCAAATTTCTTTCCTTAGTTTCAAGTAGACACCTCGTTGTTGCTAATTGAGCCGTTGAGAGTAATCAAGAGGCGGTCATTAAGTCGCAAAGCGAATTCTTTCGCGCTTTGAGACCCGCGTACGGTTTTTTTTTTTATTTTTTTATTTTTTTTATTTCTTTATTTTTCTCAAGTCGAAGAAACCCCAGGGATAAAATTGCCGGTCTTCTCGTTTCTCGTTGACGCAGTTTTCTCTTTCCCCCTCCCTCATTCCTATAAATCCATTCAAATTTTTTTATCTTTCATTTTTGTTTAAATAACGTATGTATATGTACCTAGATTATTTCTCCAATGACGATTCGTCGTTACACTTTACACGTTAATTTATATACAATTTTAATTCAAAAACATAAAGACAAATATATACCTACGTATGTATTTTTTTTTTTTATTTTTTTTAATTATTATACACCCGTTATTATATTATTAAACCTAAATACATGGTTGGAGGTAAATAGCTCAGGAGCTCAATTAAAGTTAATTAAAAAAAAAAAAAAAATATGAATAAAAAATTTAAAAAAAAAAAGAAAAAAAAAAAAAAACCTGTTACGTCCTCCTCTTATCGTCACGTTAATCAACGAAATTGGGTAATAAAAAATGAATATACTAATTACTACAACGTGTTACTATGGGTATATATGTATTAAAGTCGGATGAAAACGTCGTTAAACTTCGTGGAAGTAAAAGAAATCAAATGAAAAAGAAGAAAAAAAAAATGGAAAGAATAAATTTATGATAAATATATAAATAAATAAGTATATGTATGTATATACCTATATACCTTTAACCGGACACGAAACTCTATGTCGTATACTCGTATCAGCAAGAAATGCGACCATCAACTTTCCTCTGTTTGGTATTCAGCTTCTTTCTCTCGACCCAATTGGACCGGGCAAACCAACCCTCTGGCACAGGGGGGGGGGGGGGGGGGGGGGAAGGCCAAGGGCGAAGGGACGAGTTAGGTAGAAAGTGTTTCATTTTTCTATATACCTCCCGTGTAGATCCGTATATATACACATATATGCTCCAAGTACATATGTACACGTAGTGCACACAAACATATAATTATATGTAGCTACTTTCATACGAGTATTATTTTATTTATTTTCCTTCTCTTATTTCCCATCAAGTAGGTAGCGAACAAACGTGTTCCTTGTTCCATGTTCCTTGTACCTTACCGCATTTCAAGTGGCTGTTAGTTTTAATTAAAAACCTCTAAGAAACTATACATATATATATATAGGTATATACCTATATACTTACGTTAGTTCTCACATTCGCACGATAATTTAGGGGTGGAATTTGAAATTTTAGTATGCTGTAGTTCGAATGGCTGTAGGCAGTCGAGAGAGAGAGAGATAGAGAGAGAGAGAGAGAGAGAGAGAGAGAGAGAGAGAGAGAGAGGAGAGACTGGCTGGTTTATTATCGTATTGCTACCAGTCACGAGTCCTGTATATATCTATGTATACCTGCAGAGTTTCGAATCACGCGAATTGACATGTAAACAAGGGTGAAAACCAGGCGTGGTCGTCCACCAGTCTGTAAACCGAAAATCACAGATTTTCCAGCAGAGATTTTCCACCGTTCCCCCCCCCCCCCCCCCCCCCCTGCAGGGTCTGTACCCCCAGTTTCAAAATTTTACTGCACAAATTCGTACAACGATGTACATATACATACACACCTTATTATTCCGCGACTATGTATATATACATACTTATACACCGTATATAATATACATTTACACGCAGCTGCAGGAGTAAAACTCGTTTGCATAATCATTTGAATTAATTTCATTGAAATTTACGACCATTTTGCATAAATTTTGTATAATAATTATATTATTGATAAATATATATATATATATATATATATATGCGGTAGGTACATGGTATATACTATACTATATAGGTATAATAATTCAAGGTAATAAGAGAATCTATTTATTATTTTTTTTTCTAATTTATTTCTCTATATATTTTATGTAAATTTTTATCTTCACCTCTGATTCTATATAATAAATATAACAACGAATCGTGAGGAGAGGAGTGCAGATCGTATATATATACCTATATATTATATATCTCTACGTATCGCTGCTATTGACGGGAGAATTAAATACCGTCGCCTCCGGCATTAGAATACCATCGATTTCCGGGTTTGAACGTCAATCCGAAATCCGAAATACGCCAAGACACACAGCTGGCAGTTAAAAGTCCGATCCACGCCTTGGGAAATCAGAGCAAAGCGAATAAATATGCAGAGACCCTTTTTCCGCGGCCGCGGCCGCGGCGGACCTTATGCGTTCTTCTTCTCCTTTTTTTTTCACCCCATTCTTACTCTTACTCTATAAAGTCTTACCTGTTTTCCTTATACCAATTGTGTTCCCCCCAGCCCCGCTTATTCGGTCTCAGGAAAAATTTTTATACTTCTCTCCGGTGGAGTCGGGACAAATTTACCTTTCGCAAATTACTGGGAAATTAATTTACTCACGGTACGTGAAATGCGGGAAAATATGAGGAACGAAGAGGAGATATGAAATCGCATTACCTATAATTAATAAAAATAATAATAAAACAATATGCGTTATTTACCGAGCCATAATTGAGAGACTGGAATTCCCCGATTTCTTTATTCATCCTTCTCTTTCATATCACGAAAATCTACACACCTATATATAGTATATAAAGTTTTTCTCACGGTCAAACTCGCCCCAAAAGCAACACTCTCTAATTTGCATGCCATTTACATCCCGCTGATTCTGGAATCCAGCCCAGACGGTCAAAGTAATTGGTCATCTTCAAAGTTGAAACTCAACCATTCTCAAAGGGCCAATCAAACCCGTCAGTCAAAGGTCGACGAAGACCTTTAGCTGTAGCCGCACATACTATAGGTATACAATATGTTCGCAAACGATCAGAATGTTGATTCAGAATCCCAGGATCAAACCAAAATTTCTTTCTCAGTCCCACGGATTTATATTTCATTACTTTCACGAGTTATTACAAATCGAAAGTTACTTTCTGAGAGAAATTGAGAACCCTTAACGAATCTTTTACACACCGAGAGGTTTCTTCTTCGGGTGCTATAATATATATTAAGTGGTAAAAATTGTGCGATATTTTATTCACCCTCCTTATACAGGTCTTATGGCTCGTTTGTTATTAGCTGGTTTTCCCTTAATTCTAAAATGAAAAATAGGGTGAAATATATTCTACGAGGGTAGGTGTACGCGAGTCTACGTATATGTATGTATATGTGCATACAATACATACACGTTCATCGTTTTATACCACGATTATCATCGCTGTTTGTGTTTCAGGTTGAATCTGAACCTGGCATAGTACAGGGGGACGGCGGGTTTACCACTAAGCAAACATTTAGCAACTGCGTCGCACTAATCCGCTCTTCAATAGTTAACGACGCGCATAAAATTATCCTAGTCCTTGTTTCGTATGTATACGACCTACGTTACAACACGTACGAGTACATACATCTCTACACTCAACTTCAATTTCAATTTTAAGAGCTCAGCTGGGGTTCACCTGTGCTACACGATAAAACGGCGATGCTAAGGTACGTGTTGATTTTATATAGGGGTTATAATTAACGAAACTAACGACGATTTCGAACGCATTTTTGGCCAACAATCTGATCGAACGGTACGACGTCGCAAGTTCGTTTTGATATTCAATCGCGTTTTCAATTTACGGGTAAACTGAATGTTTCTTTCATCGGATTTTCATTTTTTCGCCGGGGCGGGGCGTGGAGGGATATGGGAAGGAACGAAAACAAAATGTATGTACAATACGTTTTCCAACCCCGACGAAATACGTGATCTGAGACTATAGGCTTTAGTCAGATTGAAACGGGACAGGAATGAGAGAATAGGCTTTATTGCACAAAGAGGCTAGTTCCGTGGTAACTTGCTGGAGGCTCTCTAGTTTCCTGTAGAAAGCGTTAATTTCTCTCGACGGTGTGATTGGCCCAGATATACTTGCCACTGCCAAGACTCACTTACTCTAGGGAGGTTTCGTACGATTGCAACATTCTCCTTGTACAACCCCTCAAACATTATCTTGGATTTTATTTTACAAGTGTTTGTGTATATAGGTATACGTGTTTGTAGACACATCGACGCGCGTTATATTATGAACCGAAAAGGTAGATACTTGGATCACTTTTTAAACGCGAAATTTTCCTCCCCGTGTTACAGGTGTAAATTATTTTCTCTTCGAAAAAGTTTTGAAATATTCATTTTCTTATCTGTTCAGACCCTCTCATTTTTTTTTTTTTTTTCTTTTTATCTTCGTATTTACGCGGCCGTATCTCGAGTGGAAATGAGAAACGCTTTCGATAGCATTGAATATTTATGCACAGACGTCAATCAGCTTCGATTTTTAAATCGGATGTTGAGAAGGGATTGGATATAACGTTAACAATTGAGATATAAAATAATGTGAACGAGGTAAATTTTACGGGCTTTTATATGTATATACGGGGCGATTTCTATGTAATTCGAATTGCCTCGGTATTAACCGGACTATGTTAATTAAAGGGATTAAGGACGACATTCTGGACCGTACCTACCTTCCCTGGTCACCATTGATGTTGTAAGGAAATTGCTAAATCGATATTACACCCTTCTCTAACGGATCGCCCTACGTCCTGCGATGCTCCTAAACCCCCAAAGTGCCGGTCTCATCGTATTCCGTGTTTTCTCTCGAGAATCGAGACGCGGTAACCCGACTACTTACCGACAGCTTTGCATGATTCATATTATGTGATTGGGTAAAGACGACGGAGATGGATCAGTTCCGAAAATTTATCCACACGATTTATCGAGACATATAGTCGATAAAGAAATCTGAAATTTTTCAACCTGACGACGTACGTTTCGTGGGACCTAAATTCTCTGAAAAAACAAACAAATTCGGGCCAGTTCCTAAAATTTTTGAATTGTAAAGTATGATTTTTTGTTCGTTAATTTTTTGTTTTTTTCTTTTGAGGGGGGAAATTGAAAGGAAAAAAAATTCACAGGCTAGTTTCACGTTTCCGAGATGATAGAAATAGTGGAAAACAATTTTTGGAACTTGGTGGTTCATTTTGGCGCAATTTACCCCAAGTGCGATAAGACCGCGTCTAATAACTGAATACCTAAATGCCTAGGTCGGAGTATAAGATATTTATGGATATTAAAGCGTCGCGTAAATACGACGTTACAGCCTCAGTCATTTCGAAGCTACGGTAGTAATTACTACTCGAGACCGAGTCCCCTGTTAGACGAAGAGTCCCATTAGGATTTTCCGCCTTAAAATACTCGAATCGTTTAATCTTGAAAATTATTCGTTAATTTTAATTGAAAACTGAGACCCCGAATGGTTTAATATTCGACAGAAATATTACGAAGAATAAGGTTTCAGCTTTACGAACAAAGTCCAAACTAAAAATCGAAACCCTTGACGTACTCCTAATTCAAACTCCGATTCATCAACCGTAAATTAAGTTTGATAAATCGATATAGCTGTTCTTGAAAATTTAATTCAAATCGATGATACGATATTTATTTAATAAGATTACTAAATCCTCGTGTATCAATTCCACTCGAAACTTAATAACCTAACCCCCCCCCCCCCCCCCCCCCCTCCGGATAAACAGACGCGGATAAAGATAAATTCTAAGATAAAATTAATGATGAATATTTTCTCGTGGAACTTCTCTCTCGGGAAGAATGACGTTAAATTAAAGGTTGTACATGCACATTGTACACATACGTACATACAGGTTGGGATATATAACACAGAAGAACTGAAAAGTAGGTTATTATAGACACGAAGATTAACGGACTAGATAAGGTAGATGGAACGATATAGCTTGTTGATATTGTGGGAGTACACGGTCGGTGGAGAGTAATTATAAAAAAAAAAAATGAACGAGCCTGTTATTAAGTAAAGATAAATCGTCGTGGTCGAAAATAAATTTTCAACATGTAAGTGAAAAACTGAATATATTTAGTTCGTAAATGTCTACGGGAAGGCGTGACGAATAAAAACGATGAGTGAAGCCTAAACACGTCTCGAAAACGATCGAGTACGAGTTTCGTAAATTTCTAAGAAAGGTAAAAAAAGATTTCAGCTAAGACATTTTCGGGCTTCTCAGGGGTCCCGAGTCTCGTTTCTACTTACTTCCCGACTTCTACGACTTCCGCGAGTTCGCGACTTTCCCACAACTTCCGCAACACCCTAATTAATACGTCGTTTTGCTACGGACTTGTTTTCAAACCTGTGTGACGTTCCCGTTGTGTTACCGGACACGCGAACTGATTAACGGTCTCCTAATGCAAACTTTTCACGTCAGTTTAACTGGTTTCAACTTAAACTTTAACTGGCGAGATATTTACCCAACGTTTTTTTTTCTTTTCTTTTTTTTTCTTCATTTTTAGTCACAATTTTAGTCAGCCTGCAGTGTATAGCAAAAAGGAAACGTTTCAACTTCACACTACTTTTTCTTCTTCCTCTTCTTCTTCTTCTTTTTTTTTTATCATTCATACCTTTTCCACTTCTCTCATATTATCTCGCCGCGAAATTATCAACGACTAAAGCCACGAGAAACGGGTAGTCGAAAGAATTTTGGATATTTTTAGGTATATAATTCACCTACTTGATGGAATCATTCATCATCTCAGATGTCACCTTTCGAGTCCAGGCTGACAAGTTGAGAAAAGTTCGAGGAAGTCAAGCAATCATTCGACGATTTATTTCTACTTAGGTATATAGTGAAATCGCGGGACATGATGTAGCGTTTGCCGAATATACCATTTGCGATATATAATACACGTATGTTACCTAAAAAATAAAATAAAAAAAACCGTGTATATTGTATATTTATACGTATTGATACGATACGAGGCAATCCGATCGGTCAAAAAAAAACTTACACAATTTATCGTAAAAAAAAAAAAAAAAAAAGGTAACGAGACCTCTCGAACTTTTACTTCAATCAATATGCTGCAGTCCTCTATCATCATTCACTTTTTATCATCTATATGTATATCACGAAGTTGTAGTATTGTTGATAATGCGTTTCTGCAGAATGCAGCTGTTTTTTCTCTACCTAACCAATTAGATATCCTTGACTTGTAATAAGCTCCCGATAAAAAAGACGTTATAAAAATTAGGTTTTTATTTTTATTTTATTTTTTTTTTTGTTCATTTTTCTTTTAAAGCGAAGTAATATCCAAAGGTAAGGACAAAAACTAAGGGCAAAAGACGAGGGGTGACACGCGTTAATTAACGAGTTTCAAATTACGAAAGAATTTTTCTTTCCTCATTCGTTCATTCGTCTGATATATAAGATATATATATATATACCTAGGTATATAGTATATATATACCTTAAGTCATGGAACTGGTCGACACCGAACGGATAACGAGATACGCGAAACTGTCCGTTTCTTTTTTTTTTTCTCATGTCTTTTTGTCTATACTTTCGTTTTTTTTTTTTTTTTTGGTTTTTTCTTTCTTTTATCTCGCATCTCCTTTTCTTTATCGTTTTTCAAACTTTTTGTGTGTTCTCACTCCCACTCTCTCTCTTTTTATTTTCTCGCTTGTAACAACGCTCTCGAAACCCCACTAGAAAAGCTTAGAACGAAAACCTCTTCGGTAAAGACTTGTACTATAATGTAGAAGGTAAGATGCACCTTTGAACGATAAAAGTAAAGGTCAAACTTAAACTAGAGCTTCCCCGTACCTACCAACCTTATACCTATAGTATATAGTCGGTATAGATATCCACTTGAGAGAAACTTGGTTAACCTTGATATTATTCAAAGCAAAAGGTACAGCTACCTACCTACCTACCCACTTTAATATATCGATGAGAAATATCGTAATGCAGCAGTTGCACAGATCGGGTAAAGAGTGAATAATCGTACTTATAGAAACTGCAGCGATGCTGGCCGCAGGCTGCAGAAACGCAAAGAAATTTTCTCTGGAAGATATTTCTCTCTCTGAAAACGACTTTTACACCGCGCCTACGGAGAAATACAGTACGTGTCAGACTGTCATCGTTTATGTCCGTCTCCGTCAATTTTCAACCTTTCGATTTATCCGCATTACGTATTATTTATTGACAGGAATGCGACGACGCGGAATCTCTGACGCTTTTCGTATAACGTTATACTATACCGTATACCTGTATACAGATATATATGAACGAGTGACATATCGACGAACCTCTATACATATACCCGTACCACGGAAGGTTTCATTTTTCCAAAGATAATATTTAACCGCGTGGATTACATATCTATACGGTTATATAAAGTGTTGTATACGTAATAATAATCCATCGTTATAAATCGGTTCAATTTATCGGTTGACTAAATTCTACCTTTCCATTTCATTCCATTCCATTCTTTTTTTTTTTTTCTATTCTATAATCTTCTCTCTTTTCCCTTTTTTTCTTCTCTTCCGTTGAAACTTGACGCGGTTAAAAACCCCGAAGAATTGAGCCGGAAGTCGACCCCCGTCCCTTAGGAGCTCGTGAGGACAGGGGTTGAAGGTGGAGAACGAGGACTAGAATGAGGATGCTGGGACTACACCTATACCTACGGTTAGGGAGTAGAGAAGATAGTCGGTCAACGACACGCGCCACAGGGACTGTGATGTGGGCTAAGAGCTGGGAGCTGCTTTTGTAAGAGTCATGTGTCTAACCCGAAGGTGGATTTATCACCGTCTCGAATCGTACATTTGAACATTCAATCCGATATTTTATTATCCCATTTCATTTCATTTTAATTCTTTTTATTTCGCCATTAGTATATATATTAGGGTGGTCCTTATTTTGGATATTTTTGATTTTTTTTCCACGATCCCCCTAAATCGGTTCTAAATAAATAAAAAGAAATTCCTGCAAAATTGGAGCTCGATATTTCAATTTTAACCTGGCCCCCCCGGCAGTCAAAGTTTTAAACGGGAAAATACGTGTATTTTAGACTGTCAATTGTTTGAACATTTTTCCAACCTAGTAAAAATTGATATAAAAATTCGAAATTCTGCACAAATATTCCCCATAGTATAAGGTATAGTTGTAGAAGTATATCAAATTTTTTTATTTAATTTATTTATTTTTTTATGAATATCAAATTGATATTTATATAGATCATAACTCCAGAAATTACGAATGTAAAAATTTTATATACTACTTCAATTGTACCTTATACTATGGGGAATATTTGTGCCTTATCTCGAATTTTTATATTAATTTACACTAGGTTGGAAAAATGTTCAAACAATTGACAGTCTGAAATACACGTATTTTCCCGTTTAAAACTTTGACTGCCGGGGGGGCCGGGTTAAAATTGAAATATCGAGCTCCAATTTGGCAGGAATTTCTTTTTATTTATTTAGAACCGATTTAGGGGGATCGTGGAAAAAAAATCAAAAATATCCAAAATAAGGACCACCCTAATATATATACTCGCAGAAAGAAAGTAAGAAAGAATAGAAAAGTGAGACATGCGGGGGGGTTGGGGAGGATTAGGAATAATCACCGAAAGTATAAGTGAAGACGAAAAGGTTCCTCGCTATCAGAGTAACTAATCAATAAATAAGCAGAGAGGTTTGAGAAGGTCTTACACTGCAGCCTGCCACGCCATGTTAAGACGCTTAATCAATAATATCGTTGGATATTGGCTGTTCGCAAAGAAAATGAAAGAAAATGAAAGAAAAAAGAAAAAGCAAGAAAAAAAGAGAGAGGAAAAAAAAAGGAAAAATCTTTTCTTATATACCTTACTGCAGCAGGAAAAACTGGCTATATACCTACTTGTATTCGTCTCTAATAGGTAGTATTGTTGGAACTTTTTCACTCAACTTTCGACTTGAGGAGAGAGGGAGGTTAAAAATTCGTCAATTTCTCTGCTTCAATTGCTCCGGGCAACGCTAAAGCTCATTATTATTATTTCTTTTTTTTTCCCGGTTAACAATGAGAAGCTCTTTAACCGTAACGTTCGATTTATAAATTATGCAGGCATATAATACGGTGTTTCAATACCACTTTTCCTTTTCTCGATAAATTATCGAGCAAGGCAATACGAAGAAAAAAAATCTCATTTCAAATGGCGAACCAGCAGACTTTCGCGGCTATTCGTAATCTCGTCAAACGCATCTAGGTATAATACTTTGATAAAAAAGCTTTTTATACCAAAAAAGAAAAAAATAAACATGTACAAAAAAGCGAAAAAAAAGGCACATCTTCTACAGGTGCAGGACACTCCTGGGGTGGTTTTGGCCCATCGGCCCATCTCCTTGGGATATCGCTATAAAATATTGCCCTAGGGACTCGCACAGTCGCACGACGCGACTCTATCCATCTCTTTCGCACTCTTAACCGTGTTTCTTGTATTCCTACCTTCTCCCCTTCGTGCTTTTCCCCTCTTTTTTTCCCTTCTTTTCTTTTTCTTTCATTCTCTGGTAGACAACCGGCTTCTCCCCCTGTTACACCTTTATTCCAATTTGCTTAAGGATTTAGATCAGCCCGATTCCCTCGTGTTATTCTAGGCCTCGTTCTACTAGGCGAGTAAATATCGACAATGGTTGATGCCGGACTAAAACCGGAGACAAGTTATTAAGATGGATAGGGTGATGGACGCGGGTAAATATTAGGACAAAGTGTATCGCTATGATGTTCGAATGACGTATATATACGTTTGTAATGGTGTGATGAGTGTGAACTTATAAGTCGATATTTCGATACCCTTTTTACTTTTTGAATATAGCCATGTGTATGTCTGTGTAGTTATATTTGTATATTATATATGTATACGTTGAATTACCTCGAGTAGAATAATTTCAAAGTTTTTCGATCACTCTTTTACTCCTTATCTTATTATCACTCACTCGCTCTTTGAAATTTATGCAAAGCGCAGCTCGTTTGTGTTAAGAATTTAACTTTTATGGGTGGGAAATTGCAGCTCTAATTCTGAAAGAACGAGTCAAGAAGAAGGAGACGAAGTAGAAGAAGAAGAAGAGGAGATTGGACCGGATCCCTAGATGCGGATTATTTTCCCTTTCGTTTTTCCTCGCTCTACCTACCTACCTACCTACCTACCTACCTACTTTAGCCCCGGATTTAGCAGACAGTATAGGAGAAGAAAAAAAATCTCAAAGCTTTGTCCACCCTTCGTCAACGACGAAATTTTTCACGGAATTCTTACCCCGACACGTATCCTTCTTCCCAGCCTATACGTAAGTATATATCTATTTCAAATCCTTCACAACTCTCACGATTCATACCATCGACCCTTCCTCGTTCTCTTAAAATTTCAAATCATCGCCTCTGCTGGGTTCCAAAATTTCAATTAGATATAAGAAAATGCATCGATCGTCGATTATCGTTGTATTTGATCACGTCGTATGCCTCTACATTTTCAGAAACGTCGAGTTTTTGCAAACTTTAGGATCAAAAGTAGAAGAGTTGATATTTTAAACCGAAAATTGTTCCCACCGTAAAATTTTGAAGGTACGATCGCGAAGTAATGAACGAAATTCTTAAATCCGGAATCATTTCCTGTTGGCCAATCGAATACTGGGATTGGGGTGATGAGGGTGCGGAATTGATTGGTTGATTATTGGCAGTTCTTGGGTCACGTGGTACATCAGGGAGCCAATCAGGGTCCAGTAAATGGAAAAACAGGGTTTCCCCTGCAGTCTAGTCCCCGTGGAGTCAGTGGAGAGTCGATTGGCTCTAGAAAAAGCCGATCATTTACACGTCCGCGATAAGTCCTACAATCTAAGATATACACCCTATATAATAAATGTATAAAATACTTTTGTATATATATATACTATTGGCTAAAACGATCGGACCGTTTCTTACCCTCAAGGCTTTTCTCTTCTTCTCAGATAAGCCGGATCAGATACAATACCGTCCTACGCGAAATCATATTTCAACCACATATTCTTCTTGTCCTATGGACCCTATCTTCCTCTCTGTATATTACATAATAAGCAATTTCGCGTTTTCATATGATCCCCAATAAATAAATAAATAAATAAATAAATAAATAAATACCAAAATCTTCCCGAAATTTTAAAGTGTAATTTCAAAATCGGCGGTCATAATTGAAACGTATCGTTTTATGTACTAATTTTTGTATTATTGACCGGCTCGTTAATACCTACGGTGCAAAATTCTTGTAGGTAGGAATATGTGTACGTATATATCCACGTAGCACAAAACGCCATGATTGTTAATTATTGACAGGAAATTAAGGCGCGTGGTTATAACCAAGTAGTTATATCGGTTGGTGTTCGACGGTTTGCTTGCTGTTCAGCGTCTCTGGGTCGATCGCTGAAGCTACATGCAATAATTAATAGAGATTGAAGCTTGCGTTTGGTGTATCTAGGTTGGTACATACGTATACATATTTCGAGAGGTTTGCTTAGCCAAGAATTTATATTTCTGGATATGTTAGATCTTGAGTTCCGCGAGGATATGGGAATTATTTACCTCCTCTGTTTCCTTTTTTCTTGCATTTTTCGTTCAAATTAATTTTTTCCCTTTTTCACTCCACCGCGGGGTTATCTCTCGGGTTATATACAAATACTTCAATTCCACGGTATTCCGCACATAATTGCCTGTCCAAATATATACCCAAGTATATACTTTACGGCAATAAATACAACGAGATTAAAAAGACAATTGAAATTTGTGACAAACGGATTCCATCCCTCGCGGGACGTATACCTATACCGATGATATAAATTTTAATCTC
This sequence comes from Macrophya alboannulata, assembly GCA_949628255.1. Lineage (NCBI taxonomy): Eukaryota > Metazoa > Arthropoda > Insecta > Hymenoptera > Tenthredinidae > Macrophya > Macrophya alboannulata. The sequence continues at coordinate 6,557,728 of OX451212.1, read as the reverse complement.
GCTAACCATATATTATCTCTATACTTCTTTGATCTTGGCACCCGTATCGCAATTAGGATTATTAAAAATATATTATATTCTCTTATGGCGCGAGTTTAGTTCTTATATATAAAGAATCCAGCCGAATAATATATTTAACCAATTATATAGTACGTCTACTTTGATTTTGAGATCAATTTTTTTCTTTCTCAAGACACTTTATTATCAGGTTAATTATTATTAAATTAATGTTAATTTTTGACCAGATAATAGCCCGTGGTTTTAGCCACTCTTACTCCAGTTTCATAGAATTCAGTTTATTGTAACCTGCAGGATCTATGAATCTCTCTATATCTACCGCACAACGTTTCGATATTCATTTTCGTCAGTCGATATTAATACTATAACTCGTTCTCTCTGTACCCAACTAACTACGAACGCGAGCTTTTCATTAGATAAATTAATCACGTATCCCGTAATTAATTTACCCACTGAATTACTGCAGCCTCGAAGTAGGTATATCCACGGTTATATACTCTGCAGGGCTGTTTATAACGTACAATTATTGACCAGGGGTGTTAATATTTAACCTGACAAACCGTCTCCGATACAAAATGTATTATAATTTAAATATACCGTTGATTGATGTATCAAAAATTAATATCGATTTTTTTTTTTTTTTCTATCTCTTTCGAAAAAATATTATATATTATCTATACGAGGAAAGAGAATTTAGTGTATTAAAATGAATTTTAGACGTGTGAAAAAAAAAAAAAAAAAAATGGGAAAAACTAACAGACAGACATTTATTTCCGAACGACGCGAAACTGAGCGAAACGAAACGATGCGAACTGGGGCCCCGACGTCCCAGGGTTATTGCTATGCTCGGCATGTGGTAGACATTTTGCAGAATCGAATAGTGGAACATCTGTGCGAATAGAGTGCTCTGTCATCTGTCACATATCAGGGATTTATCGAGTCTTACGTGCCTCAGAATACCTCATATTATTCTCAATATTTTCTTATACTTCTGCAGCAGCAGCATCTCCCTCGCTCTTTTCTTCGATGTAGAAAAAATATACTCAATCTATAGATATATTCAACTGAAAAAAAAATTCACTTTTTGATCTTTTCGAATCACAACGAAGAGATTTTATCCTTCGGTCACTTTGAGCCGAATTTAAAGAGCCTGCAGGGTTGAATTAATGAAAATGTTTAAGGGCTGCGGGTTATTTTCTTATCGAACAATTTTTTCATAAAATGAAATTCTGGAATTTTATTTATCCAATAAATTTTCGAAGATAAGAAATTTTTTATGATCGACAATGTAGGTATTCCTTTTTTTGGTTTTGTAATACGTTTTTGCGAAACTTGATAAAAAACGTGCTGTATTTTTTGCAGTTTCATATTTTATATAGAATTTAAAAATTTATCCTAAAGAGTATTGTCTTGAGAGGAAAAAAAAAAACAGCCCTCAAGGCAATGAAATCTGATCTGTCGAAATTCCTAAAAATCCGTCGAAGGTAGAAAGTGTCTTTTTGCGAAAGAGGATCTGCTGATTGATACACGATTTTTTTCTACTCGAAAATTTTACCGTTCTTAAGCAATTAGTACACGAGCAAAGTTTGGAAAAAGATTTATTCAGATTGAGCCAGTTTTCAATAAAATTGTAAATATTCATCTGACGTGAGTTTTTGCTGATCTTTACTTGAAACTTGTTATCCCAAGGATGATTTCGATTATATTGATTCGGAGAAATGATTGTACATAGATATGTACACAGACAATTCTTTGATTTTTCGGGTATTACAGTTCAATTATAAAAGTTTTTCCTTTCGAAAATTAAACAACGTTCACTTCTCGACTGATTTAAGTAAATTCACTCATCAAATGAGATCTTCACGTTTGAATTTAGCCACATAGAATCAGTGGGAACCCGAAACGCGACGCGTTCATGATATATTCCTTTGTATCAAGATGATGGTTTTCGAGGGTGTTGATACCCACTTTACACTTCTCCTCGTATTACTTATATCCGATGTTATTTGAGGCCCTTTTCACTCGTACGTGTATAAGTTTCAAAGGTATCGTATATAATATATATATATATATATATATATATATATATATATATATATATATATATATATATATATATATATATATATATATATATATATATATATATATTTATTCATGTATATATATATTTATAACAAAGAGCGAGAGACCGCATCTGAATCTCGAATCTGCAGTATTTCGAGATATAATACAAGGTATAACATATATTGTGCCCTGAGGCGAGAAAAAGGGAAGGAACGAAGATAACCCCCCGCCCCCCTGTGGCGATAAACTCTTGTAAAGCTAAAACTACTCCCGACAATCTGTCGCTCTCTTATATATGTAATATATAAATATATATGAATGTATATTAAAACGCTTAGCGTCAAATCGCAAACATATCACTTTTCCCGGCTGTTATATACTCTTATTCTCGTTTCTCTCGGCTTCTATACTATTCTACTTCTCACTCTCTATACTTCTCTCTTGGTGCACTCTTGAAAAGGGATAAGCTTGTAGAATAAAGGGTAGGAAAGAAAAAAAAAAAAATCAGACTCCTCGACTACCTATAACAAACCTACACACCTAACCACCCACCTACCTATCTACCTATCTCGGCGTGAAACGCGCACGGAAACAATTATTTCCAGGCACTTGCCAATTCCGCGTTGTTTACGCGGGTTAGATGACCTTGTTTGTGCTTCGTTGGTAGGTATATCGATTATCCGATCGACTGAAAGGATAGGGGGAAGCGAGGATATGGTATAGAAGCTATATGTAAATTAACCGCGAGAGAAAATGCAAGCTGATAAATCGCAGGGTGCAGCTTTTTAAGAAACTATATATTTTACAATTTTTCTTTTTTTTTCAAATTCGTCAAAACTTCCGGGCGTCATATATTATCGTCAATATATTGTTAGCCTTTCGAAATTCACCCCTTTGCCTTTTCGCAAACTTCCATAAAATTTATACGATTGTTTAAAATAGTTTTAAAACTCATTATACGTATAATAGTGTATGTATAATGTACATTAATCCTCGATCATACAGATAAATGCGATACTCAAACTTAATTCACGAGGGTATATATATGCGTAGAACTGTTTCGAAACTATCGTTCAAGTTTATGAAACGTATACTATATAGTTATTTCAAAATTAGTTATATTATTGTAATTAACCATTTTATACCATCGACTTAAGGCTACCGAGCCTCGCGAGTGCCATGAGAGGGGAAAAGTCGAGTAAAACGAACGCTAGTTGGCACTTGGCCCGATTTCATCGGACTCAGATTTTTTTTTTTTTTTTTTCTACCTCTGTTTTTATTTTTTATCATTTTTTTCGTTTTCGTTTTTTTTTTTTTTCTATATATGTATAATTTTTATTGCTTCACCTACCTGAATAAATTAATTTTACTCCCATCCCAGCGAATCTTGAACTTGTTCCTATACTCCAGGTTTGTTATCCTCCACCTCGTTCCGCACCGAAGTCATCCTGGTTTGTCAGCGAATGACATGATTCTTGGTTGATTATCTCTTCTGTCTCTGCAGTACACGTTCTTTTTTCTTCTTCTTTCTTCTTTCAAATTCACTTATGTTTTCTTTTATACATCGAGGTCCGCTCTTAAGTCCTTCAAAAGTTGCCTGGAATCCAAAAGAAAAAAAATATAATCGATCAGTAAATGAAGCAGGGTCTTCAAAATTCTCGTGGTTATCTAGTTTATAACAATGACAACGATATCGCGACTCATTAACGTCAGAATTATATTAATTTATCAGTTTTTCTGTTCTGAAAGTTTAACGCCTTAAATTTTACAAGTATAGATAAACTGTAACGAGTCAAGGTTACAAGTCTTACAAGGCTGTAGGGGTGGTTTCCCTTGCCGACTAAAGCCATTTCCCTTCTTGGTTTGCACTGATATATTTACGAGCGAGGAAATGCCTGACCATAAGGTTTGTCGAGCTAACCTTATATACAGCTCCTTTTCTCCTCGGTGAACTGGAGAAGGCTGTGTAAATTCCCAGGGCAAATATTAGCGATACCTAAATAGGCTACCCCTCGCGAAGAAGAAAAAGTAATAGAAAAAGTAAGAGAACAGGAAAAAGAAAGAATGTAAGAAAAGAGAAAAAGAAAAAACTGAACGTGGTTAAATATCTAGAGTCATGAATATCGTGATTGTGCTCAGAAATTGAAAATCACATTTTCATATGATCTTCAATTATATCTGTAGCAGAAAATTTTCAACGAAATAATTTAATCCTACAAGATAAGTGAAATAAATAAGAAGAAGAAGAAGAAGAAGAAGAAGGGGATCAGATAAGATATGATAAAAGCATTAACATATTGCATATACGTCATGTGGGGTAAATATCTCTGGTTTATACCTCGTGCTTTATATAAAAACTATACGCTATATACGTATATGTATTACGTAGAAACAATAGAATAAATATACAGGGTAAAAGAGTAGTAAAACCTGTGGCTACTCAAGCCCCTAGTTGGCTAGTAAAGTCTGACTATATAATAGAACCACATCTCATGTTAACAATCTAGATTAGTTGTAAAGATATATTATAGATGTAAACATAAGTGGGGTATAAATATACTCGGAATTGTACTGCAGGTATCCCATAAGCCGTTTCTTAACCATTCCTCCATTCCCCATTCTCTTTTTTGCATCATCATCATCATCATCATCATAATCATGATACACTGGTCACCGTACAAAAAAAATAAGTAAAATGAAAAATAAAAACAGTCAAGTTTTCTTTGAAACTGACCAGACTGATTGCAGATATATATTTTCACCGAAACGCAGTAGATAGTGTGCATTAGAAGTAAAAAATAGTATATGGTATATAATAGGATATGTTTTAAGCCAAACGACCGACAAGGTGCTTATCGCTGTTGGGCAGTCGGCTGGCCATGTCTGACCATAACTACGTCGGTATCTGCCTCAGCTCAGCCCTTACTCTTTCGTTCATATAATAACTGGGTAGGAATGAACGCGATGTAGAAAAGCTTGTCGTTTTTTTTTCTAGTTTATTTTTTCGTTATTTCTACTCTTTTTACTTCCAGCGTTTTACATATACAACCGACCGAGACATGTAAGAGGATAGAGGTCAGTCCTGATAATATCGACAGAAGAGAAAAAAAAAATATACAGACGCTTTTTCCACTCCCTTATTTCTGAGTTGTTAGCCTAATTTACTAATTTACTTGACCCCCCTGATCCTTCGCCTCATTTTGTTGGTTTGTTTTAAAAGTCATTGAAAGTTTTTTTTTCCCCGTTTATTACAAACAAAAGGTTTAAAAATTTGTCGTCGGTTTCCTAGCCGAGCCCTTTCGTTTCTGTAAATTTTTTTGTACCAATTGTAAAACAAACCAAAAAAAAAAAAAGAACATGTTACAGTTGGAAAAGTACGGGTTTAATATTTTTCTCTCTGCAAAGTGATCGAGTTAAGGGTACGAACGAATTGCGATAGCTCAGCTTTCGGTCGAAGCGAAGCGTACTAGATTTTTATTGAAAGGGAAGCTAGAGGGACGGAGATTTGCCCTAGTAGCAAAGTGTCTCTATTGTTCTTTACAATGCAAAGAGCTGTGTAAGGTCGAGTCAGGTTTAAACTATTAATTTCATACAGATCTCGAGCACCGGACTCCGAGCTTCCGCGACCTCAAATGGCCCAGTCTATGGATCCGGGGTCACATTAAAACAGTACATGATAAAAATAGGAAAAAAAAATTTCTTCCTGCTTATTTTTGGTAGTGAATTCCGCTGGTTTGGTCATTATATCGTTTTTTTTCTATTTTTTCGAATTAATTACCACTTGGATTTGTTTTTTCTCAAATTTATAGGCCATTTTGAAACGCTTAATCGTCCGTAAAATAAACTCGCGTACCTAAACTACTACTTTGCAAGTTTAACGAACAAGTGCACCCACTCGACGATGTTCTATACTCTCTAGCTATCTCCCTGGTTTTTCGCGTGTAATAAGAAGTTACGGGAGCTACGTGGGCGGGTGGCCCGGGCTTTTGGGGTCGTGGGTGTTGGTGGGCGAAGTCGAGTTGCCGAGGTTTTCCGGTGCGTCGTATAAGAGACACCTTGCTCGCCCAACTACCGCGCTAATTACGCGCCTTCTCTCCCTCTTTATGCCGCTACACCCCTCACCCTGTAATTGCCTCATGTCGTGGCCCAAATTGAATTCCTGTTCGAGCTCTCGAGAGCAAGGATCCTATATAACTACAGACGGGAGGATGCGCCCTATTGCAAGATATTATACCTATATCCCACGTATATAACTGCAGTAATAAAACCCACGGAATTATATATACACAGAGTGGGTTAATTTGAGAATCAACGCCCCAGTTTCGTGGAATTAGGGAAAAAAAAAAAAAAAAAAAATTCAAAAGAGAAAGGGGAAAGTATAAAAAAATAATCGATTCGTCCATCGCGATGATCGATTCATGAAATAATTATCAACGTCAATTTTATATATGAAGGGATTGTTTTTTTTTTTTTTTTGCCAAGTACAAATTGATCGAGTAGGTACCTATTTTATACAAAAGAGAAAAATTTACGACGTCTTTTGATTTACAATTTCTTGATGGATGAGATTTAAAATATGGAATATCGCAGCTTTGACAAACGTACGTGTGTTAGCAGCTCGTATTACTATATATTATTAAATCGAATATCGCTTTTCTCGAAAGTAGATAATATCTTGCTTATAGTTTCATCATTTCGTCGTATATAAATTCATATATTTATAGAAAAATACTGAATTTCGAAATGGTATTCCATTTTTTATTCTATTTTCTTCATGAGGGAGGTCGTGACGAAGCTAGAAGAGATCTCAGGCAATACGTATGTATGTAACGGATGACGCGGTTTTTGTCTAGTTTACGTTTTTTTTTTCTTCTTCTGTGGTTACTGCGAAAAAAACGAATTCTTACGGATTGCAAATGAAATTTCAACCACGTGCGTTCGCGGGGCGAACAAACTCAGATATTTACATATATTTAACATATTTATACGTATGTACATACGTACATACATATCCGACAGATGCATATCTCGAGGCACGCGCTGCGAGGTCGTCTGGCCTCCGGCCAAGCTTCGTTGAATTTAGCATAAAAACCAATTATCCCACGAAAATATATACCTCTATGTATGTATGTACATATATATATATTCTCAGATGGATAATCGCGCGGATCAACGGAATCCCGCTCGCTTCCGATACCGCAAATCATCTGCCCCCTTTGATCGCTCGACTACTATATACTTTTCTTCGGTTTTCTATTTTCTGATACCCGAAACTAATCGAAATTCGCTGCGGGGTTTGAAAACCGGAGAGATATCTCAGCGTTAAATTCGTTTTCACTCGGGGTTAAAAGAAAAAAAGAAAAAAAAAAAAAAACGTCGACGAAGATGGACTGCGCAATTTCTTAAAGACACGTAGTATGTACAAATGAAAAATCCAAAAATTTTACACGTTACCCATGTTCGGTATATATATATATATATATATATATATATATAGGATCTATAAAAGCTGAACGATATTTTATTTTTTTTTTCTGAAAAGGGACGTCGCGTCGAGACGAAGAAACTGTATATATGTATACCCTATAAGCTGTTTTATTTATTTTTATTTATTTCGTAGTAGTGGGGGAAAAGACTGGAAAAAGAAATTGTCGAAACTTGGTGATCCATCTTCGCTCACTTTACCCTATTTACAAAATATATGTTATCGAAAGATTTCGGGCTATGAATATCATATTCAGATATTAGACGTATGTAGCTATATGTATAACGTGTATATAATATAACCGTGCTTCTGTATCATGTCATAAAGCCTCAATTTTCACGCCTTAGTAAAAAAAAGAAAAAAAAAAAAAAAAAGATCAGAGTTTATGTACGTGCGAGCGTAATCCGTATATAGAATAGGGTATACTGCAGGGATGTAGGGTGTAATATTCTTCGTTGGGATACGCGTACGAACATACACTCGCGCGACCCTTGGATGTGTAGAGAATTCCTGCCAGAGGTATATCGGTATGGGTACGGCTATATGGCCGGGTATTGGCAAACAATGATTTATTTTTATTCCCTATGTGTATCGATATACACAGTAGCAAGCTGGATAGGTATATGTATGTATATAGTACACAGAACAAGTTCGTCGAACGAGTTTCGGCGGTACCAGCTATACTCGTAAGCCGGAAGAAACCCTCGCAGTCGAGTTGAGTCGAAGTCGAGTCTTCGCCTTGGGGCAAAATATACTGAATATCTAAGGATATATAAGAATGGGACCGCGAGAATCGCTAACAACAAAAACGAAGCCAGTATGTCGCTGTCCGTCGAATATATCGACGTGTGACGTAATGCCAGTATTTATCTATTTTCATTCTTCTTCATCATTTTCACTCCAGGGAATCGTAACAACGTTTAAATAAAATATCGATAGAAGAATACGATCTAATCGTATCGTCGCGTATATACCTACCTACCCATACGTTACTCCAAAACTCATTCATCTCAATAAATTTTCATACGATCGAAGAATTTTTTTTTCTTTCAACGCCTCAAAACGGAAGAGAAGATTCGAAATAATAAATTCGAGATAATTCTACACGAGATAAGATATAATCGGTAGACGTATTTTCCACAAGAGAGGAGTAATATGTATAGGTATAATTGAATTAGTGATTGCTCTACACCGTCCCGTCAATCATTCGGTAAATAATATCCATCCTAGTCCATGAATCTGATTGTGACATGAATGATGAAATTTGGTGTTTTGGGGGTAACCGTGGGGAGATTTGATTCACGTTTAGGGACGATTTACGAGTGGTAAACCTTGCGGCACTTGCTCTCGGTGAGGGCTCGCAGACTATAATCCATAGGTATACCTATGTACTACACACCTATATACCTGGGTATACGTATACAACAATAAATTTTAATCAGTTGAATGCGCGTGACATTATGGGGTATATGCATGCATATATACCCGGAGGTATATAGTTATATGGGAAATCTCGCGATCAAAGATAGGTATAACAATTAGACGGTGGTTGCATAGTATAATCACGTCTGGTTCTCTTGAACGTCGATTCCCTCCGCTGCTATTAAGATCCGTTATACCTACGTAGGTACTACATGCCTGTACCTACCTACCTGCCTTTCCTCAGCCCCAGCAACGCGGTATAATTCCGACATTTCCCAGAATTCCGCTCCCGTATCCATAGTAACCAACGGCGTACATAGTAATTCGTATATGATGTGGGAAAAGCTCCAGCCGGCCGCGGGGTTATGGAAAACTGTAGACGACGAGAAGAAGAAAAAGCAGAAGAAGAAGAAAGAAATAGAATAGAAAAAGAACAAACAAAATAACAACAACAAAAAGAATAATCGGACTTATGCGTGACGGACGTAGCTCTGACCAGTGACGTGATGTCAACGCGACATGCGCCCGGTTCAACGATATTATGACGTCACAAACGGCACGGCATTTCATGACGAAAGAGATTTGGCTGGTACACGATGACGTCGGCGCAACGATATGGATAGCTGTAGTGTATAAACTGTTCATATACGTTAGATATAATGAACAGAAAATTGTCGATCTTCGAACAAGAATTGATTATGCGATATACATGATATAAAATTTTTTTTTTTCTTTTCTGGTTTCTTCTTTTTCTCTTTCGGTTCACTTTTCAACTTTTATCGAACACAACGCCGCGGCGAGGCGAGCTTTTACGCTTTTGTACGGTTGAGTGGATGGGAACGCAAACAAACTGTTCGCGGAAGGATATACCTGCAGCTAATGTGTGAAAATAACGGAAATTCGAATCCTAGAATATTATTTTTCTTCATAATAGAAAATTTTTCAAGTGGAAGTTTTCTTTTTTTTTTTTCTTCCTATTTTTACTTTCCCTATATAATTCATCCGTTCCTCTGTTCCGCATTTTCGGAGCGTGTGAACGCCACTTCATTGACGATGATGAATAATTTTAATTACGAATTAAAATATTTCTGCATATACCTCGGACCTCTCTCGGGACCTTTTGTTGGTGGTAAACTCGTTAATCATTAATGACGTCACACGGCGCGCGTAAACCTCGTGCAAGCCTTGCGTAAAACGTTAAGCTGTAGCCGCTGCGCATGTGAGAGAGAGAGAGAGAGAGAGAGAGAGAGAGAGAGAGAGAGAGAGAGAGTGAGTGAGAGGAAGAGAAAAAGACAGAGAGATGGAGATGGAGCTAGAGAATGAAAGAATAAATAAAAGAAACAGCGTAAATGAAGAAAAAAAACCCAAAACGTTAGAAAAGATTCTACAGTATTTAAAGAAAATAAAAAATACAGAATTTTGATTCCAAACGGCGAATAAATCTTATGCGCATCCACAGTTTCGTCCCCGGTTTCATCTGGAGTCCCTCCGCAATCCGCGCGCTTTTATTTTGTAATTTTATCAATGATAACAAGTAAATGTAAAAGAAAAAAAGGAAAAAAAATGTAGTAATAGAACAAAGTAATATACTCGCCTAGTCAGGCCGACCCAAGGTCAGGTTAGTAGGCCGCGGGCACCGTGGTTTCAGTATGAAGCAGCGTGTGACAACCCTTGATAAAAGGGTACGATTTTCTCGGTAGGTGTTGTTTTAGTATTCGAGAGAGAGAGAGAGAGAAGGAAAAAAAAAAAATAAATAAAAACCCGAAATACCCACACAGACACACACAGACACTATACGGAGTATAACGCACTTTTATACGTGTATACACCTATATGTATTATATATACATATTTATTTTGGGTATATGTGTATATATTTGCGCGTTGATATAAGCTTTTGACTTGATTAGCTTTAACTATAAACGTAGAGGTGCATATGCGAGTCGCGTAGGCATAGTGGAGTTTTCTTTTATTGTATATCGTTATTAATCGAGCGCAATTCACGGTGTCCACCCTCAGCCACCGACAGGGTCGGCCAAGTCAATTGGACCTCGACAGAGAGACTGGCGAGACGAGTACAATCCAACGGTACGGCGCCCGCGCCTCCGACGCCGACGTTGACGCCGACGCCGACGAATTCCTCCCTCTCCCAGGCTATTCCAACAGAAACTTTGTCAAGACCGTAACCAGAGGGTGCTTCGACGTTTCGTTTCCTATACCGATCAACGAGAGATCAGAAAGGCTTTTCCGTCGAGGACCCGACGCGCGAAGCGACGGATTTAAATAAATCAAATATATGTCTGATCACATATTCGTATATCGATAATAAAACAAAGATATTTTAATTACAGTTCGAAAATTTTTGCCACCTGAAAAGGAAAGTTGTTATAACGGAGGGAGATTTTATATGCATGAAGATTTGAGCCTTATGCTTCTGGTCCGTTTATGGATAAAATATGAAATTATTATCGCGCTTTTTCCGTAGCGTATACCTTTTGAAGAAAAAAAAACAAGGCTGCATTGTTTTCTTCCGTAACTTTTCATCGTGGTATTAAATCGTAACGCTGAAAAGCTTCGCCTGTCAGACTCCACCCTCAAAGTAATCAAAAACAAAAGAGCTGGTTGTCTCTAAACGTCCCCTAGCTTCTTATAACGCCTACGCCGTTTATTAAGAGACTACAGATTCCCTAGTTGTATGTACTACACTTACACAATCATCTCTCAAACGCCTACGCCTACGCATCAAATGCACGATTACCTCGGCGCGTGTGCCTAAAAGTTTAAATAAGACACGAGATTGTTACAAACTACTTCCTCCCTATCTATAAATCTCTCTGAATTACAGCCTTGGCATGTCTCTTAGTAAATATTACCAAATTATATTACAACCTGCACGGTTCGATTCGCGTCAATAAACCAATATTATTAACTCTGAGGTGATATAGGTTTATTTAGCTTTTTCATGTCGTAAATATTTGTCTATTATCTTATGTCTATGAAAAGGGGATGAAGGAGTGGCGAAAAAATGACACAAATTTTCGGTGGAATCAAAAATATATTTATTTATGACATTTTGTATGTATTTATTGTAACATATTGGTGTGTAGATATATGTAGTTATATGCGTGGCAATCGTGCCCACTACGGCCTTGCTCAATGTTATATCTACTGTACAAACTACAAGCTTATAGTCGGCCACCCACCGACTTCGCGTCGTTCCCGACGACGCGACGTAGCGGCAAATCGATAAACGCCCGCCGCTACTAACACCGAGCAACAAAATTCCTCCCCAACCACCCCTTGTAACCCCTGAGATTCTGCAACCCGCAGCTCGCCGGTGATACGGATATAGTATACCGGCGTATACATACAGGCGCCGGCGTCGGACCCGTTCCGTATACTAAAACGCTTCCAGTTTTAAACCAACCCTCCCGAAAACCCCCTCCATTCCAACGTTGTACTCCTGCCTTATTCCGCGCCGCGCTTTCGCACCCAACACGTCATCGTTGCACCCTATACCTTCAACCCCTCGCTACCTCAATGCTTTCGGCCATTCGTTCTCGTTCGGGAAATCGCAAGGGAACGGGAGCGCATGTGCGCGGCTGTTGCATCTGGGAATGTTGTAGCGAATACCGGCTCCTACCCGGAAGTTACGTTTATATTTTTCATGTTTCCTTTCGGATTTTTTTTTTTTTTTTTTTGTTTTCACATTTTTATAGATATAAATGTTCAAGATCACGTTATAATTAGCTTTTTAAATCTGATTCAATGTGTTAGTTATTGCTTCATACTTTTTTTTTTGCCTTACAGTTTTGTAGATTATTCTAAATCGAAACTGAAAACATAAAATACATCATAATCATTCTCTAATTCTCTTTCGAAAATTGTTTACAAATTTATTATACGAATTCAATCCGTGATTTAAAAACTTATATCTCTCGATATTAAAATACCGGAACTATACTAATATTACGGTGAATATATTATTTAATACTTTTACAAGAGTAGGTAATAAAAAAAAAAAAAACCCCGATACAATTTTGTATAAAGAAAGTGAATTGAAGATTCACTCTTATTTAAACGTTCTACTATTATTTGAGTAATAGAAATTATGCCATTGTTATGAATGACGAGTTCTAAAAGTATTGTGCGAATCATTATCTCGCTAATAAGTAAAAACGATCCTATAAAAACCGCGTTTTATTTAGCTCGTTTCAAACGAGCCTCGAAATATTGGCGGGAATGAAGCGTTTTACATGTGGGGGGACAAAAGTGGCGCGGTAGATAGCGCCACGCGCGTAGTGAAAACAGAAAACCGGTCATGGGGGCTAGTTAACGATTCTCTGCTGCCGCCGCACCGAATTATTATTTTTCCTGATCTAAAAACTAAATAACAATATTAAACAACCGTTAAATATCGAGGTGTTAAGTGGTAAATTTTACCGAAATGGGTGCCTACTTGTCAGAGCCAATAACCGAAAAAGTATCAACCGACGAAGTGGGCGACTCTGTAGTCTTCGGCGCCAGTTCCATGCAAGGCTGGCGAATCAGTCAAGAGGTGAGTGCACCGTTACACATACATATCGTTCGAAACTAACTAACGCCGGTTATTTATTCATTTATACATTAATTATTCATAAATACCTAACCCATATATAAATCGAACCTTAACCATCGCGATGGCATAACCTTACTAACCAATAATAACCCCCAAATATTTTACTTCATAATCGTGCACATAAAACACCGACGACGCTTCTTCATTTCCCGCAAAACCCAATCCGCCCAATAATAACGTGGTGAAATTTTTTTTTTTGCATTACTTTTTTTCGCATGAATAAATAAAATATAGTAAAACGCTTCTTCCTATCCAAAAAAAAAAAAATTACAAAATGAATGCCGAAAATTTTCAAAAAAAAAAAAGAAAATAATATTAAAAGGGAGAAATTGTTTTCTTCTACATTTTTTTTGTTATTTTTTTTTTGTTTACAGGACGCTCATAACTGCTGCTTAAACTTCGACAAAGATGTCTCTCTGTTTGCCGTCTACGACGGTCACGGGGGTCACGAAGTTGCCACATATTGCGCACAGAATTTACCGCAGTTTATCAAAGACACGGAAGCTTACAAGAGCGGTAATGTTGAGCAGGCTTTGAAAGATGCATTTTTGGGTTTTGACGCAACCTTAGCTAAGCCTGAAATAGTATCAATACTTAAAGAAATAGCCGGCACAAGTTGCGGTGGTAAAGAAAAAGGAGATGCGGATAATTCTGGTTGGTTAATATATTATTTAGAATTATTTATCGTATTTGGATACACAATTGTGCATGCGATTGTTCGCCTTTTTTATTTATTCAGTAAAATTTTACAATCTTTAAATTATTATCGTCAAATTATTTATTTAAAACGTTCAGACGAGGAGGAAAACGTCAGCAATCTACGTATGGAGGCTGCAATGCCACTTGAACAAGTCATGGCCAAGTATCAATCGGAAATAGCTAATCCGGCTTTAAAAGCTCTGAAAAAAGACAAAGATGGAAAGCCGGCAAGCCCCTATTTACGCGCACGAAGAGGAGGAGCCAGAGACAAGGCTAGTTCTAGTTCCTCCTTGGCTGCAGGATGCTCTTCTTCTTCTTGGCACGATAATGAGGCTGATGTCAGCAGCTCTAGTAGTCAGCTTTGCGGTTCTACTTCCGTAGTTGCTCAAGGCGTTAAAACAGGGCCTGAAACAATTGGGAGTAGTGAGGCGGAGCAGGTTTTGGACTCTACAACTAGTAACGGAGAATCTGCTGCGATCGTTGTGCCATCTTCAGACGTTGCTGTCGCCGTTGCTGAGCCGGCTAAATCTAGCGATATGCCAGATAGCTCGGAGGATATTAAGGACCTTGTTTCTCCCAGTAAAACTCCTCAAGTTCAAACGGCTTGCGCAAATGATACGGAAGTTAATGGAGCTGAAAATAAACCCGGACTTCAAGGCGTTGCGGATAGCAGTAAGGGAGGAGGCGACAATGTTACCAGCAGCTCTTGTTCTATGCTTGAAAATGGAGAGGCTGAACAACAGGAACGTATTAGCAGCAGCGGGAGGAGGAGGCCTGTTGATTATGGACTGCTTTGCATTAATGATGGGAGTGAGGAGGACGACGATGATGAAGAGGATGAGACTTTTGACGGACTTCCAGAAAGGTGCGGTTTTCGGATTATATTCAAATTTTTATGATAATAACTTCGAGAGAGATAAGTTTTGTGGAATAATTGACCTGTTTCAGCGCTTTGGTATTTTGAATTTTGATTTTATTCACTCGGAAAAGGTTTAGAAGAAAGTTTCGCAACATTGTTTCGATATTGTCTATTTTAACTATTCAAACAAAGTCATGAAATGAAGAATTTTATGTTAAATTGGAAGTAAATATTTTGCCATATAAAATTCAACAATAGAGTCTGACTAAGATGTTATCCATAGACTATTTTCATCGATTTTAGGAAACAACTTCCACCGGAGAAGATTGTGCTTCATTTTAGTGATAATTTGCATTTCTTTGAGTTAGTTCTTGAATAAAATTATCAAGTTTACTACTTTTGTTCTTCCAGCGATGAAGAGGATGATGATACAGAGGATGTGGACGATGTTGACGATGACGATAACGAGGATGACAGCGAGGAAGACGAAGATGCTGATCCTGATGACGATGATGATGAATTTACTATGAAAATGACAGAAGAAGTAACGACAAACTTTTTATACGCTTGACTAAAGTTTCAATCCAGCCTTTTCTCATTGACCAAATGAATTGCCTTTCTTTTCTCATTCTCTCTGGTCGTTGTAAACCCGGAAAAGCATGAAATGGCGAAAAAAAGTCATGGGATTTAATCCAAAAACTGAAATTTTGCTCCAAATAAGAAATTTTGTGGTCAAAGTTCATCTGAATTGACAATTTCCCAAAGATAGCGATTGAATCTCTCTTTTCCGATAAGCTAATTAAACTATCCCAAATTTCATTTCTACTTCTAGCCGGGTTCGGACAGCGGATGTACAGCAGTAGTAGCAGTGTTAGCAGGCCGAGAATTATACGTAGCAAATGCGGGAGATTCTCGTTGCGTTTTATGCCGCAATGGCCAAGCAGTTGAGCTCAGTTTAGACCACAAACCAGAAGACCAGCCAGAAATGCAACGGATTGTTAAAGCAGGTGGCAAAGTAACAGCCGATGGCCGCGTAAACGGAGGCTTAAATCTTTCCAGAGCTCTGGGAGATCACGCCTACAAACAAAACATGGAACTGCTTCCTCAGGAGCAAATGATATCCGCCGAACCAGACATAAAAAAAGCTACTATCGATCCAGAACAAGACGAATTCATGGTACTAGCCTGCGATGGAATCTGGAACTTCATGTCCAGCCAGGACGTTGTGCAGTTTGTTCATACCAGACTCAAACAAGGATATGAGAAGATATCGCAAATCTGTGAAGAGGTGAATTTGTTTTTCTGATTTTTCCTCTTCGAAGTATGTTTTGTTACTGATTTTTCATCATATCTTTTCTTCATCTTGTCTCAATTGCTCAAATAAGCATTTCGCTTTATAAATGATGCATGGTATAGCTAACATTAATATTTTTGAATAAAAAATTTCAGCTATTTGATCATTGTCTGGCTCCAAATACACTGGGAGATGGAACTGGCTGCGATAATATGACCGCTGTAATAGTGCGTTTCAATAAACCAGTGAGTGTTTCAACTGGTATTGAAGGGGCGAAAGATATGGAAGTTCCGGTTCCGACTGTTATTTCAACTGAAAGTAAGAAGAGGCCAGCATCTCCGAAAGCGGCGATTAACGAAGGTAACATATCTGCAGTTGGAGAAGAGGAGGCGGTGGTAGATTCTAAGCGTTTGAAGACCGAAGCTGTTTAAAAAAGTTGAATAAAGTTGTAAAACTGAACTCCACTAATTGATCTCTGCATTGTTTTTACAAGAGAAGAGAGTGAAAGAAAAAAAAGAAAAGAAAAAAAGAAATAGAAAGTAATAAAGCCCTCGTAAAGTTCTTTGAACTAAAATTGAATGGAACGTTGACTAAGGAATGATTGAATTCTCATAATAATGAAGTTTTATGACCGATTGATAGAAATGATGTTTTAAGTATGGTGATTATTGCGAGAATCTTTAGTGGCGGTGAATATTGGTGGCAGACTGATTGATCGGAGCAGTTTAGGCGATAAAAGGGTCTTGAGTAATTTTAGTTAAAATTTCATGGTTTTTTTAATTTCTTATTTAATCTAAAGAAAAAAAACGAAAACTTGAATGGCAACTTGAAAATTATTATTGAAGAATATTTGATTCGAATATAAATATTGGTACTAATTTTGTACGACATTTGTTTACACCATAATTTATATAGACGATTTCATGGCATAACATAAAGACGAAGTATGAATTATATGCATATGTAGTATAATGTTCGTTTAATAATATCCTATCTGCTCCATCTACTCTTATAACATGTACTCAATCGAGTTTCTCTAGGTTACAGGTGTAATAGGTATGTAACTGTACATATTTATAAATCTAGGATGTAGGATTAATAATATTTGTAATTCAATACGACACCATTTCTTATTTTTACTAAATAAAGTTTATTTTTGAATTCCTGGTTACTATGGTTGTATGGATGCTTGCGTGACTATAATATACAAATAGTTTTAAATAAATAAAAATAAAAAAACAAACAAACAATCTTTAATTTTCAAATATAATAATATTATTCACCTCTAATTTAACAACTCGGTAAAACAATAATAAACATAATAATAATATATTTTATTATTTTTCTCTGCAAAGTGTCTTTCTTCTTCTTTGTATTTTTTTTTTATGTATTAGTTATAGGGATAGAGAAAGAAAGAAAGAAAGAAAGAAAGAGAGAAAGAAAGAGTGAGAGAATACGAAAATTGATGATGATAATAATAATAATACTGATGATAATAAAAGTTTTCATAAATATAATTTTTCAAAAACTGATAAAATAACGATTTTTAATTCCATATTAATTACGTGTGGTTGAATCCATATTATGCTGTTCCAGGTAGAAAGGAGAAGTAAAAAAGAAAACGAAAACTAATAATAATTTAATCATAATTATTATTATTATTTAAACGATGGACATTTATTATTAACGTGTTAAATTTTATTATAACAACTAATTTAATAATGAAAAACGCTCAATAACGAGTTCGTACGAGGTGAGAGAGGCGTGATCGTAACAAAAAAAAAGTCAAAATTAAAATTAAAATAAAAAATAACGTGTGCCTTTTTTGAACTCGGGGCAGCAACTTCGTTTTAAATATACTATAATGTGTGGTGCAGTTTGAGGATGGATAAAGGGCCAGTAAAACCAATAAGCCCGTTAATTATTATTATTACATGTATAGGTATATATAGTTTTTTTTTTTTTTTTTTATTTGTCGCGTTTACTAATGATGATACTTATAATTTCTATGGTATATACATATATATTTCGTTTAAATGACAACACATCATTACATATTATGTAACATTGGACAAGAGAAAAAAAATTAAGAAAAAAAATCACAATTTTTATTATTCTTATTCCATTATTCATTATTTTGATAATATTATTTCTGTTTTTATATTCTTTGTGTATAATTTCATGTGTTTATCATTACGCTATGCATAGCCTGAATACAACCCTCTTGTACTTTCGTCAATTAAACATCATGTTATTACAGTCATCGTACTGTTTATTAATGCATTTCAATTAAGTATAATTCAATTCAATTCGCGGTCAATTGTTCGATCGTTTCCATCTGTTCCTGTTCTATTTTTTTCAATGAATCGTGTTGAATGCGTAGCCGCTCCAGTTCAGTTGACTTTTCTATTATGAGAGCCTAAAATTGAAGGGGTATTTATTTATTCAACTTTCATTCATTTATTCTCATTGTAAAGGCCGTTCAATATACACCTGAATTTGTTGCCTTTGTGCGTCTCGCTGCTTCGCTACGGAACGTAACAAGTTTCGAGCGCCTATGGTTCGCATTTTTTCTTTTTCAACATCATTAGCCAAATGATCGACTATTTTAATAAAGTCGTCAGAACTTTTTTGAAATTCAGTGATTTCTAAAATAAGTCGATATTGGATAAGTTTTAAGTTGATTTTGCGTAATCATTGGCGAATTATTATATTTAGTTCTATTCATTAAAATTTTTCAAACTATTTTTTCCCTACCCCCTCGGTAATATCGTATGAATATCGATTTATTTTTATACCCTAGAAACTAAAATAATCGAACTCTACATACATATACGGTTTTAGTGCGCGGTGAAAAATAAAGATGGCAGTTTCGACGATTTATAATTTTGTAGCTTAGGAAAATGATGTATTTCTAACTAGGTATAATAAGAAATGAACATTCGGTGATAAAAAGCGGTGATTTAATAGTGCTGAAATAAATACATACACAAACTAAAGGTGAGTAATTTACAGATTTTTTAATAAATGGTATAGTATATGAAAATTTTTTGACAACTGATTTCGATGAATGGGTGTGCGTGTGCGTGCAAAAAAAGCTTCGACGCTGATCATCTGTCACTCTCGTGTTAAAGTGATATAATTTAGTGCTGTTATATCTGCGTCTCACTTACTAGAAACAAAACTCAGACACTCATCCTTCAATTTATTTGTCTGATTATCAATCTCGGGCTCCAATACTCTTATCTTACCTAAATCGTCGATTATTAGACCATATTTAACTAGCGAGTCGGCCATTTTCTCAAAACATAAACATGATAGACACCACACCACGATAACGACCGGGCGTGTTCCTAGTCGATTTATAATCGAGTTAACGCAGTTGTTATAAATCGCTATTCGCTACATCTGGCCAAACATGGGGTATAAAAGATTTTCCGTAGTGATAAAGAAAAAATGGCAACTCTAAATAAGTTTAAAGTGTAAAATTATATGTTTTTACGTAGTGTAAGTGTTACGAGATGAAATAATGGCCGTTTATCCTAAGTTTGTATGATAAAAATCGCGTAATGACTCGGTTTGACTTTATAAAACTCTAACCTAAATAACCTATAGTTCTTTTATTTCTTCTAAACATACAATACATCGATTATACATAAATAATCACCACCTCTCGTTAGCGAGCTTAAATTTAACTTTATAAGATTTATCCTAATTTATTTAATATATAAATTCATTATACTGTAAAGTCGCAACAATTATCATTGTTGCCATATGTATTAAATGTTGAGTTTGACGCTTGATACAATAAACATATCACCATCGTCTTCGTCCGCGTTACCTACCCACGGTCACGGTGAACTAGTCATGTCGGGGGATCATAAAACTGTTATGAAAGGAAATCCGTCACAATACGTAAAACTTAATATCGGCGGTTCTCTTCACTACACCACCATAGGCACCCTTACAAAACATGACACTATGTTGAGGGCCATGTTTAGCGGTCGTATGGAAGTTCTTACAGATTCCGAAGGTGAGGTTAAAATTAAGAAACTGAGAAAAAAAAAACACGAAAAAAAATTTCTTTTCGCAATATTTTCATTTTCGCAAAATCCCTATTTTTATTTATCAATTTTTTTCTATTTTCCTACTTTTTTTTTAGGCTGGATACTGATAGATCGTTGCGGCAAACATTTTGGTACAATTTTAAACTTTTTACGGGACGGCTCAGTCCCGCTACCAGAAAGCGCCAAGGAAATGGCAGAGCTGCTAGCCGAGGCAAAGTATTATTGCATCGGCGAGCTGGCTGAATCATGCGAACAAGCGCTCCAGCGGAAGGAGCGAGAGGCGGAACCAATTTGCAGGGTTCCGTTAATCACTTCCCAACGCGAGGAGCAACTGCTCATAAGTAATACTACTAAACCTGTTGTTAAACTGCTCATTAATCGACATAACAACAAGTATTCATACACAAGGTAGTCTAGATATATTTATATTTACTTTAAATTCTAAAAATCAGACTTTAATTATTTAGAAACACGAATTTTTATGTATTTGATGAACTAATACTGTTTTCTATTCTTTTCACAGTACTTCGGATGACAATCTATTAAAAAACATCGAATTGTTTGACAAAATGTCGCTTAGATTCAGCGGTAGAGTATTGTTTATTAAAGACGTTATTGGATCTAGCGAAATATGCTGCTGGACCTTTTATGGACATGGTCGTAAAGTAGCTGAAGTTTGTTGCCATTCTATCGTATATGCAACCGACAAGAAACATACAAAGGTGAGGAAAATATATTTAAAGTCTTTCATTTGTACATGATGGTAGAGTTACAGAGTTATTAGAAACCGGGAAAAGTCAGAAAATTCATAAATGACTAGAAAATTGAGTGGGATTAATTAGAAATTTGGAATTTAGAATGTCGTATCAAAAAACTAAAACAATGGCATGACTAATACAATTAAAGGTTTTTTCCCCACTCAGTAATTTCGCTTTGTCACTACTTGGGTTAACATGATTGCATATCTGAGTAAAATTGATAACAGAACCCAAAATATGTGATAATCATTATCGAATGTTTTTAAAATCGCAGGTCGAGTTCCCGGAAGCTCGAATCTATGAAGAAACGTTAAACATCCTACTTTACGAGCATAGAAATGTACCAGATCAGGAATTAATGCAAGCAACATCTTCGAGAGGTGCTGTTGGCGGGGGACCACCCTGTACTTCGGACGAGGAAGAAGGAGAGCGATCGGGTCTTGCCCGTCTCAGATCTAACAAGCAAAACACTAACTGACCCCCTCCTCATCATCTCACATCTCCGCATCCAGCTATTCTTAATGTAGTTCGTTCCTTCAAGACACGAGCCAACAAATAATTGACACAAATAGAGGGCTGTTTACTTAGAATAAACAGTTTAAAGTACAATTTTGTATGTTGTACAAGATCGAATTATTGATTACTTCATGTCTAGCCCATACTTTCGCCTCATGCACTATCTCCATAATTTTATACTCTGTAGCAGCTGTTGGGCAGCTTAGGGCTCAGATATGTACCAAATTTTTGAAATAATGTGTTACAGCATTTTTTTAATTAAAATAGAATTAGAGATCATTTTATTTTCACATATTTTATTCATTTCTCAAAGACTGCTCGACGGATGATGCGGAGTATTTACTGCCAATAAAATATATTCGTCTATACCTATAAAGTGTGCGTAGAAAATAAAAGTAAATGGCACTAGCCAGCTCAGGCTTCGAAAACCTATAGTAGGACGTAACTAATCAGCTTTTTATATATAACAATTAATTAAATTAGCATTATTTCAATTCCTAAAATTGGACTTAAAACTCATCTTCTTTTATTTATTAAACTGATTTAATCAACATTCCAATTATATTTGTACAAATCTTTTAGCTACACGTTCATCTAATATTCATTTCACTTATATATATCTATAGTTTTTTGTTTTTTTTTGTATACATATATATTTTTCTGAGCTTGCGCTGGCTGTGTATGAGGGACCATACGCCTCCAGCTTCCTATGGACCAA
Organism: Macrophya alboannulata; assembly: GCA_949628255.1. NCBI lineage: Eukaryota > Metazoa > Arthropoda > Insecta > Hymenoptera > Tenthredinidae > Macrophya > Macrophya alboannulata. The sequence goes on along the minus strand of OX451212.1, from coordinate 6,535,207 downwards.
TTTAATATCTCAGGAACAAATTTTATTCTGTTTTTTTTTTCTCTATTTGACTAAAAAAAATTTTCCTCTTCTCTCAATCTGTAAACAATAAAAATGAGTTGAACGGTCCTAAGGGAATGGAAAGCGCAATTGCAATGCCACTATGTAAAGAACTCATTTAGGGAATTAGATCTCTCTATTTTTGCCGAATGGCAATAAATAAAATTGAGAATATGTTTTACTTTTTATTCTACTGGCGGTGAGCCATAGCTCAAATAAAAAGCTTAAAAATAGAACTCGATACCCAAATGGGTAATAATTATTTATAAATTAATTAATATTTAATACCAAAATATTTGGGCCATCGACGTTATAATTATTACCATCTCTATTCCTAAGGACAATCATGATCGTTGCTCCTGTCATATTGTAAGACAATTTATGTGATATTTAATGTGCCCATAAATTATTTACTACAGGGTATCATTGCACCTAAATACTTTATTACGAGGCCGCAAAAAAAGAAAGAAAAAAATGTTGATTGAGGTTTTTATCTTTGTTAATTATTATTTATACATAATAAACCATAGAGCACAAATTTGTTTGAACGAAAGTGCAGGCGATTAAGATGGTTTGTAATTACTTAGTACATGTGGGTCGGTCCCAGTTTTAACTATACAATTATTTGCAAAATTCTGTTTATTCTTTATTTTATCTAACTTCTTCATTGATGTATCATGTTGTCCTGTTTCTTTCTTTCGCCTGAATTTTATATACATAATAATGTGTACATTTTTCACATCTTAGACTTGTTGTATGGGTACTCAAAACCTTTATAAACATATCAATGTTACTTTTAGTAACATTTAAATCATCAGTTGTCAGTATTCAAGCAGAGAACAGCTTTGCAGTACTCATGTTGTACTATGTTTTCATATTTTTATTTTTATTATTTTAATTTTTTTTTTTTTTTTTTTGATTTTTAAATCTGGCCATAATTGCTTATTGAAATTGAACAGTTTTAATAGTTAGTCAGGATTGTCTTATAGAATAACGAATTTTTATTTGAAAATATAATTTAAATAACAATATACCAAATTAATTACGTTAAAAAAAATAAATAAAAATAAAAATAGTAACAGTGATTAATTATAGTAGTTACGACCACTAATCTTATAGATTATTTCATAAAAAAAAGAGCTAAGGTATTTTAAAAGAACTTATCTATTTATTTTGTCGCTGTGGAAAAAAAAAGTTCATTTCATTTGGATATTAGCGTTATACTATGTGGATGTAGGTAACTATAATCATAAATGTGGTGCTACCTTGGAAGCACGTATCATATTGTAATATCATTTGATCTTGGCATAGAGCGTATTTAATTCATTTTGAAAACCTTATGCTCAAAAAATGAATAAAAAAAGGGAACGAGTGAGTGGCAAAGTTTGAAGAATGTTTATTGCAACTGATTGCTGTTTTCATTGTAAAAGTTTATGTCAGATACGCAAAATGCAGATATACCTGTGTATGTATATGCATTGTATACAGTGCCAAATTCATTTTATAAGTTTATAGTCTTAACTAATTGTTGAAGGCTTATGGAGTCTTATCGAATGTCTGCAAATGATATGTATTGTAAAACTGGCATGAAATATATCCTTCGGAATTAATTATTTTATTGTATTTAGTGTGGTTCGTATATTATAGTTCGCATTTGGCGCGAGTAGATGAGAAACTTTTCAACATGTCAGAAGAAAAGTATAATTTAAACATTTTGCAGCGATAAGTAATAAATTCAACAATGCGGAGAATTTAAATTGATTGCCGGGTTCGCTGTTTGCGGCAGAGGTAGTTCATTTCATCACAAAGATAGTGAAACCAATGATCAGTATAAAGTTGGCCCTTGACTTTATTATTTTTCAATTTTTTTATATACCAAACAATTACTCTAAATTTCTCCAGTATAGTTTTTGAGAAACAAGGAAAAACCGAAATAGGGATTTTCTATTGCAGAATAGCAGCCAAATTCAAATCTCCGCGATTTTTTATTTTCTAAAATTTGTTAAAATTGGCGTCAAGTTAAAACGTGAACTGAAGTGATAAACAAGAAAGATAGAAAACATTCATCTACGATTGTTCGATAAATTTATCATCAATTAGTTATAATCTAGAATAACTGATCCCGCCAGAATTCAAACTGACTGATGACGTCATGCGAACATCCAAAATGCCGGCCCGCGCATGCTCGAGTATTTTCCTGGGCATGTTATTTATCTCCGCTAAACCTTTTGAAAAAAAACATGAAGTTCGAGACGAACTTTTCCACTCGTTGCCCCGTCAATTACTGTTTTCGGCTTTTGGCAAAATAATAACGATACGAGACTTGATTAGATTCAATAGTATCGTGGGATTGTTGATCTGCGTATAATACTTATATACAATACCCAAAAAGTCTAACGAGAAAAATATAAAGTGAAGGCTGTGGTAGCGGCACCTGCTCTCGCTAGGGTCAGTGGCCCTCGTAGCTTCGAAGAGTTCGCACGGGGGTTGCGTTAACGGGATACAACTGTCGAAATGTCATAGGCATCTCTATAGAAATGGAAGCAGAGAGAGTTGTTCCTTACAGAATTCAATAGAAAATAGGGATAGTCTATGTATAGAATATAAATAAACGAAATAGAAAGTAAAGATTTCTTATAATTCCTCGTCCTTTATTACAATCCTGATTACATTTGTTCATTTGCTTTCGCTGATGGGATGAACTGAACTCTTCTTTTTGCAGAAGCCAAACATACAAAGCTTTTATCACTCTGTAAATAGCTTAGAAAAAAATTGCTGCAAGTATCTGATAGTCAACCAATTGAAAATCCTAATTATACCGACTGACCTGCAATGGCACCAACGGCAAGATTGTTTTTTTCAAATTTTTATCTGGCAATCGTGCCTTTGGTACTTTGCGTCTGTCTGTACGACTCCATGCCTATTGACGCGTACGCTCTAGATTTTTCTCGTCAAAAATATAAGCACACCTCCTCGGGTCAGATGTTCTCCTGATACCAGGAGCAATTTTTCGACTTAAAAATTTCAGAAATTCCTTATTTTGTAAGCGAGAGACACATGCACAGAGAGAGAGAGCGAGAGACATATATACGAACGCATGCTTGCTTAGACATACAGTCATTGGATTTTCCCGCCAAAAATTTCAGCACACCTCCTCGGGTCAGATGTTCTCCTGATAGCAGGAGCAATTTTTCGACTTAAAATTTCTGAAATTTCTTATTTTATAAGCGAATGAGACATGCACAGAGAGGGAGAGCGAGAGACACATCTATACGAATGCATGCTTGCTTAGACATAGAGTCAGGGGGTTTTCCCGCCAAAAATTTCAGCACACTTCCTCGGGTCAGATGTTCTCCTGATACCAGGAGCAATTTTTCGACTTAAAATTTCTGAAATTTCTTATTTTATAAGCGAATGAGACATGCACAGAGAGAGAGAGAGAGAGAGAGCGAGAGACACATCTATACGAATGCATGCTTGCTTAGACATAGAGTCAGGGGGTTTTCCCGCCAAAAATTTCAGCACACCTCCTCGGGTCAGATGTTCTCCTGATACCAGGAGCAATTTTTCGACTTAAAATTTCTGAAATTTCTTATTTTATAAGCGAATGAGACATGTACAGAGAGAGAGAGAGAGAGAGAGCGAGAGACACATCTATACGAATGCATGCTTGCTTAGACATAGAGTCAGGGGGTTTTCCCGCCAAAAATTTCAGCACACCTCCTCGGGTCAGATGTTCTCCTGATACCAGGAGCAATTTTTCGACTTAAAATTTCTGAAATTTCTTATTTTATAAGCGAATGAGACATGCACAGAGAGAGAGAGAGAGAGAGAGCGAGAGACACATCTATACGAATGCATGCTTGCTTAGACATAGAGTCAGGGGGTTTTCCCGCCAAAAATTTCAGCACACCTCCTCGGGTCACATGTTCTCCTGATACCAGGAGCAATTTTTCGACTTAAAATTTCTGAAATTTCTTATTTTATAAGCGAATGAGACATGTACAGAGAGAGAGAGAGAGAGCGAGAGACACATCTATACGAATGCATGCTTGCTTAGACATAGAGTCAGGGGGTTTTCCCGCCAAAAATTTCAGCACACCTCCTCGGGTCAGATGTTCTCCTGATACCAGGAGCAATTTTTCGACTTAAAATTTCTGAAATTTCTTATTTTATAAGCGAATGAGACATGTACAGAGAGAGAGAGAGAGAGAGAGCGAGAGACACATCTATACGAATGCATGCTTGCTTAGACATAGAGTCAGGGGGTTTTCCCGCCAAAAATTTCAGCACACCTCCTCGGGTCAGATGTTCTCCTGATACCAGGAGCAATTTTTCGACTTAAAATTTCTGAAATTTCTTATTTTATAAGCGAATGAGACATGCACAGAGAGAGAGAGAGAGAGAGAGCGAGAGACACATCTATACGAATGCATGCTTGCTTAGACATAGAGTCAGGGGGTTTTCCCGCCAAAAATTTCAGCACACCTCCTCGGGTCAGATGTTCTCCTGATAGCAGGAGCAATTTTTCGACTTAAAATTTCTGAAATTTCTTATTTTATAAGCGAATGAGACATGCACAGAGAGGGAGAGCGAGAGACACATCTATACGAATGCATGCTTGCTTAGACATAGAGTCAGGGGGTTTTCCCGCCAAAAATTTCAGCACACTTCCTCGGGTCAGATGTTCTCCTGATACCAGGAGCAATTTTTCGACTTAAAATTTCTGAAATTTCTTATTTTATAAGCGAATGAGACATGCACAGAGAGAGAGAGAGAGAGAGAGCGAGAGACACATCTATACGAATGCATGCTTGCTTAGACATAGAGTCAGGGGGTTTTCCCGCCAAAAATTTCAGCACACCTCCTCGGGTCAGATGTTCTCCTGATACCAGGAGCAATTTTTCGACTTAAAATTTCTGAAATTTCTTATTTTATAAGCGAATGAGACATGTACAGAGAGAGAGAGAGAGAGAGAGCGAGAGACACATCTATACGAATGCATGCTTGCTTAGACATAGAGTCAGGGGGTTTTCCCGCCAAAAATTTCAGCACACCTCCTCGGGTCAGATGTTCTCCTGATACCAGGAGCAATTTTTCGACTTAAAATTTCTGAAATTTCTTATTTTATAAGCGAATGAGACATGCACAGAGAGAGAGAGAGAGAGACAGAGCGAGAGGCACATCTATACGAATGCATGCTTGCTTAGACATAGAGTCAGGGGGTTTTCCCGCCAAAAATTTCAGCACACTTCCTCGGGTCAGATGTTCTCCTGATACCAGGAGCAATTTTTCGACTTAAAATTTCTGAAATTTCTTATTTTATAAGCGAATGAGACATGCACAGAGAGAGAGAGAGAGAGAGAGAGACACATCTATACGAATGCATGCTTGCTTAGACATAGAGTCAGGGGGTTTTCCCGCCAAAAATTTCAGCACACCTCCTCGGGTCAGATGTTCTCCTGAAAACTTTCCAAACTCAACCGGGTGCGCCTTATTATATGCAATTCTAACGTATCCGTGCAATATCCAACTTAAGGGTGCATACCATTAGGCGCACCTAATTTTTCGATTTAAAATTTCTGTAAGTCGAAAAATCACACCTACCAGGCATCAAGAGGACATCTGATCCGACGAGCCGCGTCTTCTAATGATTTTTAAGATCTATTTACCTTATTTAATATCTGAAATAAAGCATTCCAGGAAGGGGAAAGTGGAAAATAACGAAGTAACTCATTATAGGTGCATCTGTGAATTTATTGCTGTAGCATGGATACAATACTAATAATTGTCAAAATTATTAGCAATATTTAATTGCTTCTTAAAAATGAATATGTTTGTAAATACATACATACTCATCGCAACTGATTGGGTTTATTTTATTTGCCTTCTGTTATACAAGTTATCATAAAAGATGTTTGGCATTTAATGGACTGTCATGCAACTCTAACAGAAGAACGAAAATTGTAATATGTATAATGTATAATTGTATAATTGTATAATAATCCAATCCCTATATCTAAGGTATCTCTCTAAATTCTAAAATAAAATACAAATACAAATACACGATCGATAGTACGTGTAATGTACCTGTACGCTATGTTTATGCTTATTATAATAATCTTATCTAATCTAATCTAATTTTTTAAAACTAGAGAGACGAATCGAATTGAAATTAAATCTCCTAATACAAGTATTTTCTATAAAAAGTAACAAAGGAAGTGAATATCTCTACTTTTAACGATATAAAATATATCCAATTCAAAAGTTAAGTTTTCAAGATCGAGTAAGAATTGAATTATTATTGATAATTATAACTCCTCATAATTATATTGATGTTAATATTTCTATTAACTTCATACATAATTATTCATAATTATAACTTCAATAAAACATCTGCCGAGATCCGTCCTCGGAAGGTCCGATTGACGGTCCCCTTGGGCCCAGATCTCGACAGATTTGATTTACATAAAATTCCAATCGAATTACCGCGACAATTAATGATATTATAGAAAAATACAAGTATTAACAATTCAATCTCTATCTATGTATCTCTCTAAATTCTAAAATAAAATACAAATACAAATACACGATCGACAGTACGTGTAATGTACCTGTACGCTATTTTTATGCTTATAATAATAATAATAATAATAATAATAATAATAATAATAATAATCTAATCTAATCTAATCTTTTAAAACTAGAGAGACGAATTGATTTGAAATTAAATCTCCTAATACAAGTATTTTCTATAAAAAGTAACGAAGGAAGTAAATATCTCTACTTTTAACGATATAAAATATATCCAATTCAAAAGTTAAGTTTTCAAGATCGAGTAAGAATTGAATAATTATTGATAATTATAACTCCTCATAATTATATTGATGTTAATATTTCTATTAACTTCATACATAATTATTCATAATTATAACTTCAATAAAACATCTGCCGAGATCCGTCCTCGGAAGGTCCGATTGACGGTCCCCTTGGGCCCAGATCTCGACAGATTTGATTTACATAAAATTCCAATCGAATTACCGCGACAATTAATGATATTATAGAAAAATACAAGTATTAACAATTCAATCTCTATCTATGTATCTCTCTAAATTCTAAAATAAAATACAAATACAAATACACGATCGATAGTACGTGTAATGTACCTGTACGCTATGTTTATGCTTATTATAATAATCTTATCTAATCTAATCTAATTTTTTAAAACTAGAGAGACGAATCGATTTGAAATTAAATCTCCTAATACAAGTATTTTCTATAAAAAGTAACAAAGGAAGTGAATATCTCTACTTTTAACGATATAAAATATATCCAATTCAAAAGTTAAGTTTTCAAGATCGAGTAAGAATTGAATAATTATTGATAATTATAACTCCTCATAATTATATTGATGTTAATATTTCTATTAACTTCATACATAATTATTCATAATTATAACTTCAATAAAACATCTGCCGAGATCCGTCCTCGGAAGGTCCGATTGACGGTCCCCTTGGGCCCAGATCTCGACAGATTTGATTTACATAAAATTCCAATCGAATTACCGCGACAATTAATGATATTATAGAAAAATACAAGTATTAACAATTCAATCTCTATCTATGTATCTCTCTAAATTCTAAAATAAAATACAAATACAAATACACGATCGACAGTACGTGTAATGTACCTGTACGCTATTTTTATGCTTATAATAATAATAATAATAATAATAATAATAATAATAATAATAATAATAATCTAATCTAATCTAATCTTTTAAAACTAGAGAGACGAATTGATTTGAAATTAAATCTCCTAATACAAGTATTTTCTATAAAAAGTAACGAAGGAAGTAAATATCTCTACTTTTAACGATATAAAATATATCCAATTCAAAAGTTAAGTTTTCAAGATCGAGTAAGAATTGAATAATTATTGATAATTATAACTCCTCATAATTATATTGATGTTAATATTTCTATTAACTTCATACATAATTATTCATAATTATAACTTCAATAAAACATCTGCCGAGATCCGTCCTCGGAAGGTCCGATTGACGGTCCCCTTGGGCCCAGATCTCGACAGATTTGATTTACATAAAATTCCAATCGAATTACCGCGACAATTAATGATATTATAGAAAAATACAAGTATTAACAATTTAATCTCTATCTATGTATCTCTCTAAATTCTAAAATAAAATACAAATACAAATACACGATCGATAGTACGTGTAATGTACCTGTACGCTATGTTTATGCTTATTATAATAATCTTATCTAATCTAATCTAATTTTTTAAAACTAGAGAGACGAATCGATTTGAAATTAAATCTCCTAATACAAGTATTTTCTATAAAAAGTAACAAAGGAAGTGAATATCTCTACTTTTAACGATATAAAATATATCCAATTCAAAAGTTAAGTTTTCAAGATCGAGTAAGAATTGAATTATTATTGATAATTATAACTCCTCATAATTATATTGATGTTAATATTTCTATTAACTTCATACATAATTATTCATAATTATAACTTCAATAAAACATCTGCCGAGATCCGTCCTCGGAAGGTCCGATTGACGGTCCCCTTGGGCCCAGATCTCGACAGATTTGATTTACATAAAATTCCAATCGAATTACCGCGACAATTAATGATATTATAGAAAAATACAAGTATTAACAATTCAATCTCTATCTATGTATCTCTCTAAATTCTAAAATAAAATACAAATACAAATACACGATCGACAGTACGTGTAATGTACCTGTACGCTATTTTTATGCTTATAATAATAATAATAATAATAATAATAATAATAATAATAATAATCTAATCTAATCTAATCTTTTAAAACTAGAGAGACGAATTGATTTGAAATTAAATCTCCTAATACAAGTATTTTCTATAAAAAGTAACGAAGGAAGTAAATATCTCTACTTTTAACGATATAAAATATATCCAATTCAAAAGTTAAGTTTTCAAGATCGAGTAAGAATTGAATAATTATTGATAATTATAACTCCTCATAATTATATTGATGTTAATATTTCTATTAACTTCATACATAATTATTCATAATTATAACTTCAATAAAACATCTGCCGAGATCCGTCCTCGGAAGGTCCGATTGACGGTCCCCTTGGGCCCAGATCTCGACAGATTTGATTTACATAAAATTCCAATCGAATTACCGCGACAATTAATGATATTATAGAAAAATACAAGTATTAACAATTCAATCTCTATCTATGTATCTCTCTAAATTCTAAAATAAAATACAAATACAAATACACGATCGATAGTACGTGTAATGTACCTGTACGCTATGTTTATGCTTATTATAATAATCTTATCTAATCTAATCTAATTTTTTAAAACTAGAGAGACGAATCGATTTGAAATTAAATCTCCTAATACAAGTATTTTCTATAAAAAGTAACAAAGGAAGTGAATATCTCTACTTTTAACGATATAAAATATATCCAATTCAAAAGTTAAGTTTTCAAGATCGAGTAAGAATTGAATTATTATTGATAATTATAACTCCTCATAATTATATTGATGTTAATATTTCTATTAACTTCATACATAATTATTCATAATTATAACTTCAATAAAACATCTGCCGAGATCCGTCCTCGGAAGGTCCGATTGACGGTCCCCTTGGGCCCAGATCTCGACAGATTTGATTTACATAAAATTCCAATCGAATTACCGCGACAATTAATGATATTATAGAAAAATACAAGTATTAACAATTCAATCTCTATCTATGTATCTCTCTAAATTCTAAAATAAAATACAAATACAAATACACGATCGATAGTACGTGTAATGTACCTGTACGCTATGTTTATGCTTATTATAATAATCTTATCTAATCTAATCTAATTTTTTAAAACTAGAGAGACGAATCGATTTGAAATTAAATCTCCTAATACAAGTATTTTCTATAAAAAGTAACAAAGGAAGTGAATATCTCTACTTTTAACGATATAAAATATATCCAATTCAAAAGTTAAGTTTTCAAGATCGAGTAAGAATTGAATTATTATTGATAATTATAACTCCTCATAATTATATTGATGTTAATATTTCTATTAACTTCATACATAATTATTCATAATTATAACTTCAATAAAACATCTGCCGAGATCCGTCCTCGGAAGGTCCGATTGACGGTCCCCTTGGGCCCAGATCTCGACAGATTTGATTTACATAAAATTCCAATCGAATTACCGCGACAATTAATGATATTATAGAAAAATACAAGTATTAACAATTCAATCTCTATCTATGTATCTCTCTAAATTCTAAAATAAAATACAAATACAAATACACGATCGACAGTACGTGTAATGTACCTGTACGCTATTTTTATGCTTATAATAATAATAATAATAATAATAATAATAATAATAATCTAATCTAATCTAATCTTTTAAAACTAGAGAGACGAATTGATTTGAAATTAAATCTCCTAATACAAGTATTTTCTATAAAAAGTAACGAAGGAAGTAAATATCTCTACTTTTAACGATATAAAATATATCCAATTCAAAAGTTAAGTTTTCAAGATCGAGTAAGAATTGAATAATTATTGATAATTATAACTCCTCATAATTATATTGATGTTAATATTTCTATTAACTTCATACATAATTATTCATAATTATAACTTCAATAAAACATCTGCCGAGATCCGTCCTCGGAAGGTCCGATTGACGGTCCCCTTGGGCCCAGATCTCGACAGATTTGATTTACATAAAATTCCAATCGAATTACCGCGACAATTAATGATATTATAGAAAAATACAAGTATTAACAATTCAATCTCTATCTATGTATCTCTCTAAATTCTAAAATAAAATACAAATACAAATACACGATCGATAGTACGTGTAATGTACCTGTACGCTATGTTTATGCTTATTATAATAATCTTATCTAATCTAATCTAATTTTTTAAAACTAGAGAGACGAATCGATTTGAAATTAAATCTCCTAATACAAGTATTTTCTATAAAAAGTAACAAAGGAAGTGAATATCTCTACTTTTAACGATATAAAATATATCCAATTCAAAAGTTAAGTTTTCAAGATCGAGTAAGAATTGAATTATTATTGATAATTATAACTCCTCATAATTATATTGATGTTAATATTTCTATTAACTTCATACATAATTATTCATAATTATAACTTCAATAAAACATCTGCCGAGATCCGTCCTCGGAAGGTCCGATTGACGGTCCCCTTGGGCCCAGATCTCGACAGATTTGATTTACATAAAATTCCAATCGAATTACCGCGACAATTAATGATATTATAGAAAAATACAAGTATTAACAATTCAATCTCTATCTATGTATCTCTCTAAATTCTAAAATAAAATACAAATACAAATACACGATCGATAGTACGTGTAATGTACCTGTACGCTATGTTTATGCTTATTATAATAATCTTATCTAATCTAATCTAATTTTTTAAAACTAGAGAGACGAATCGATTTGAAATTAAATCTCCTAATACAAGTATTTTCTATAAAAAGTAACAAAGGAAGTGAATATCTCTACTTTTAACGATATAAAATATATCCAATTCAAAAGTTAAGTTTTCAAGATCGAGTAAGAATTGAATTATTATTGATAATTATAACTCCTCATAATTATATTGATGTTAATATTTCTATTAACTTCATACATAATTATTCATAATTATAACTTCAATAAAACATCTGCCGAGATCCGTCCTCGGAAGGTCCGATTGACGGTCCCCTTGGGCCCAGATCTCGACAGATTTGATTTACATAAAATTCCAATCGAATTACCGCGACAATTAATGATATTATAGAAAAATACAAGTATTAACAATTCAATCTCTATCTATGTATCTCTCTAAATTCTAAAATAAAATACAAATACAAATACACGATCGACAGTACGTGTAATGTACCTGTACGCTATTTTTATGCTTATAATAATAATAATAATAATAATAATAATAATAATCTAATCTAATCTAATCTTTTAAAACTAGAGAGACGAATTGATTTGAAATTAAATCTCCTAATACAAGTATTTTCTATAAAAAGTAACGAAGGAAGTAAATATCTCTACTTTTAACGATATAAAATATATCCAATTCAAAAGTTAAGTTTTCAAGATCGAGTAAGAATTGAATAATTATTGATAATTATAACTCCTCATAATTATATTGATGTTAATATTTCTATTAACTTCATACATAATTATTCATAATTATAACTTCAATAAAACATCTGCCGAGATCCGTCCTCGGAAGGTCCGATTGACGGTCCCCTTGGGCCCAGATCTCGACAGATTTGATTTACATAAAATTCCAATCGAATTACCGCGACAATTAATGATATTATAGAAAAATACAAGTATTAACAATTCAATCTCTATCTATGTATCTCTCTAAATTCTAAAATAAAATACAAATACAAATACACGATCGATAGTACGTGTAATGTACCTGTACGCTATGTTTATGCTTATTATAATAATCTTATCTAATCTAATCTAATTTTTTAAAACTAGAGAGACGAATCGATTTGAAATTAAATCTCCTAATACAAGTATTTTCTATAAAAAGTAACAAAGGAAGTGAATATCTCTACTTTTAACGATATAAAATATATCCAATTCAAAAGTTAAGTTTTCAAGATCGAGTAAGAATTGAATTATTATTGATAATTATAACTCCTCATAATTATATTGATGTTAATATTTCTATTAACTTCATACATAATTATTCATAATTATAACTTCAATAAAACATCTGCCGAGATCCGTCCTCGGAAGGTCCGATTGACGGTCCCCTTGGGCCCAGATCTCGACAGATTTGATTTACATAAAATTCCAATCGAATTACCGCGACAATTAATGATATTATAGAAAAATACAAGTATTAACAATTCAATCTCTATCTATGTATCTCTCTAAATTCTAAAATAAAATACAAATACAAATACACGATCGACAGTACGTGTAATGTACCTGTACGCTATTTTTATGCTTATAATAATAATAATAATAATAATAATAATAATAATAATAATCTAATCTAATCTAATCTTTTAAAACTAGAGAGACGAATTGATTTGAAATTAAATCTCCTAATACAAGTATTTTCTATAAAAAGTAACGAAGGAAGTAAATATCTCTACTTTTAACGATATAAAATATATCCAATTCAAAAGTTAAGTTTTCAAGATCGAGTAAGAATTGAATAATTATTGATAATTATAACTCCTCATAATTATATTGATGTTAATATTTCTATTAACTTCATACATAATTATTCATAATTATAACTTCAATAAAACATCTGCCGAGATCCGTCCTCGGAAGGTCCGATTGACGGTCCCCTTGGGCCCAGATCTCGACAGATTTGATTTACATAAAATTCCAATCGAATTACCGCGACAATTAATGATATTATAGAAAAATACAAGTATTAACAATTCAATCTCTATCTATGTATCTCTCTAAATTCTAAAATAAAATACAAATACAAATACACGATCGATAGTACGTGTAATGTACCTGTACGCTATGTTTATGCTTATTATAATAATCTTATCTAATCTAATCTAATTTTTTAAAACTAGAGAGACGAATCGATTTGAAATTAAATCTCCTAATACAAGTATTTTCTATAAAAAGTAACAAAGGAAGTGAATATCTCTACTTTTAACGATATAAAATATATCCAATTCAAAAGTTAAGTTTTCAAGATCGAGTAAGAATTGAATTATTATTGATAATTATAACTCCTCATAATTATATTGATGTTAATATTTCTATTAACTTCATACATAATTATTCATAATTATAACTTCAATAAAACATCTGCCGAGATCCGTCCTCGGAAGGTCCGATTGACGGTCCCCTTGGGCCCAGATCTCGACAGATTTGATTTACATAAAATTCCAATCGAATTACCGCGACAATTAATGATATTATAGAAAAATACAAGTATTAACAATTCAATCTCTATCTATGGATCTCTCTAAATTCTAAAATAAAATACAAATACACGATCGATAGTACGTGTAATGTATCTGTACGCTATGTTTATGCTTATGATCCTAATCTAATCTTATCTATGTATCTCTCTAATCTCTTAAATAAAATACGAAGTTCAAAGATCCATTATTCCATGCATTCCTTGTACTGCAGCTTTCTTTCCTTCCGAACCTTCGCACTTTCTGCATACCCATAGTGGTGCACCCTCTGATCACGTACTCGTCTGATTGAAGACAAATTGATCACCTAACGGACAAATTCAAGTTAGATTGTAAAAATAAACTTACAAATTCCAGAGTTTACAATTCCTCTATACATTCACTGATTTACAATTCTGTGAAATGTTTATTCAAGACATCTGTAATCTTACCTTCTCTGGTTTCTCACACGAATAGAGTTCTTGTTTTACCTTCTTCCATCAGTATATGATCATTCTGAAAACATAACAGCAATATAGAAAACTGAATGGCAGATAAATTTGATTTTGCATAGGAAATGAAGTACATAAATTAGGGGAAAACTTCTCGGTTTCGATAACTTTTCAACTTTTTGATTGAAATAATTTGATGAAAATATCTTTTTCCAAGATATTTGATCTCACCTTTACATGATTGCTGCATATATGATTAGGATCTCAGCTCCTGTAACCTTATCATATTTGGTCCACGTTTCATCTATTACACTATAACGGAAATATAAAAATTTGAGGAATAGTCTCATTAATTGAACACTTATTATTTATTTATTTATTGAAGGATCAACGGGCAAATCTGCCCTTTACATAAAGATTAATATAAAATAATCGTAATCATCGTAATTGTTAACATTGATATTTTCGGATGAAGAAAACTCGTTGATGGATATTAATAATGAATGGACAGAATGATTAAACCCGGGGGAAAAAAGAAGACACAATTGAAAATACTATTTACCTTACATGGAATTTGTCGGTGAGATTGAATTTCCATAAGCAGCCTTTGAAACTCCATTCAATCTGCGAATTCGAGTGCCCATGGCATTTCAAGAGCAAACCATAACTCACAGTCGGATACAAATGTGGTCAGTTTTTTTCATATCTCCTTGGGCCCGTTCTTCCATGGTGTCTTGCATTTATCTTTCCTCCTCCACCTGATAAGAGAAATAAACGATTTAGAAGATTGCGATACTAAGATCCAAATTGAGAATCAAGAGAGTAAAACAGTTAAGGGAATGGGGGGGGGGGGGGAAATGGTACCTCAAACTGCTAGATATTATACCTACATACGTATATGTAATAATATGTATATCGATAGTATAATAAAATAAAATAATACATGCATTATATATTTGATAATTTTTCATTGATTTCAAGGAAGGGCATTATTACCTAACTTCGCCAAATTCGTTTACGTTTATTAGATTTTGGCATTT
The DNA here is from genome assembly GCA_949628255.1 of Macrophya alboannulata. Classification (NCBI taxonomy): domain Eukaryota; kingdom Metazoa; phylum Arthropoda; class Insecta; order Hymenoptera; family Tenthredinidae; genus Macrophya; species Macrophya alboannulata. Next base: position 6,519,693 of record OX451212.1, on the reverse strand, counting down.
GAAACATATGATGCACACTTTTCAGTCGTTATTAAGAGAAAAATGACCTAAGAAACGTTGCGATATCATCATTTCTTTTTTCCCGTCCCATCGTTGAAGCCAAGTCATCTTCCGATCCTCTCAGTCGCTCCAATTGCCAGAATTGGCCTGCTGACACGATATTCTGTAAAATAAGAAGAGAAATGAGTAAAATTAGAAATAAACGTCATATAAATTTGATTTTGAATACATGTAGAAAGCAGTCATATATTCAAAGGAGTTTATATGTGAGGACAATGCTTCAATTAGTCAATCGAAATTTAGGGCCATGATTATATTATACTAATTATTAGTCCATATATTCCTTGAAAAGATTATCAATCAAATTACAGTAGAACCTCGATTATCCGAACCAATTGGGACCAGGCCTAGTTCGGATAATCGAAAATTCGGATAATCGAACAGTAATGTTAGGTGACACGATGTTCAGCGCTGGGATATATTCAATATATATGTAACACACCTACACATATACATCTGTATATGTTATAATATTTACATAAATATATTATTTAATAACATTTATAAACATTTAACATTTGGTTTAAAGTTTTTTTTCTAAGTATCAAATGTCTAAGTAACAAATATGTATGGAATGAAACACGAAAAAAACAACAAGTTGAGGTTCGGATAATAGAAGGTTCGGTTAAAGCGATCGTGGTTTGGATAACGGAGGGTTCGGATAACAGAGGTTCGGATAATCGAGGTTCTACTGTATTGCATTTTACCTGCTCCAAAGCGCTGTACAATCAATTTTAGTTTTAGTATTCGGTCTGCCTTTGATCCCATGGGAATGTAATTGGCAGATGTTGGCGACACTCATTTCACTGCAACAGAAAAAAATGGACAAGATTTATCAATCGAATACTCGTACAATCACTCTTGCGATATTTTCGAGATAAAACAGAAAAGCCGAACATTTATTCTGTGTCATTTTAATGAATAAATGAATACATTAAAATTTAATCTATTGATTTAAAAATTCGTCGAACAAAAGTGAAAGATAATAGCTAGAACTAACGTTACGATTACCGCCTTACCTTTTCTCGTTTCATCGGCGATATTTGATCAGTTCAAATTGCCTGAGAGCTGCATTCATGACCTGCTGCAGTTTGTCTCTGTAATCAAAAACATTTTTTTGTCAATAAAGGTTGGCGGTACATTAAAATTTCAGTCAAATTATCAATACAAGTGAATAACGGTTGTCTGATTATTCTCGAATCTGGTCTAAATGTAAACTACATTCGGCTGTGCGACCCGCTCGCTTGTCTTTACCTTATATCTTTCTCGTTAAGACTTTTTGTACGTTGTATATAATTATTATACGGAGATCAACAATCCCACGGTACTATTGAATCTAAACAAATCTTATAATAATTTTGTCAAAAGATACACAATTGTTATCTACCTACAAGTAAAAATAATGCTCGAAGGCAACTGCTGAAAACAATCGGCGGCGTAACGAGTAAAAAATTTTGTCTCGTAAATGTATATTTTTGTAAAAGGGTTTAGCGCGGAACTAAATTACATGCTCAGACTTAAATTTTACTTCTAATGGTCGTGCAATACCAAGATTAAACTACTCTCGTCTGTTTTCACACGCCAACTACGGTTTTCTGGACGATAAACATAAATTCGTTCGAGAAAATTAGACGCTGGCTCAATATTCATATGAACTGTCAAAAACACTCGACGACGCAGCGAGTGAAAAAGTTCCGTCTCGGAAACGTATGTTTTTTTTATAAAATGGTTTTGCAGGGATAAATGACATGCTCGGACTTGAATTTTGTTTCTAACGGTCGTGCGGTACCAAGATTAAACTACTTTTACCTTTTTTTCACACGTCAGCGACGGTTTTCAGGTACAAGGACATAACCTCTTCGAGAAAGTTTTGATTTTCGTTGCAAGACTTTTTTTGGTGAAAAATTTTTAAATTTTAGGTTAGAAAAGTTTATACGGGTTTGGATATGAAAATTTGATTTAGAAAACTTCTTCACTGCCAACTTTATTGAGAAAATTTTGATCAAAATTATACGCCGGCTTCGTAGCGTGACTTGCAATTCACTTGTCAATCATTTTTTTATCCCGGCGTCGGTTCCGGCACAGAAAAATAACTTTCTTTTTCTTTTTCTTTTTCTTAATTGTTCATGTCCTCTGAGCTTTTGACGAAGAAAATAATTAACTTACGGAGCCACAAGCGACACCCCGACCCGCTCCGTCCCGCTGCCTGACGCCGGTCGCCACGACGCCACGGACAAGTTCGTGCCTGCGCGAGCCGCCATGTTGAAAGTTCGCATGACGTCACCACCGGTTCGGTTTTAAATTCTGGCGGGATCAGCTATTCTAGAATCATAAATGAATATTTTTTGACTCTCTTGCGTATCGCATGAAATTACATTATAACTTGATGTCAAAAAATTATTATTTTTCAGAAATTTTACAATGATATTGAAATTAGTTATTTACATCAATTGAAATTTGAATTTAAATTAAAATTTAGAAAAAACAAAATCAAATTACAATCAAAATACCATAAAAAGTTGACATTTTCAAAAAAAGTGTTCTGAACGAAAGTTTTCGATTTGTTCATGTAGAACACGGTACTGAAAATTTATAAAAAAAAATAAAGAATAAAAAGTATGTACCATAAAAAATTGAAATGAAAAATAAAACAAAAATAAAAAATTTAAAACAAGTCTTATTTTTTCGTGTAGAACACGAAACTGCAAAAAAAATATAGGTTGGTTGATTTTGTTCAAATGCGGTTATTACATCTTCGATATTACGTCTTCCGTTATTCAAATATTCGTACAATTAGTGTCGCGATTATTTCGAGATAACATGAAAAAGCCAAACATTTATTCTGTGTAATTTTGATGAAAAAATGAATACATTGGACGTTTGAAAGCAATTTGAAGTAAAAGGATTCATCGAAAAAAGTGCTCGATCATTTCCGAAAGTAAACGCCTTCCTATTCTCTGTAGTACGAGCTTTAGTATTATCGTGAATTTTTCTCTCCTAAATTAATATCTCATATTCTCTAGTGTAGATATTCATTGAAAAACAAAATGGGACATTTATAATACAAAATCTGCTGATAATATATTCAAATGATTTCTGCCATGGACGAATTCGGGTTTCCCAGATCACCGATTTTTTTGTGGCTTTTTTATAGTAATACAAACAATGATTTCAAGAGATATGACGAAAAACAAAAGTGTCCAAATTGTAGAAATATTTTTTATTTCTTTCAATCGCGCTTAAATAGACTATAAAGTGCTTGTAGAGATTTGAAACAATTTTTAACCGAAAGTTCGGAAAAAATCCAATTTTTCTATGGTGTTTCAATTTTTTTTTGCCCGAGTCCACGAGATAAAATAAGGCTGAAGTTCGTAACGTTAACACAACAAAAGCAAATTATTTTTTTCGCATTTTCAGGACGAAATATCACCAAAAACTCAGAAAATAGTCAAATACTCCCTGAAATGAATTATCGTTAGCTAAATAGAAAAGTCACGTAACTACCAAAATTTTCACGTTTTGGAAATTTGAGTGATAATCAAATAATTATTTTCTCAAGATACGTCATGCTTTTTCTGAACTCTTTTACTTTTTGGTAGTTACGTGACTTTTCTATATAGCTAACGATATATATGTGTTCACTAGGTGGATTCCACCCCTAAAATCTACCCTTATACATTTTGGGTGTTTCAATACTGTTTTTACGTCGCATGCCCGTTTCTGAAGAGCCCAAGAGCAAGTGATAGAAATTTGAATCCAATTCGAGTATCGGAAACCACCTTTTACCCGCAACCCCCACGTAATAAATAACTTAAAAAATTGTTAACAATCGAACGAATCATTTGGCGACGAGCCGACTAGATGCAAATAATTTCTGAAATTTCCCTGAATACCTGAAAAAATATTCATCAATATCGACTTGTCGGAATTCACCCTTACCCACTACCCTCCGATTAAATAATAATTGAAAAATTAATAACAATTGGACGAATCATTTGGCGACGACCGGACCAGATGCAAATAATTTCTGAAATTCCCCTGAACACCCAAAAAAATATTCATCGAGACCGACTTGTCGGAAGTCACCCTTACTTACGACCCTCCAATTCAATAATAATTAAAAAAATTAATAACAATCGAACGAATCATTTGGCGACTAAAAAATCTACCGCAAAGTTCGTACTTTTTTCATGCGAAATTATAAATGGCAAAAGAAGCACAACTCGATGCGACCAAAAAAAAGATTTTTCTACCGTAAAAAATGAAATTTTTCACCGAAAAATCAAAACGCCTTGGCCTGTGATTGTTTCCCAGGGCTGCCGATGTTTTCACATACATGAAAACTTACTATCCAAAAAATTACGTATGGGTATATCTTGATTCACTCGAAAGAAAGTATTTGTGAGGTGGTCATAAATTTCTTTCCATTTTTGGTCGTTATAGAGGGACCTTCGCGATCTCAGATGAAGCCCCGAAAAAAATCATAAACCCTCTAGAACCAGTATTTCCCATAGCTAAAAAGTGCACCGAACCTTCCCATTAAAAATTTAGGATTAGCGGCTTACCTTTTCTTGATTCATCGGTGAATCTGTTCAAATAGCCAGAGATCTGCATTCACGACCTGCTGCAGTCTGTATCTGTAATCAAAATATTTTTCCATCAATAAAGGTTGGCGGTACATTGGAAGTTCAGTCAAATTGTCAATATAAGTAAATAACGGTGCTCCGATTATTCTCGAATTGGGTTCAAATGTAAACGAAATTCGGTCTACGCGACCTGCTCCCTTGACTTTTTGCACATTATATATAATTATCATACGGGGATCAACAATCCCACGGTACTATTGAATCTAAACAAATCTTATAATAATTTTGTCAAAAGATACACAATTGTTATCTACCTACGAGTAAAAATAATGTACGAAGGCAACTGCTGTAAACAATCAGCGGCGTAACGAGTAAAAAATTTTGTCTCGTAAATGTATATTTTTGTAAAAGGGTTCAGCGCGGAACTAAATTACATGCTCAGACTTAAATTTTACTTCTAATGGTCGTGTAATACGAAGATTAAACTACTCTCGTCTGTTTTCACAAGCCAACTACGGTTGTCTGGACGATGAACATAAATTCAATCAAGAAAATTAGACGCTGGCTCAATATTCATATGAACTGTCAAACAGCGAGTGAAAAAGTTCCGTCTCGGAAATGTATGTTTTTTTTTTTAAATGGTTTTGCAGGGATAAATTACATGCTCGGACTTGAATTTTATTTCTAACGGTCGTGCAGTACCAGGAATCAACTACTTTTACCTTTTTTTCACACGTCAGTGACGGTTTTTCAGGTACAAGGACATAACCTCTTCGAAAAAGTTTTGAATTTTGTTTCAAGACTTTTTTTGGTGAAAAATTTTCAAATTTTAGGTTAGAAAAGTTTATACGGGTTTGGATATTAAAATTTGATTTAGAAAACTTCTTCACTGCCAACTTTTTTGAGAAAAATCAAAATTATACACCGGCTTCGTAGCGTGACTTGCAATTCACTTGTCAATCATTTTTTTATCCCGGCGTAGGTTCCGGCACAGAAAAATAACTTTCTTCTTCTTTGTCTTATTGTTCATGTCCTCTGAGCTTTTGACGAAGAAAATAATTAACTTACGGAGCCACAAGCGACACCCCAACCCGCTCCGTCCCGCTGCCTGACGCCCACTGACGCCGGTCGCCATGACGCCACGGACAAGTTCGCGCCTGCGCGAGCCGCCATGTTGAAAATCCACATGACGTCATCAGTTCAGTTCAAATTTTGGCGGGATCAGCTATTCTACAATCATCGATGAATATTTTTTTACTCTCTTGTTTATCGCATGAAATTACATTATAACTTGATGTCAATTTCAACAAAATTTTTGAAAATAAAAAATCGGGGAGATTACAATTTTAAAGACCGGGCTTTCATAAAATACAGACATACCGGGCTTCCGTAGAATACGGTATTACAAATACGTAAATAAATGAATATCTGTTCGAAGTATTCATATCACTATTCATATTTAATGAGCGTAAGCACAACCCCCCTATGAACTCTTTGACGCCACGAGGGCCACTGACCCCGCGACTGCAGGTGCAGCTACTCAAGTTCAAGGTCGGTGCTCTCCCCACCAACGGGTTCTGAAATGGTATCGCCAAAGTTGGCCGTTGACTTTGCCAACAGCGTTGACTGAAGAATTATAGATCTTCAGTCAACGCCAACAGTGTGTATCGGCATATGCGGAGAAGTGACGTCACGCCGACAGTGTATATCGGCTTGAGTGGGTTTGTGTATATGTACCTTCAACAATTACCAAAGATCTGTCAAGCCTGTCTGGAATTTTTTGTTAGAAATTGTAACAGGTTGAAATATCGAATTTAGCAATGGGAAAGACTAAAGACATGAGTACAGACGAAGAAATAAATATCGGTCAGTAAAAAAATCATTCTTACTCTCTTTTTAGTTATTGTCTCTCATTCACCTCTCAGAGGTTATGTTATGTCCTGTTAGCTTATATTTCGATTAAAAGTTACAGATTGGATCAGTGCTCATAATATTTACTTATATTTTCTAACGTTTTAGATACCACCGATGTGTCACCTCAGAAGAAGCACAAGAAACACAAGCATCGAAAGCATAAAAAACGAAAACTTGCTCACGAAGATGTCGAAGAATTTATCGAAGTTACAGCACACGATGTGGAAAGGAAAAAAGCGATGAAACTGAAAGTGAAGAAAGAAGCAGAGAAACCGTTCGTAGTTCTAAATAGTAGCAACTTGAATTTTTATATCACTAGAAAATTTTATACCCATATTTTTCAATAATCTTCATGAATCAAGCATCGTTACCAATTCTGTTTTCAAAATCACAAAATATGAAGAATTATAGTTCTCTAGAAAAAATTCGGGACAAATCAATCAAGCCATCAACTTTGGCTGCGCCTGGACCGAGCAGCTCAACTTCACCAAAGGCAGCGCCAAAGAAAAAAATCTCCAAAGGTAACAAGGGAAAAGATAGCGGCACCAGTAGTGAAGAGGAACGATGGCTAGACGCAATTGAATCTGGGAAACTTGAGGAGGTAGATTAAATTTTGGGCTAGAATGAAATTTTATGTTATTCCAATTTGTTTTCTTGAGATGAAGATTAAAAGTATATGGGAATTTGGCTATTTACTTTGATAATGGAAAAAAGAAAATTCGCATTCATCCGAAAATGCTGTGAAGTCGATTGATTTGATAAAAAATAATCTAATAGACACTATTCGTTTTTTAGGTTGACGATGAATTGAAGAAAATCAAGCCCAAAGATCCGAAATTAATGACTGCTAGACAACGAGCTATGTTTGAAAGAAAAACAGACACCGAACCCAGCTCTAGCGTAGAACAATTAATGTCTTTGCCATCTGGTTATAAGGAGAAAGTAATGACTGCCGAAGCAATTCAAAAGGCTGCCCTTAAATCTCAAAAAAGAAAACAACTTGCTGATGAAAAACGCGAGAAAGATAAGGTGGATTGATTGAATTTGAAACTGCAGATGCTAATAATTGTATCGATTAATCTTACGGGTTTTTCTGGTTTATGGAGTACATTCGGTTGATCAAGTTTTCTTTTGTAAAACGAAAATATCCTATTGAATTATTCTTTCATTTTTTCAGAAAAAAACCATGGAAAGATTACTGAAAAAACAAGAATCCAAGGCTTCAAAGATTATTGGTAAAGGAAAACCGTCTAGGAGACAAGTTCCACTGGTCAGTTATCGGATAACAGTAGAAGGAAGTTCAATCTCATTGCCACCGGGTGAAGATTTTCCTTTGCCTTCTACTAGACAGTAAGTAAAATAGAATTATGTACAATATTTGATATTAAATATCACTGATAAATTTTGATATAGTTATTCATGAGCTGTAACAAAATGATTAATCATTTACTGTTTTTTTTTTTTTTTTTTTTTTTCATTTCAGAGAGAAGCCAATGTCAGTCGTTATTTGCGGTGTAAACAAATGTAAAAATCGTAAGAAATATTCCTGTTCGAAAACGGGAACTCCACTCTGCAGTTTGGAATGCTACAAAACAAATTTATCTTCCCAGTCAGAACTTGTGACTACATGAACATAGGAAATTAGAGAAATTAAAATGATTTTATAATTTTAATTTTCTCAAATTGCCACAACATAATTAATTTTTGTAAATTAAATTACCTTGAGAGTTGACCAGCTGTATTAATACATGTTAGTTGAAATATAAGATGATAATAAATTTTTATCAAAATTTTCATTTGCCATAAATCACATTTATCAAACTTTCATGACCCATGATAAGTTGCAGAGTACAATACTATTAGTAGTTTTTATATGAAGGTAAAATAGAAACACTTTTGAAGATAGTTTTTATAACTTATTTAACGAAATGCATATTAATATATTTACATGTCTGCAAAAAAATAGTTGAATAATTTTCAACATTTTGTATGCTAAATTACAAATTGTGTATATTATCATCCCTCATATATAAGTTTGTAATAGTCAATATTACGGAGTAACATACTTTTCTCTATACGTATAACATATAGGTAATAATAGTTTTATCTAAACATCACATTGGTAAATTATTATTTATAACCAGCAGGTATATATCTATTATATTATTTTTTTTTTTTTTTTATAGTTGTATAACTGTTATCTTATAATATATTACAACAATATTTACAAAATGAGTTTCTTGAATTATAGGTATGTAATATCAAAGATATAAAAGTAAAAATGATATTTATATTTCAAAATTCTAAGATACCTGGTTCCTGTTATAATACAAGTAACAAATTACATTCCAGATCAATCGTTATAATAGAAGATTTGATTCTCCAGTTATTTTAATGTGATAAGTATGCTTTTGGTTTGGATAAAAAAAGTTTCATCATTTAAATTAAAGAAAAACTCATCCTTTAGACGTGTTATTTCTTTGAAGTAAGTCAAAAATAAATAATCGTTTGAATACAATTATCAATTAATTTTTTCAATTTTACCTCATGTTTTCTTTCACTTGTCGTATAATTTTTCAAATAAAAAATATTCATATTAACGATGTATTTTGACGCATTATTGAAAATAAATTTTAATGCCAAACTTTAACATAATCTAATTTATAGAGAAATATATATTACAAAAAAATATACTCTAATGAATAACAGATATTGTCTAAATGCAATTATATCTCACAAGCATTGATTGCAATATTTTATATAATTACATATTACTTGTAAGACAGGTGCAATGTCATGCGCATCACTCATACATATATTTATTTACTATGCCAATATTAATGTAATTCTGTTTCAAAAATTAATTGACAACAATTTCATGCCGTAAATAAAGATATTTTAAAGTCTAGTAATGAGATTGAAAACGTATAACTTATTACAATATTCTATTATTCATTGCTTTTATTCAAAATACTTATTCAATAATATTTATATGTGACGAGATTTAAATTGGTTTGTGTCCGAAGACAGTTTAAATACAATACATGTGTATTACGTATGTATGTACGTATGTATTATGTATGTATTCATCATCATTGAAGATCAAAAAAAAAAAAATTGAAGTCATATCAGTAAGCGTAAAGTAAACTTAATTAATATAGTCTAACATAATCTTTTGATACTGGTATGAGAAAAAAAATGAAACGTATATTCATGTAGAAGTAACGCAATTTCAACTGGGAAAATTCAATATAGTAAAGAGAACACTTAAAAATAATAACTTGCTAATATCATAAGGAAGCTGTATGAATTTTGAGTAGACTGAATCAAGTTTTTGGTGCTTGATATTGTAATGATTATTCCCAGTGGTTTTGACGTAATTTAAACGATGTTTTAATTGACTTTAATCACGTACAATAACAGTGTTATTGTGATGTGACAATAATGGCAAAAGATTGTCATGGTAACATTTTTTTTTTTTATATAGGACGAAACAAAACGAATAAAATAATCAATGTATTCTTAATTCTTAAAAAATAATTTTCTAACGATTCAATAGCATTTGAAAATATATTCTCAATAAAAGAAAAGAGAAGAAAAAAAAAATCAGAAACCGAAATGCAGTTTACAGAGATTCTGAAGTAAACACTTTCATCTCTATCAAGTTTAAGTTTACACAGGTATGTATAGTAGTACTTTCGATTTAATTTTTGTCATTAATTGCTTGTCCATTGCTTGTAGACTTTATATATTAATAATATCTATTTTTGGAATGTCATATTTGTGCAATAGAAATGATACTGATCAAATGGGTATTGTGTAGTTGAAGGAATTTTCCCTCAATCGTAACACTGTTTATATTTTTCAATATCAGGGACTATCTATAAACTGTTTGCCAGATCTTTTAATCTTTTACACATACAATGATAAACACGAAAAACTAATTGAAAAAAAAAGATAGTATCGGTTAAAAGAGAAACGAGTTGCACACACCTGACCTTTGGGAACTTTATAATAGATGAATAGAAGAAATTTTCTAAACTATTAATTGTAAAAGAATATAATATGTATAAATACTATATTCTTTTTCCGGTAGAAAAATTGTACATTCATTATTAATAAACTCTCTCTCTTTCTCTCTCGTTGGACTTGTATTATTTGTACTAGATTAAGAAGATTGACGGAAAAATTACGTTTCTGAGTAAATCTTATATCTCTTTATATGTGTAGAAAGAAAAAAAAAGAAACTTCAAGCATGTTTATAATGAGCTTTGAAAAACTACTATCAATCAATATATGCCAAAGATTCTTAATATATTTTTTACTCTTTAATACTTGTAGCACCAATTATAATATATTGTGCGTTTTAATCAGTCTTAGTTCAAAGACTGAATCTAATAATGAATATCATTTGATTTCTGGCCATTTTTTTTTTAAATTGTCTAAATTAATCAACTTATACAAAATTATTTTCAAGTTTAACAATATGTAAATAAATGAATGGTCAGTTGGAGAATGGCGAAAATGTTTAAATTTGTAATTCTTTCTGTTTTTTTTTTTTTTGTTTTCTTTATCAAAAAAAGAATTTTTATTATAGTTAAAATGAAACCAAATTAATATGCGGTGGATAAGACGTATACAAGACAAATAAAGTTATATCTAATGTCGTTCGTAGTATAGAAATAAATAATATGAAAGTAATATCATTACGAATTATTTACAATGACTGAAATGAGTAAACGTCTGAGAAGAGACCTCTGTATAATAATATTCACCCAAACTCATGGTAAATTAAATGTAAAGAAACGAATTAAATTCGCACCTATTATTTTCTGTAAAATAAATGTATATGTAAAGGTGAATATATTTTCCCTCATATTGCCTAATTACAATTCAAGTTCTTCGGCAGTTCGAGATAGTCTATGATTGTCGATACGTCGTCTTTGACTACGTCGTACAGCATCAGCTCTGCGATACGGTTCTGACCTAAGACCTAATAGAATATCTTCCAGAGCACCGTTGTAGACTTCGTCTTGTTGCAGCAATTTCTTCTCTTGAACTAATTTTGTCTTATTCTTCAATTCATTTATCACAGCATCCTGTTGCAGAATAAAGTGTTATTAAAATTTGTTAAATATACCAGAACCAATAACAAGTCTGGATCTTCAATCCGATTGGAATATTCAAAACAATCTTAAACAGGAAACACCGACTTACATTACAATATTAAATGGTATAAGATAGAACATAGAACGGGATAGGATATTCATTTAACGCTTTAATCATTCAAATAGAGTATACCGTCAATCTAACGTTTTGAAGAATAATCGCAAGGAAATTTTGTACGTAAAAAGAGAGTAAGGGGTATAAAATTGATAACTGGATTGTATGGCGAAATACACACGTAATAAAACAAATGGATTGATTAAATATACATACTTATTTTCAAATTTAAACTGATGATATTCAAAATGTTTAATTATATATTCAGCATAAAAGCAGTTTTTAAAAGAAAGATTTCTTTTCTCTCAAGCAACATCAATGCAATATATAGATAATATATACATGCCATTATAATATTTGTGTTTTTTTTTAATTTTATTTTTATTTTTATTTATTTTTTTCTTTTTGTATTGTAGGCATTAATGAAATGCATTAATGAAATGACGACGTTTGCATATTTCTGAAAACTTTATAACTGAGTTGAGTAAATAAAATGTTTTATTTTTACTATTTTGAGTAAAACATTATTTGAAAGTCCATAGAAATATACAACCGACAATTGTGCGCATACTATTGAAATAAATACAATGAATTGATGAAACCAGTTTGTATTTAAGCAGCGGGTATTTTGCTTATTAGAAAAAAAATACAAAAAATATTAAAAAATAACGAAAAAAACAAACTAATGCGATGAGTGGTGTGGTATTAAAAGGTGGCAAAGTGGTCATAGGAGGAAGTGAGCAAGGCCAGACTTACATGTTGTGAATCGTTTCTACATTGCTACGTTCTGAGCTCCAGTTCATTAAGATGACGGTGTAACAGACTCTTGTTCGAGTTACAGCAAAATTTCGGTGACTTTAAATCCGAATAAATATGTAACAAATAAGAAAAAATGATTTTCATCAAATACATGTTAATTGTATAAAACGAGACTACTAAAAGAACAAAAAAAAACAAAAATAAAAACCACTGCAATTTTACGATCAAAACTACCGTTGAAAAAAATTGATAATTATCGTCGTAGATATTTTTTCCATGCCAGCTCACAACATGCAACAATCTAGTATCTCTAATTATCTTTTTATTTATCATTTACCTATAAAATAGTCACCTTTATAGAAACAATTATCGTTATTCAACAATTCAACAATTTGGCCTTCACTTATATTCAAACGATGAACGAATTTAGCGCAAAGCGATAGATGATTGATATTGAAAAAAAAAAATCTCAAGTCTAGATTGATGAAACATATACCCAATAATAGTTTGTTAAATTGAAAAGCATGATTGTGAAAAATATGATATCTAAATATAAGAATTATTTCTGTTATTTATATAAATTATAAACTATAATGCATTGTGTGAAAGGAATTTTTGTTAGGCATGATTTGTTTTGTATATTAGAATAGTAGAATTAGTTAGTAAGAAAAGATTCGCAAGACCAAAAAAAAAAAATAAGCATTGATGCTGAGAGGGAAAATACTGCTGTTATTATTATATATGTATATATTATAGTTATGTTTTATGATTAAAGCTTTGCAAAGTATCCCAGATTGATTAAATGTGTGAAGAAAAAAAACAATAATAGATATATCCTGTATAAATACCACGTTAACACTTGTTTATACACAAAACTTGAAGAGAAGACATACCTGCTGTTTCTTTTGATTCAACTTGTTCCTCTTAACAACTTCTTCTGACGTATTCAAAGCCACCGCCGCAGCAGCCTCTAGCCTTCGACGCTGTTCATTTTCTTGATCCGCAGCCTGAAAATTATTTAATAAAACGATTTAGTTATCTGTAGAAAAGGCCAAGAGATTTCTCTTACTGCTGTACTTTCCAAATCTGAAATTATCAATCAATTTATCAACTCACTTTAAATGCTCTAGCGAATCTGACGAGCAGCGAGAAGAATGTGTTAGCGTCAGCCTGCCTAGGACTTTCTCCAAAAAACTCAATGCATTCTCTAAAAGCTTCACCAGCTGTTCTAGAGTCCAATTTTAATCTGCGTAGTTTTTCCTCGGAGTTACTTAGAAAATCTCGTAAGACTGTATTGTGTTTTTCTTTACCACGAAGTTCGAACTCTTTTCTAACAAGATCCATCCCTTTTTCAAGCTCGTGTACATCCGTTGTAATGTTTTCTATTGACACTGTAAATGAGAATAACAAAAAAAAAATGTGAGAATATGAAGAAAAGCGTAATTTCATGCATCAGTTTCAATAAAAAAAGTTACGGAGTTTGTAATAACTGTTACCTGTAGCAGCTTTATCGATGTACATTAATTCCGATTCAAAGTTTATCAGTTCGGGAAATTTCAGTCTTATAGTAGCAACGATGTAATGCAACAGACACATTCTCTTGTCGGTTGATTTAGTGTCCAATAAAGTGTCTAAACTCTGCAATTTAAACCCGTAAGCCGGTCCCCGCTTACTGCTATTCAGATAGTTTCCAAAAGCGAGAATTATCTCCAATACAGCTCTAAGTTTCTTTGAACTTTTAACAGAACTGGACGCGGATATAACGGCGTGTATTTGCGGAGTGATGAGATGCAGATTGTCGAAGAAATTACCAATGTAATTCATTATAGACAATTTCGTCGATATTCTTTCCACTTTGCCAAGTTGCATAAGAAATTTGTCCTCCTCTGTTAATAGATTCACGTTCTTTTTCTCGATAATGTATTCCCGGTATGCCTTTGTCTGCAAAATTATTAATCCAAAATGGTTAACGATACACAAAAAACAAAACTGCATAATGCTTTGTATTGTATTCAGATTATCGAAAATAACTCGCCTCTTGATCTGTTGGCACCATGCGTTGAAGCAGCTCCACATTTTCGAGGGAAAGCACTTTCAAATCGAGGGTATTTACAGCCGCTATAACCTTCTCGACTGGCATTTCCATTTTTCTTCGTGAAATAGCTGCAAGAAAAAGGGGAAAAAGTTCGTCAATATCCAGCTACTCAAATAATTATCCTGAGACTATTAAAAATTACAATATAACTGAGGCATACCAATGTTTCGAAGTCTCGTATGTTCGAGCAAAGAAACATTCTCAGGTTTCTTGAATCTCTTGCTAGGAAAGCTCTGGAGACCGTCAATCTCACTGTTTCCATTCGAAACGGGCCCTCCCATACCGATTTTAAACCTTTCTTCAAAGTCTGAGAAGTCGATGCAATTGTGAAGACGATCGTCGTCAAGTTCGTTGAAAATCGTGCCTCTTACTTGATTCGGCTTCAAAGCGACCCAGTTCAATGTAGGAAGTTTGTATTTAGTTTGAACCTGTTAATTGCACAAAAAAAATGGATAAAATAAAAATTTGGCCATAAATTTGGAATAAAAAGGCAAATTATCTCTCACTGATCTCACCTTTCGTTTTATCGTCATAGCTCCATCCGGCGCGGGCATCATTCCAGCGGGGGGTGGTGGCACCGGAACAGGGGGTGGTGCCTTGTGATCACCAGGAGAGAATGGCACCATAGGTGGCGGCGGAGGACAAGGAGGTGGTGGCGGAGGTGGAGGAGCAGGGGCAGGCGAAGGAGTAGCGCAAACCTGTGGTGAAGGCATAGGTGCAGATGTAGACGTGACAACATCATCAGACGTTGGAGAAGCAGATCCATTCCCAAGGCTAGCTACTATGTAATTAAAAAGTTAAAAGCATTTAGTATATCGTTTGATTTTACAGAAAGATGAAAGGCAGGAATAAGCACTCACTTGTTGAGCCTTTCGTCAGAGTTCCCGTCAGAGTTTCTAGCTCGATGATTTTGTTCTCTAGAACACTTTGCCTCCTTGCAGAGTCCTGTCTTTGTCTTCTTAACGCGGCCAATTCTTCTTCGGCTAATCTTCTTGCCTCTACTGCGTCTGAATACTCTATTTTTGTTGCACCTAACTCCGTTTCTAGATCGGCAAGTTTTGCTAGAGATTCACGTTCGAGTTCTCCCATTCTGTCGTGAGCCTGGTTTCAAAATTTAGAGTTGAATTGAGGGCTTGAGATTTCAGTAAGAAAATGATTTTTATCATCAGATTACAAGAACTTACGTGACCCAGTTCGTCTTCAAGTTCAGCAACTTTTTCTAATGCTGCAGTCTTCGTTTCACTATCCTCCATTAGTGCAGCTACGTCAAAAACGTTGTCTAGATATGCCGAGATTTGAACCTTGAGAAAGAGAGAAAGTAATGTTTTTTTTTTAATTATTTTTTTTCGTGGAGATTAAAATTAAAAATATTTTTGCTTTGAATTACGAATTTTTAATCTGAGGGTATTGTAAAATTTTATTTAGCTCAAACTTACCTGCAAATCTTCGCTTTCTGTGTGTCTAAGTTTTTCTAAATACTCGTCAAGACCAAGTTTAGTAAATTCATACTGTAGATGAACTCTGAAGTTCATGTCTTCCACAGAGTGAACAACGATATTAACAAACTGCATACAGGCGACCATAAATTCAATGTGAAAATTATCATATTGAGTAAAGTAAGCCATCAATGTAGTAAATCTTCTCCTTTCCGTACAAACTTCCTTAAAATTATCGAATGCTGATAGTATTATTTCGTGTCCACCTTTAACCAGACATATCGCTGCTAAAAGCTCGAGAACAAGAGCTTTAGTTCTGAAAATAAAAATATTTATAAATTACACTGTATTAAAGCGAAAGATGAATCATTAAAAACTTTATTCTCCCCTCACCTCAAGCTCTTATGCATTAAGCTCAACGCGATGCAGTTTATTGCTTCCCTGTGTTGAATGACCATGTTAAATCCATACTAAAGAATATAAATGAATGAAATTAGAGCGAATATTTAAAAAAAAAATATTTTCATAACAAAACTGGTATTCAATTCTCACCTTGTTGTTCATGATTGCACGCATGCAAAGTATGCAGACATGTATATCATCTTTAGCTTCTCCCATGTTTAATCGAGCGACGTGTCTTGTGCGGCGTTTTACTCCTGGACTATCTTTGAGTTCGTGAAGAGGTGGCCTAAGGCATCCGTTACTTAGAGTAGAGGTGTCTCCAACTCCACCTGTAATTAATAAAAGAAAAAATAAGTAAACAGCTGATTAATCAGTAAATAGAAAATGAAAGGATTGATGTAAAGTTTGAGAAGCTTACCGCTCTGCAATCTTTCCTCAGACTCTGTCCTGGACTCAAGTAAACGTTGCTCATGTCTCATCATGAGTAATCTGAAGCTGAGATAATCTATCAAAGCATCAAGGCCCTGGTTTTCTTCGTCCAAAAATTCCCTCACCCATCTGTGAAGACGAAATGATATATTTAGATGACGAAAAATGGATAAATGAAGAGATAAGCATGTTGAGAAGTGAATTTCTATCAGTAAAACTCACTCTATGTGATTTGTTCTCAAAGATATTTCCAAATCGCGTAGAACTTGGGTAGATGTTGACTCACCGACCATTTTTCGTTTCTGAAAGAACGTAAAGAAACGATACGTCTGTGTAATCGTTAGTATCTGCGTCTTACAGAATTGGTTCTCTATTGATTCCTTTCGATTTGTTTTATCAAGTCGAAAGAAAGTTTCTTGGTATAAAAAAAAAAAAAAAAAAAAATCGGTACTTTGTCGTCAAATAAATAAAACGTATCGTCATTACGATTATTCGAAAACGTATAAGAAAATATAAAACGAATAATTAATCAATTAATTAATCCCCATTTATCGCGACTACTTACTCGGTGACTTCGTGAAGCTTTTGGATCCAGGTAGGTCCTCAACTTAGCGAGGTAATGGGAAGGTGGGTCTTTGGCCTGGACCCTCAACTGCAAGAAGATAAAAAGAATAAATGAATCACTGTAAATTTTCTTCGAAAAATTAAAAAAATCGAGAGATTCGGGAGTTGAAGAAAAAACAATTTATAAAATATCCTCGGTTATATTCTTGGACCAGAAAACCCACGTATCTTTTATTCTTCCCTGGAGGCACTGCATTTGCATGGCGATAAGACACCGTCACATAAATATTCATACGGATAGATAAAAGGGAGGGCAGATCCCTTGATGTTGAACAGTTCTTTGTCAATTGAATGGCATCTTTCGCTCGACCAGAAAGTACAACTATACTAGACAAGACAAGTTTAGTTAATTCTTCTTATTCCTTTTTTTTTTTTTTTTCATTCTTATTCTTATTCTTATTATTATCATCATTATTCTTTGCGTCCTTCGCCTACGCGTGGCCGCCAGTCAGTCCTGTTACATACAGAATGCAGGTCTGTTGTTGTATTTCAAGTTAGTCACCGCATAGTCTAAATTAGACAGCGTTGATTTGTGGCCAGTCCAAAGGATGTAGCTTCGCCTCCTTCTTTCTCTCGGTTAGTCAGTTTTATTCCTTTATTTTTATGTCAGAGGTTCTTATATACGATAAGAGGCTAAGGGTGATCCTAAATAATGCTCACTATCCTCTAGATCCCTCGCCTTGCGTTATAGTGCCGGCTATATAACTAACAAGATCTGAGAAAAGGGATAAAAATAAAATAGGGGTATAGGTATAAATATATGCGTGTACATCACATGACCGTGCAGCAGTCAGTTCATCCGTCCTCAGATTTCTATGAGAACGATAACATCCGTGAATTTTTTTTTTTTTTCCCCAATTTACTTTTGGTTTTGTCAATAATTTAAGATATTTAAAACGGCTAGATAGATGCATACATGCGCGAGTATAGCAGGGCCCGAAGTCAAAGGTCTATTATTTCGTAATGTTACAACGTGGGTAGTCCTGCTGCTCTTTAAATACATACATCAGTTCAGAGAGAGGAACGATCGGATCAATTGATATTCCGAAGGTCGAAGTATTTTTTTTTTTTTGTACTTAGTTTTATTTTAAGAATATAGTTCTAACATCCTGCAGTGTAAAATTATAATAAAGAATAAATGAAAGTAAACTTTGTTTGAATAAGAGCAATGAAAAAAAAAAATTCAAACAAAAATCTGCTTCCCCTTTTGGTTTAAAAAAAAAAGACAAAAATATGTGAAAACTTTGATTTCTTTCAAACTATAGCTATAGATATATGTATTATATACAATTTGTTCGTACTTCAAAGAAACGAACGGATGGACAATACACCAACATCCCCGTTAGAAGCCTCGTATACGAATAGTTTGTCTTTCGTAAAGTAAAATAATCTTCAGTTAGTTAGGTTACATACCGAAAATAATTCAAACGTCATATTAAAGTCTCGTGAAATATTTTTCCCATATACCTACTACAATACGAGAACAACAACGGAGTATAAGCATTCAGCTTGTATATATGTATATCGAAGCCGGAAACTTAAGGTATAATCTGATTTAAAAAATCGGTCTATCAATAATCGATCTTGATATCGTAAAGCACCTATTACACCGCCCACTCAAGTCTATAGGTACTCGTGTATATTATCTATCGATAATATTTATTGTCTTTACAATTGAATATGAAATCGTGAAGTATTTCATCTCGCCTATTAAGCCCACTCACGTTATCATAATTACTCTCTTCATTTATCATTAATCGACATCAATCTAAGTGTTCCAAGATTTTCATATAACTATATATAATTATATACACGTATAGATGGGTTATACATATAATTTTTATTTCATTTCTTTCTAATTTTATTTCTTTTATTTTAACAAATGTTAAAGAGTATAGAAGCGCAGCGATGGCACATGAGGCAAGGCTAACGGATTAGTTCGTGGAAATGGAGATCAGGCTGGTCCATATGAGAGGGATGCTGTTCATTTTTTGCGGGAACTTCACTGGTCTTGTGTCGTATAATAGCGCGGCTTGCGTTACATCCGTCTCGAGTTACCCACGAGATTATCTACACGGTGTTCATTTTTCGAATAAATGAAAGGAATTTATATTTTTATTTTAATAGGCCCATGTATGTACATATATGTAATTTGAATTCGATCACAGCTGAGAACCGTATCAATTCAACCCAATGCAATATCGATACCCATTGACGAAATACGAAAAAAAAAAAGAAAGAAAGAAATAAAACAGAAAAATAAAATCAAGGAATAGATATCGTCTATCGAAAAGTTCTTTCATCCCTTTATATAATTAATTAGTTATTTTGATATACTCTCAGTACGCACGCAACGGGGGATAAGAAAACCCATAAATTGTATCGATAACTATGTATTGATTGGCATTCTATCTTATTTTTCTTTTCTTTTCTTTTTTTTCTTTTCCTTTTTCTCAGGCACTTAAATTCTATTCTCTCAATCTCTTTTATATTTCCAATTAATAATATGAGCGTTGTGCCACCATAATTTTCACCCGATAAAATTCTTTAAAATTTTTATTTCGGGTGGGTACTCGTACGTCAATATTTTGCCAATATTTCAGTGAATTGAGATCAGCTTGAGGTCATAGTCCGCGCTGTTCTCTTTCCTATCTCTTCATTTTCTCTCAAGGATTTTGACCTATCGATCGAAGACTGCAGCACGTGTCTGCATGAGCAGCGAAATGCAGGACTTTTTATAAGGTGAAATAGAAGGAAAAAAGAGGGGGAAAAAGATGTAAAGGAAAGAAAGGTAGAAAGAAGTAGAGGGAGTCTCTTTTCAGGTGCAATTTTGTCTCAAGGGTATAAAAATAGCCTTTCAAAATTACCATATTATTAAGAAAAAAATAAAAAAAAGGGGAGTTCGGATGCATGAGGAGGATACTTCGACGCCATTTCGAAATTAAAGAATGTCGGTGTGCATCCAGACACGAGGCACGAGCACCAGCATCGGCATCACAAGCAGCCCGCATGCTGTAGGCAAACTACCAACGCGGACAACGCCCGACAACACAAACCACTAAACTTGTAGCTTGTATGTAGCTCTCCGCGTCGTCCTCTCGCCGTATAGTGAGTCAGCTCCGAGAGTCAGAGCCAAACCTCTTTGATTATGTACACCGTAGGTACTTATTGTTGTTTTAATGAACTTTTAAAGGGTTTTTATTTTTTAGCTTTCGTTTCTTTTTTTGTTTTCTTCAAGTGATATCATTTTGAATCCGGTGTCAAGTCGTTCGCGTTAAACCGCAGGATGATATGAAATTTATAATTTTTTTTTCCTTTTGTTTTTTTTTCAAATGAGACATCGATCAATTTTTGGTAGGAAGATTTTAAGATTCAAAGAAGAATCAAGAAAAGATCGGGAAAAATTTGAAATTTTTTTTCTGTTTTGTCAAGGTGATTTTTTTACAAAAAAAAAAAATCATGGAAATTGATCTGAAATCCCGTGATAGTAGAATGTATCGAGTCTCGAAGTAAATTTCTGAGGAATTGTTCGAATCGGAAAAAGAATTTTTAGAGAAATTTGCAAAAATTAAGAAAAAAAAAAAAATCCCAAAAGTATTGAAGATTTTTTTTTCGTTTTTTTTTTCAACTAGTCAAACTATAGAAAAACTGAAACAGAAATAGTCAAAAATAGAACCGAACGTCCATATCTATGATGAAATTTCCAAATAAATGATCGAAAAATGTGTAAAATCGTTGAAAAATTCGGGGTATAATTTTTTTTTTTTTTTTTTCAATTTTCTTTTACACAATGGTTAATCATACATATATATGTATATCATAATATCCGCGATGGTTTGACCCAGTTTGAGAAAACTCGTTCTCTTTCATGACTGCCCTGCCCTGCAGTGCAGCAAGCATAAGCAACCAGCCAACTATAAGGCAGGGATTTGCAACATGATCCGAACCCCAGGTTCGTCCACGTATAGGTACATATAATAACGAGGAAGGAACAACGCGAATGAAATGAATATGAAAATATGTGCTTATATGTGAATATATGTACATATACATATTATATGCATATCTCTACCCATACCCAATGCCTACATATTCGCGTTCATAATTATAATTCCCGCATGTGAAAACGCGAGCGTTCTTCATCGGTATTAGGTGTACAGTATGTATAATATAGGTATACGTATAGGTGTATATTATATAGGTATAACTGTACACGGCTATATCTTGTAATACCCGCGAAAGTTCAACGGTGGAAATTACACTGACGTAATTCTTACACCCGTTACGCCTTCCCTCGCGCGAGATAGGTATAAGTACCTACCTATCTACCTGCAATAGGTAGGTAGGTAGGATATACGTAAACCACGTCGCGTGAGCTGACTGACTGACTGACTGACTGACATAAGCTTTCACTGATGAAAGTCAGAGCTTCGCCATGCGCAAAAAACGAAAAAAAAAAAATTACGTAAGTAAAAAATAATCCAAAAAACAGAAAAAAAAAATCACGAGGAAATTCCTGAGCGTGATGTAACTACTACTAGTGATATTACACATCTCTTGATGCGTTATGAATGTAATATTCGGTTGCAATTAGAATGATTCTTGATATTAATTAATAATTTGATCGATCGTTTGATTAATTCACGTATTATAGTTGAATTTGTTATTTAAACTTATGTACATACATACAAGTGAACCTATATTTGATAATTATTACCTTACACGGTTATATTACGTCTAGAAGGAATCAGAAATACTTCGTACGAGTCATTGAGGTTAATTAGCTATGTTTGTCGCGACATTCCGCGCGATGTTGGTATATGTATACCTATATATGTATACCAGATACCTATACATACATAAGAATGTCTATATGTGTATGTACAATGTCTACACAACATGGGAACATATCACACTGCACACATGTTGCGTGTCGATATATAATTTGAAATTCTGAACAACCTTATATACATATATACATATATACGTATATTATACTGCAATGCAAAGTAGAATAGTTTATGTAAGATGATTTTCAGAATACGTTCTAATTTCGAACCTTAATTATACGAGCTTAATTTGTATGATAAAAATATATGGTCCATTTTTTTTTATGTATTTTTTTTTTTTTTTTTTTAGAACCGATTAGGATTAACTGGGTCTTATGTACAATTTATACAAGGTCTAAGATATTTCGATACAAGAATCTTTTATAAGGCTTTAATATAGGTATATGTTGTTCGGTTCGATTCAATGAATCTACAAAGAATTTAGGCCAAGTTATAAAACAGGTTCGATTTTCAGATTCATTGTCTATATAGTTGGTTCGAAGAGTTTAAACTCTTGTATACCTATAGGGTTAGATTATGTAGATTAGACACGTTTTTGGTCCGGGCAAAGTCAAGCTCAAGTCAAAGCCAAAGCCAAACCAAGCCACACAGCACCGCATATTTATCATCATCATCATCATCATCATCATCATCATCATCATCATCATATCTTCAACTTACATACCTACAAAGTTTTCTTTTTTGGTAATTTTTGTCAAAAGTAGGTACGATAAAAAAATAAAATAAATAAGTAAACTTATATATCGAATATATAACTGAACTAAATTAAAATATTCAATCTCCTTTTAGTTTCTCATCATATATATGTGTATTATAAAACAGACACGTTAGAACGTTAGAACGTTACACTTTTTACTTAAATTTTTTTTTTTTTTTTTCACTTTACTTTTCTTTTCTTTTACGTTCACGTGTTTTCTCAGTTGCGTTCATCCGCCCGTATGTTAATGCATCACACACATGTACATACGTACATACATACGCGTGTGAGACGTGATTATGTTAGGTATTATATGTGAATGTATTATACGTATATGGGTATATAGCTGAACACAGAATACTCTTTCTAGCCTGTCCATGACCCCACTTCTTTTTCATCGTCAGGGACTGCGGATTACCCATCGGTAGTATCCTTAGTTTCATTTTTCAAATTTGAATACAAAACAAATGTTGAAAAAATGAAATAAAAAAATTTTAGCTATATGTATTTTTGAATGATTCGAATCAATTTTTTAACCAATTATTATTCATCATATTTCCAAATGGGAAAAAAAAAAAAAAAAAAAACTAAAAAAATGGTTTACATTCGTTGTGATTATTACACAGAATTAACTCGATGTATTAATGTTAATAAAAAAATTTTCACAAGCTTGAAATATACAGAGCAAACAAATTGAAAAATTAAAAAATAAATTGAAACAAATAATATACATAAATTTCGGCATTAATTATTTAACCAATTAATTTAATGAGGATAGTGAACCGCAGAAGGGAGTGTTGAGTGTTGTCGTCGTATTATACCAGTACACACAATATACCCATGGGAATACCCCCTGAGACCAGATGCGGTTTTCAGCTTATACGATTATATTCTGTACGGTTAGAGTTTAAACCGAGAGTCTCATATTTTACGTTATGTTTTTTAAATGCGTAGTAAATGTACCCGGAGGTTGATTATAAACATGTTGTAGTAGGAATACTTGATGTTAAATTATATCAAAGAAACAAGTGTGTCAAGATATAATTATAACCGGTTAGATAATGATAAACAATAAAACAGAAAAAAAAAAGATAAAAAAATAATGAAAAATGACCAAATAATTGATAAAACCGAAAACTCACCTGATCGCATATTATGTCCCATTTTTTTTCATCGTCGTACTGTTTGAGGAGCTTTGCTTTGTCCGGTGGTAAGTCCATGGAAGCCTGAAACAAGGAAGAGAAAAAATAAATAAAGATTATTAATATAAAATGGTCAACAACAGAGAAGGAAAATCCCGTGGTAATGAAAATCTGTTCACAAATCATCGCCGATTCGCCGATCTCTCAATGAGAAAAATCTATATATATAGGAACTCACGATCGACGTAGCTGGTGTAATATACCATACGATGAATGAATCATATACGCATAAATTATAGGCACGCGATTCAATTCAGTACTTTTATATATCTGAAAAAAAAAAAAAAAAACTTTTTTCTTTTTATAGCAATCTCCTGCTATTCGTGTAAAACTTTTCTTAATTCATCCCCATCTAGGAACCTAGGAGGGAACGAACAAGCTGAAAAGACGTAAATAATAATTAGGGAATTCTTCTGCTGCTGCTGCTGCTGTGTCCATATCACGGAACAGAGACAATGGCGTAATTATTTTAGAGCTTATGTACATATATAATGTATATGTATATATCTTATGTACATACGTAGGTATATAGGCGAGAGAAATAAGTATGACTATATTCTGGTGACATTATAAAGGCTGTCTATTAAACCGGAGAAACTTTTGGGTGCTTTTATATGTGTTGTTCAAGCGTTAAAATAATAAAAGTTCCAAAAACTGTGGATAGGATATAAAAACTTTTACCTATTCCTCCGTACAATGAGCTGAAATTGGCGCTCGTACAATAAAAAAAAAAAAAAAAAAAAAATTGCGAAACTATCGAAGTTGGTTTAAGAATTTTCAACAAAAATTACTTTTCACTGTAGGTACAGATTTTTTTTTTTTATTTCATTATTAAATACGGTCGAAGCTCTATCTTCAATTCGTCGAATCAGTGAAGCGAACTCTGATTTTTATGGATTAAAGAAAAAAAAGAGAGAGAGAGAGAGAGAGAGAGAGAGAGAGAGAGAGAAGAAAAAAAAAAACTTTGAACAACTTTGTACGGATTAATTAACCCTTTTATCAGTTACGAACTTTGGCTTTCCCTCTGAACGAGCAAAAGTTCATTCTCTCTTATATGGATAGGTATATAGATATATAGATATATATATACTATACTATACATATTATACGTATACATTTATACATGAACCAAGGGAGGGAAATTTTCTGTACAAAATCTAATCGTAGACTGGGCTTTGAAGTTAGTCAGTCTCGGTTGCTTTTGGTGAGGGTAAAT
Source organism: Macrophya alboannulata (assembly GCA_949628255.1). Taxonomy (NCBI): domain Eukaryota; kingdom Metazoa; phylum Arthropoda; class Insecta; order Hymenoptera; family Tenthredinidae; genus Macrophya; species Macrophya alboannulata. The sequence goes on along the minus strand of OX451212.1, from coordinate 6,494,200 downwards.
AGAGTCTGCGTCGTCACTGTATGCGGGGTATACCTATACATATATACACCAGCCAACTGCCAACATCAAAGTGAGAAATAAAAATTGTTCACGGTGTAATAATATATGTCGATCGTATGACAAAGAGAAAATAAATAAATAAATAAAGTTGATGAAAAAATGAAAATAAAAATTAATTTTAGAGCTTATTGTCAGATAATATCGAATTGACCCGAAAAAAAAAGTCCAAAAGTATAAAAAATGTTTTTTTGTATTTTTTTTTTTCATTTTTGGTTTTCGGATTTTTTTTTTCTGGAATTCAACAGAAGAAAACGAAAATTCCCTCTCAATTTATCCGTAATATAAATTTTTTTTCCAATTTGATGAAAACAAAAAGGAAAAAAAAATTTTGAGGAAATATAAATCCAATAGCTGTACATATACAATTTTAGGTAATTTTATATCTCATAATATACCCATAACCGGATACCGGATATATGTATATGCGGAAGGTATAAGAAGAATCGATGGCGTCGATTGAGAAATGCCGCGTTAGAGTCTAGACGACTGCAGCCACTCGAAAGTTGTACATTATATAGATATATATGATATATATATATATACTCTTTGCAGCAATCCATACAGACATAGACATATATATCCATACATTCGGAAAGATGTATAGACGTGAGTTGATTACTAATTGCAAAAAATTTCTATATAGCATACATATATAATATTATATGTATACCTATGTACATACATATTCTCAATCGCATCGTATCTTCGATTCAGCAAATATGACGATAAAAAGTTTGCAGTATATATACCTAAGGTATAATGACATATAAACTATAAAATATGTAGATATACATACAAAGGGTATGACATTAAAAAAGTATTGTGTCGTATATATAAATCCTGCGGCTCATTTGTCATATCTGTTAACACGTTCACTTATACTCATGGGTAGGTATAATATAGAACGTTATATAGGTATACAATAATAATTGTCACATGATATCCTTAAGAGCTTGATATATTGTTTGTTTTATTGTTTGACAGCAATTCGACACTTGCGGAGGTACTTAACGGAGCTGAAAATGGACGACAATAAATAAAATAAAAAATGAGAAAAAATGAATAAAGAGAATCCCACTCCGAAATAACTTTCATCAATTTTTTTTCTTTTTTTTTGTCGATTTGTAAATACATAGGTAATGAAAATGTAATCCTAGAGTAAAAGATCGATTTTCGTTAATCCTTAAGCAGATTTGTTTACACGCATAATAAAATTAGCGATTCGGTTGTATTTTTCTTTTTTTTTTTTTTCCTTTCGCCAAATCTTCGTATTAGGACGGATCAGGGTACTTATGTCAATCAATCGATAGAATTAGATATAAAGCCACGAATGACTCATGCCCTGCACACATGTCACAGCGATATATGTGTAAAAAATAAAATAAATAAAAAAACAGAGCAAAAATAGCACCAAAAAAAAAAATAAAGAAATAAAACAAAAACGGCAAGGCGACGCGTTGTTGTAGCCTTAGAAATTGGAAGACCTTAAAGACCGGTAGTAATTCTCTCGCATGTTCTATAGCTGCTAACGTAATCAAATGATTAGAGATCAGCTGGTTAAACCGTCAGTAATCTTATTCCTTCTCCTTCTTTTTTTTATCTATTTAAATACATTTTGTTTAGTGTTTTTCGTTTTTTTTTTTTTTTCTTGTATTTCTTATCTTTTTATCTCCATAAGCTGACCAACCACGAAGCCTTCGAAATGAATATTTTAATCAACCTTAACACCTGTTTTTTGGGGGCTTTATTATAAATTCCCTTCGATACTGTATACTAAATTCGAATCGAATCGATTAAATTTCACATATTTTCATCTACAACAATTTAAGGCGATTATCCAATAGTTTAAAACAAATCAAATAAAGTCAAACGATTATTTTCATACAAAAATAATGAGGAAATTCGTCAAATTAATTCGAATCCAAATAAACGAGGGAGGGAGGGAGGGAGGGAATAAATAAATAGATCGAAATTTGACCCTAAGTGCATTTGTATGCAGACGACGAAAACAATTTATGTATCTGTCGTTTCGTTGGTTTGTCAACCCATGGACGAATGTATATATGTATATACACTATACATATATACCTATATGTATATATGAGTGACTCAAATGTTTCGGGGTTATGAGAGGCTGGACGAAGGATGACGCATCAATTCAAGAATCCTTGACTCGTATTTGCCCTAGATAGAACAGCATCAGACTCTGTACAATACAGCTATATACCATATCAAACTATATACGTATATACATACATATGTATACATTTTGTATATATATACCTATGTATTTTTATATATTTATTTTGTAGACTTAACAGTCTATATATATATATTTATATATACCTATGTAATATATAAGTATATAGGTGAACACTTGAACTGAATTGCAGAACATCTGTTGCCGTTCCTTATATACCGGACGGTTCGATGACTGTTGTACATAGGTATATTATATATAAGCAGCAAACCCGCGTTGACGTGGAATTCGTTCTAATCGTTGAAAATTGGAAGTGGGTGTGACCGACGCATATTTTAAATTACTCACTACCTACTAAAGAAATTTTCTCTTCTCTTTCAATTATCTGTTTCATCATTTTTTTATATTTATATAGCAGCTATAGGTAGGTATATAGAATATTTTTCCGGGCATCGTATATGTTATGTACGTACCTGTAGATCAACCCTGAACCAGATCTCCCGAGTGGGAACGATGATCTGGGTCTAACGATAAAAAAAAAAAAAAATTCTATGTAATTCCCTATACAATTACGTACATACGTGAATAAACGAATCGATAAGTAAATCATATAAAACAATTATAAGCTCGATATACAACACGATATTCAGAATTGAAATCAATGATGATATCCACTGCAGCATTAGCTTATATGCAGTATTATAGTATGGACATGCATACGTACTCGTATACAATTGATACGTTTCTTCAACTGCAATGATCGACGCAATTCGCGATCCTTTGCCACTGCTGCTGCACCTGAACCTGCAGTAGGTATATATTTATATAGATATATATGTGTATATACCTAGATACGTGATTTGACTACAATTTTCTCTATCGTATAGCAGCTGTATATATATAGGTATAGGTGTATATATATAAAGGTACGTGGACGCGCGCGTGTGTACCCGTATGAATAATAATTCAAGAGCATATATATATATACCTATATATAGGTATATGCCTCGTATATGTATATGTATTTTTCTCGCAGATATATATACCTATATAGGTATGTGTATTATATATATTTACGGGAATTATCACTCCTCTTTTTGATGTAGAGGAGGAAGTTGGCTGTTAGACAGACTACGTACATATACGTACAAAATAAATTAATGTACATATATATATAACGTATGTATATGTATAAGTATGTAAGTTTTGAAGCAGGTATGTACATATTTTTGCACTACGCAAGATTTTTTTATTTTTTTTTTAAATTGGTGACAGTAACTAAAATGGATAATTTTATATATACACATGTATACATATATACATTCTAGTATATAAAAGGATTTCGCGTTCGTTAATTCCCTGCCACGCAGGCGGTGTGCTCGGATAAGAATAAAATAGTCTGCGACTTGTGTCAAGCTAAAAGTTTAAACGAACCGAGAAATTAATTTAATTGAAATAATTAACCAGCCCCTCGGCGGGCTGGTTCTGAGCTGAGTTGGGTTTCGTTACGCCGCGTTGTCCCCGTCCCCTTTATATACGTATATAAATATCAACGCAAAGAGTTTAAATTCAAAAGCCAACTGCATGCGTATAAAAGAAAAAAAAAAAAAAAAAAAAAAAAAAACGAAATTAGACAAAAGATAAAAAAAAAAAAATCATCTCCGATTTTAAAGCCCATTTTTTATTACCCTTTTTTACGGATCTGACGGTATACACTCGTCAACAATTCTTTCGTTCATAATTCCGGGATTCATCGTTCCGCGAAATGTGCGTCTATATACGTATGTACATAGATATAGATATGTATAGGTATATATGGGGGCGGCCCGGCTTACGTTACGATCAGCAGATATACGTAAAGGGTCTCCTGCCTCCTGCAACCCTCTCTTCTCATAGTCTGGAAAGCCCGCGCCCGCAATGTAGCCTTCCACCTCACGGCGCGGGTATGGCATGGGCATGGGCATGGGCATGGGCATTGCCCGCGGAGTTTCTACGCAGTGAAAACAATCGATACTCCCTAGCCGTTGCAGGGTGCACCGTCCTCATGACGATCCATCGAATAAGTACTGTATATATATTTATTTTTCAATTACGAAACGCGGGTAGATATAGAATACGAATATATACACGAATACATAACTATTACATAAATAATTTAGTACAGTACGTACAATCTGTATTATAAGTATATATAATACAGGGATATGTATATAATAATAATAATAATAATAATAATAATAATAATAATAATAATAATAATAATAATTATGAGCTTTTATGCAAAATTTTTAAAGATATGTTTTGTATTCTACGTGGTACAAGAACGTGATATAATAAAATTATTTCTTTATCTTAATTATTACACAGAAAGGGATATAACCTGGATTTTTTTTTCCTTCTTTTACTTTTCTTTTTCTTTTCACATATATATATATATATTTTTTTCTCTTTCTACTTTCTCCGATAACTGTGGTCGTATCGGTGGTTCGGTCTTACGCGAACTTGACCGCGGTACATATCCTTTCGGTTGAATCAGTATAATGAGTCAAGACGTCACCGTCCCTTTATTCTTATTAAAACGACTGTGGTAATTATTTGTTAAGACGAATACGTGTTTGTAATTATTGTTATGATTTTAAATATCATTCAGCGATTTTACACTTATTTATAAAATTGATTTTGCAATTATTTGTACCGGTTAAAATTTGCACTTGATTCGTTATCGAATGCTATTTGTATATACGTAGGTATTTGTATATACGTAGGTATATGTAAATACGTACATAATAACGATGCGCACCAGGGACAGGGACAGGTACAGTATAGCGTGTATATACCTATATCTGTTAATTCATCTACTTTTCAGTTGTTATATTATAGAGTTCGACTATAAACTTTTGTATAGGCATGAGAAATGACGGTGCGTCATTTCCTGCGCGTATATAACGGACATAAGCATATAGGTATACCTCAATGCGGTTGTCAGAGAGCTGCAGGATTAAAAACACAATATAATGAAATTACTCCATTTTCGTTCAACTGTTAAAACATTTTGTGATTTCTATTCGATGATAATCTTAATAAAACGTAATATGGAAGGAAAAAGGGAAAAAAAAAAAAAACCTAATCTCCGACATTTTTCATTCCTCATGGTCAGCTATATTCCGTTGATATTTAATTTTTATCTATGTGAAGAAAAAAAAAAAGATTAAACAAAATAACTAAAATTACATAATTGTCTCATGAATGGTTTTTTTTTTTTTTTTTTTTTTTTTGGGGTGGGGGTAGGTTTCCTTTACCGCAGCAATGATTACCGATCACTATATTTCCGAAATTTCCCCATTTCTTAACGGTTATTTTATTTATTTGTTTTTTTTTTTCAGATTTCTAACATATTCGCAAACCGCGAGCGCGTAATAATTATATCGAACATTGGATTATCCTTGATGGGCGTATATACGTATATACATTATAGTTGGTACATATATAATAATCAACCGCGTTATTATATACACAGAAAAGTACTTAGCTTGTTTCCTTAAAAATGTCCATGTTCAGTAATTAATATATACATATATATTAATATATGTGCGCAAGTTGCCTCATCGAAATTTCCGCGCACGATATATTTTTGCTGCAACTATATTTCATCGAAATATATATAATATAATATATAATGAAAATTAAGGAAAAGGGACATAAAAACCCTATATATACATCTATACGAATACATTATGTACAATGTCGTCAGCAGACGTATAATACGTACGTGTCATCATGTAAATCTAGAAAATTAATTCAATAATAATAATAATAATAATAATAATAATAATAATAATGAATTGTAATAAATTGAAACGGTTTACCCTCAAAAATTTTCCGCCTCATTATTCATGTACATCTTTTCCGTTCATAAATTGAGTTCAATATATATATAATATAATATATACGTGTGTATAGATATGGATATAGATAGATATATATATATAAGCGTTACATTATCTGTATTTAGCAGGATATAGAAATATCCCAGAAGCTCAATGAAAAAGAAACGTGCGTGGATCTAAAATTATCGTTAACAGTAACGTATACATACATGCTACTGCGGTATAGATATAGGTATACGTGATACCGCGACTATAATACCGGTTAAAGTGACGTCACCGTACTTCACAGTGTGTCACAAGTGTATAAATATAATATTGACTATTCTTTTCTATTATTTGGTATTAATTACATATAGGTATATATGTAAAAATATAATCTGTAATAACGCGATAATACGATATACGGTATAATGTATTTATTATACCTATATATGAAGCATATATATGGATTTTGAATCAGAAATAAAAAGATAGAATGAGATGTGAAAATTAAAAAACAAAAAGATTCATATCTCAAGAACAATTAAACGAAAAAAAATCGAGAAAAATCGTGAAAGCTCCTCTCATTAGGTGTAATCACCCATCAGAATTTCGATGAAATCCAAAATTTCGAATTATGATTCCCGTACGTTCTGACGGAGAATGCCCCACATGTATAAAGGATATTTTTATATTTTTTATATCCTACGATATATTCGTCTTTCCTTATGTTATTTTAACGGAATTTATTGGATATAGATATATATGTACTGATGTACATACGTAATGACAGCATACTTCCGGTGGTTCGATTTACAGAGAATTATAATCAACTCCGCGATCGTCGTCCGTTCGCGTTATTATAATAATAATATAGCCCTGCCATTGTCACACGTTGATGATGATGATGATGATGATAATAATAAATAATAATAATAATAATGATAACAATAATTAATCGTATTATATTTTCTACATAATATACATATATATATAGTAGAAGTATATGTATATGTGACGAATAAAATACAAAAATTTAATACCCTCCGGGAAAACCCGTCAGGAGGTTTTTTTTGCAGAGGTAGGTACTACAAATGTACGTGCGAATAATGGTATATACATATATATATAGGTATATGAATGCACATAATAATGTATATGTTGAAGATTGAGAGAGGTCATAGCGCGTGTGCAGGGGAAAATTCTGGAATAGGTATATATAAGTACAATACAAGTACAAGTACACATACCTAGGTATATGTATACGAAGGGTGCAAGGGCTAGGACTGTAGCTGCACATGCTACTGCCGCAGATAAACACGTATAGAGAAATATATTTGCAGACATGGAGGAGCCAACCTCTATCAAGAGACTCGGTAGAGTCTCGATCCAAGTCCTAGATACTGTTATAGCCGCACCCCTGAACGACGATATGCATCACCAATATAATATGTACACGTATATTATCAAGACGGGGGGAAAAAAGATGTGTAAACGAAGCTTGTATACATATACATATATGTATTAAATACGCGTATGTATAAAATAGCGTAGAATATACATATATATATATATACACGCACACATATATGTATGTGTATATATATGTATAATGTAATAATATCCACTGCACCGCGCGGTCAGCGCAGGAGTGACCTGCGTGTATCGAACACCCACGCGTCCCTTTTAGAACCCCGCATCTTATACCGCTTGGTATAAACTACCTAACTACTCTACACTACGCTACACACAACCTTCACGGATGAATAAACCGAAAAGCAACGGCAGAGGTTAGAAAGAAAGAGAAAGAGAAAAAGGGAGAATAAAATAAGAAAAAAAAAAAAAGAAAAAAAAAGGGAGGAGAGACTACAATAAGAGGGACGTTGCCGGTATATTACTGTGCAGTATATATATACATACCTATATATATGCATACCTAGAAGCTGATCATCAAGGGAGGAGACAAGGCGAAGTATATAGTAATGGAAATTTTATGTGTCGAGAAATGTGGTTGAATTTATGCAGCTACAAATTTTACACACACACATAGTTATACGTATACGTATATCTATGTATGCGTATGTACTGTATATAGGTATACAGATTCCGTCTGGTATCTGTCCTGCCCTCGGTCTATATAGATTATCGAATGTCCTGCAGAATAGACGCTATAACGTATGTTCACGTATATAATAGATAAACAGACATTTTTTTTTTATTCTTTATATTATATGTATAGGTATATACATATAAGATTTTGTATATATATATGCATATAATATAACCATTAGATTGAATTTTGTTCATTGTTGTACATACGTACATGCATATAACGTGACTGGTGAAAGTTCCAAAGTTCTAATCTAGGTATAAAGTACACTTAGTACGCAACGTCATATGGGGATTATTACTGTTCTTCGATTTATGTGTAATTCTTTGCAGTTGAAAGGACGGAAAGAAAATTGATTGGAAAAAAAAAGGAACAATGAAAATGTGGATAATAATTTTTGTCCAATTTTATCGAGAGTAATTTATAATCAAATTCTTCGCGTAATTATATCAATATATTCATACAGTTTTTATTTGAATTTTTTTTTTTTTTATATTTAAGGGATTTATAACGCGCGAGGTCATTCGTTCGCCCGACTCCGTGCCGCTTAGAGTTTAATTTCCCTATTATACCTATGTACAAACTATAAATAGAAGCGATGAGGAGTGAAGCGCGAAGTCTGAATATAGCGCAGTCGCCTCTGTGTCGGCGTATCCGTACCCCGCGTGTGCATTTATAGAGGTTTCGAAAAGCTCCGGTTATAGATTTAGGGTTCTTTTTCTTTTTCGTTTTCTTCCTCTTATAGTTTCGTACTCCTTCCTATGCTCGATCTTCTCACTTTTACGCTCCCTGCGCTTTATTATACTTACGGTATAAATTATACAGCTCTTAAATTTCAAAGCTGAACTTAAACTCAAACTCAAACTTAACCTTAAACTTAACCCTGATACTTGCAGATTTTCAGGGCCAAGTAAAGAAGCCATTATACATATTACAGTATGGTATATAGGGTCAAGTGATTTGCTTGATGAACGGCAGAAGAAACACACCACCACACTCTTATCATACGTATATAAGTATATAAAATACATACATACACGTGTTATACCCTTCGCTTGGCGTTTAGCCAGATTACGAGTCGGTAGGGTTATTGTACATGCTTATATCGCAGTTTTATTTTCTGTTCGTTACTTTTTCTTCTTTCTCGATCAGTACGAAAATTTGTATGACGATAAAAAAAAAAAAAAAAAGAACAACGAAAGAAATTTTTTTTTTTTTTTTTTTCTTCATATTTTCTAAAATATATGAATTAATCAATGAATATAATATGCCTACACCTATCGCTTATTATCAAGAGACTCGGTAGAGTCTCGCGCCTATAGGTATATTAACTGTATACAGGAATATACATATATACGAAAAGCTCAAATAAATACGGCATAATCATTGATATATACAATATACATACGCATTATTGTACATACTACTATAACACCAAGTTAAAAATTATATGAGAACCCCTGACACAACTTGGTAGTCTAAATATAGCTACGGGTGGTTTTATCTTTTCCTGGAGATATTTCAGGCGTTCGAAGTTACTTGTATATATCCCCCAGTTGTAGGTATAGTAGTATTGTTTCGAAGAGGATGATGATCACGGATCCTAAAAGCATCTATAACAACGCATGGGTTTGCAGCCCTTAAAGCCCCCCATCGGTACCTACGCCATATTATATATCCGAATCCAAAATTTAAAAGTCACAAATATGTCTGCGGGGTCGATTTTTAATTAATTGGCTAAAATTTTTCAACAGTTTTTTTTGTTGTTTATATTTCAAAAATTTCAATTTTATATACATATACGTATACAGATTTATTTATTCATTGATTCATTTGTTACCATTACGATTATTATCATCATTATTATTATTATTGTCATTATTATTATTATTAGAGTGTATTACTAGGATAACTTGCCGCGCTGCCCTTTCCGGAATTAGGGTTATCGAAAGTGAGATATACTATACGGAGACGGCGACGCGGGGGATAATTTAATCTGAGAAAAAGGTCGTCGAGGTCAGACATGTGGAATAGAAAGACCGCTTTTGTGACGGTTATAGGTATACCTACGAGTATATTGTATATCTATACTTAAATATATATATATATACATATAGCTAGCTCGAAATTAGGTTGAATTTTTTTTTTATATTGTACTACGGTAGGTATTACACAAAAGACATAAAAAAAATAAAAAAAAAAAAAAAAAAACACGATCCGAAAATATTTCTCAGTATACATAATATATATATATATATATATATATATATATATATATATATATATATATATATATATATATATATATATATATATATATATATATATATATATATATATATATATATATATATATATATATATATATATATATATATATATATATATATGTATATATTATGTATACTGTGACGAGAAAAATCGAAAGAGAAAATAACGGCGAGAGAAGAGAGAAATGATTTTGTTTGCGGAAAGAAAAAAAAGAAATCAAAAATAATAAAAATAAAAACATTTTTTACACCCGAATTAGCAACAATACCAAATTCTTGCAAACTACCAACCTTACCTATCTACTGCAACGAGAAAAAGACGAAGAGGGGAAATGAGTCATTCGTGAAAGCGCGGAATCACACGCGCGGCTAGTCGTAGTGTTATCTATGAATATATGTATAAACGTATGTATATGGGTATATATATATATATATATATATATATATATATATATATATATATATATATATATATATATATATATATATATATATATATATATATATATATATATATATATATATATATATATATACATATATATATATATATATATATATATATATATATACATATATATTAGGCCTAATATATATATTATACGCCAGCCCGCATGTACATTGTGTGTACGTACGCGTAAAACCTCTGCTCAACTGGATGTGAATAGAGACTGATATATCTATGTAAAAAAAAAAAAAAAAAATATAAAAAAAAAAACCATTCAAGGCATCAGAGCTGTTCCTCCTCCCCCCCCCCCCCCCCCCCCCTGCTGTATATGGCAAACCCGCCGCGTCCATTCGTTCGTTCTCACTGCAACCAGATTCGCTCATCGTCAGGGTATATTATAAATGCAGCGCTGCGCTAACGCTGTTGAAGCTGAATAAACGTGCGCGGCGAAATAAAAACAGGCGCCTGGTGCCACGAATATGATGATGATAATTATTATTATCATCATAATAATATCAATAATAATAATAATGATGATAATAATAATAACTTAAGTCTGCAGCGTCGCGTCTCGTCCCTATATCTATGCATACATACGTATACGTATATGCAGTTTGAATTACGCAACCCACCATATAATATACAGACTCGTTTGGTTTTTTTTTCCATTTTTTTTTTCAATCTTTTCCTCCTTTTGTTTCATCTTAAAAATGCACGGCTATTAACTATCGTTACGTAAAATATTAGTACATATGTGTATGTACAATGTCATCCGGATTTCTCGCAGTAATATGTACATAAGTGTACCCCGATCTCGTGTATGGTCATCGAACTTTTTGACATACATAACCTATATATTGTACATATATATATATACATAGAGTAGAATAATATGTTGGTTTTTTTCATTTTTTTTTCTTCTGCATTTGGTTGTCTTTTAAATATTTATCATCGTTTTTAATTAAGGCCAACTGCAACAATTATAATAATACTACTGCCACCACTATTACAAGTATGAAAATGCGGTTCATGGCGGTTTACGTAATACATATATATACCTATGTAACGATACTATCATCGCGTATACTATTATATACTTGTGTGTGGGCTATTTTCACGGAAATGAAAACCTCGAGGACTCGAGTGACGCCACGGCGGGCATTTCATTTCTGTATATACATATGTACATACATATGTATGTACATTATTTCATTTAGAAATGGTTAGACGTATGATTCACACCGCGAGTTCGTTTCTGTTGCAGCCATATCAACCCCGCGTCACAATTTTTTGTAATTAAAATGATACATTATTCTCGGTGATATGTATCATAACCCGCGAGCTTTTACAAGTATAAGTATAGCCGTGTCTCTTTTAATAGATAAATACTATTGATATTACACTTATAAAAATAAACACTTATTCATCGTCAGCGGTGAATCGATGATGAATTATGATACACCTATATATGTATTTATATCCCTGCTATATGGATACACGCATAAATCCGTATATCGTATACGGTACAAGATGTAATCTATAATATCCGGTTTTACTTTCACTCGACGAATTATAACCTTTTTAGGAAATCTATATTACAATATATATATATTATATACGCTACATCGAATCTTGGTAATCGATTGATTGACAAATTGAGTGTTGCTCATAGTTATAGATATATACACGCATACCTATATCTGTATTATACTAAAACGACGCGATCTTATCGTAAACGATTTGAAAATCGACTTGGAGGCGGGTTAACATGATCCGATTAAATCTTTATGCATATACAAATACAAATGTGTTAATTAAAAGAACGAGAATGGTAGATTATCTGTATAATATACCCGCAGATTGTACAGTTAATTATTGTAATAAGTTATAGATAAATAGATGCGAATTTAATCGATATAATAATAAAATAAGAATCGGAAGCTTTGATTGACTGATTGATACTATATCTGATCATATTACCTATGCATGCATATATATATTTATATACCTATGTATATAGATTTTGTAGCATATTTACCTATACACAGATATGCGTGTTTCTACTACCAGCTACTTAGTGCAAGCAAAGAAAGATAATAATAATCTTTGACATCGTTGTCGTAGTCGTAGTCGTAGTCGTAGTCGAGAGCAGTAAGTTTAGTTGTATACTACGTAAAGTTTTATGTATACGTATGATGATGACATGCTTGCGTGGCTACACCGAGTATTTTACCTGTCGCACGCGTTTCTGGTTGCATAAATTAAATTGCATTTTATACACATATATTAGTACATATATGTGTACGTATAAGATATACCTCGTTCTTCTCATTCGTATATATAGTTTTTTTTTCTGTACAATAATTATTACGATAGTAAAATATGTTTTTAAATTTCTTTGCGAATATGCAATTTTTTTTCTCTTTTTTTTTTTGGTTTACTTGTTTTCTATAGTTTTTTTCTGTTTCCTGTTGTTGTTATTCGTCTGATTTTTGGCTTTTTTCATTTCTTGTTTAATTAAATTCTGTGACTCGACAATTACTACCATACAAATTAGAATTTTTCTTCAATTAATTATAGATTGACCGTATAATCACGCTTTTTGATCGGCCTATATATACCATTTTTTTTTTGTCATTTTTTTTGCAACAAAATTATTTCGAGTCCAAGTTATGTATATTTATAATATATTTTCTGTAGTTATATTACCGCGGGCTCTGACGACTCGACGCGAACAATGCGCCGCACTTATCATAATTTAAAATTCCTTCAGGTCGCGTGGGTCGCGCGTGTTTCAGAAACTGTATTATACAAAAACCTACATATGTTCAACGGTCTCATTACCGCCTGTTTCATTTATACCTATGAGAAGACTATTCTGCAGGCATCATGTGAGCAAAATACATATATAGACGTATACAGTCAAGCAGCAAAATTAGCGCACGCAAAAATCGAATCAATGATTTTTTTTCTTTCGTTTAACGGAGTCAATGGTCATGAATGAATGAGAGAAACATAATTTGACATAAAAAAAAAAGTAAAGAATGGTGTTCCAGAAATTTTCTTTCTGGATCGCCTTATTTAGGATATATACGTATATGTATACTTGGAAATTATATATATATAGATCTATGTCAGGATCGTGGAGAAACGCAAAATCGTGTTGAATTAAACAAAACACGTTCATTTTACGTGCGAGGTCACCGTGTTGTTAAAGTACAAAATAATAATCAGGTAAAAGAAACTGAATCTTATCAAAATCTCGCGTGCGTTTCTAATTTAGTATAGAAATTAAAAAAAAAAAAAATAGAATAAAAGGGATTCTCTTCTACCTCCAGAAATAAAAATAAAAACCACGAATGTATAGGTGTGTGAAACGAAATTTATCAATCATTCTAAACCCTAGATAAAAAAAAAAAAAAATATTAATGGAAATAGTCACGCGAAGGAAACAAGGATTTGATATAAGTATACACCTATATGCATACATATATTGTACCAATTATACCGTATCGTCCGTTAGTCCTGCACTCTGAAAATACTACTATATCAGACGCAACAAGACAGCCGGACGGACGACCATACATACACTGTAATAATACCTACACTGGTATTGGAGAGAGTCTTTGAAACAGTGGTTACATTCATGATAATATATTAAATCCATTGAGTTATTGCTTTAAATTGGATCGTCGAAGGGGAATAAGGGATAAGAGTATAGTCCCGTAGTACGTATAACACAAGTATGTATGTATGTACATACATAATGTACGTGTATATGTACTTCGTTCTCCTCGTATGTACCTACTCGATCTCCTCCTTTTTCTACTCTCTCTCTCTCCGCGAGAAAGACGACTGGTTGATAACGAGAACGAGAACGACAACACTAACACGTATACGTAAGAATCTAAAGTAAAGCAGTCACAGTCCCAATAAGGGCGAAGCTATACCTACATACATTGGTATTAGTCGCAAGGGTCTTAGAATAACTATGGTTGAATGGCTTTCTTTGTTTTCAAAATCTGGTCGATACTTCGCGACAGATAAACTTTGTGTACATACATTGAATAAATTTACTATTACTATTATCATTATTATTAGCTTTGCAGTCATCAGAAAATACACGTGCTTCTCTATCTATTCACTATACTTAATATGATTCTTGCCCACAATAAAGAAAATGAGAAAACTATAATTTTATCAATTTTCTTGTCAAGTTTTTAATTTTTTTTTTTATGTGTTTTATCTTTCGTTTATTATTGTAAATAATAACGTGAAAAGGCGGTAGGAATTTCAACGTCGTGACGACTATACTAGACGTGAGAGAATCAAAGCCTGTATACGTACAGATTATTATACTCGAGGAGAGGACAGGCAGACTTTGAGGTGTAGTATTTCACGGGGAAACACCCACGCGAAAGAAATAGAGAAAGAAATAAAATAAATAGATGAAAATGAATACAGAAGATATTGTAACTTACTTAGATATCGCGGGAATAATTATTTGTTTATAATAATTAATTCGGGAGAAAGATGTTTTGCACGTTCATAAACCTGGACGTAGGTAGATTAATTAATTATTGAATTATCTTACCAAGACTTTAGTAAAGCGTCTTTCGAGTTCCATTGCGTCTGGCATCGGGAGTCTAGGTGTTGTACTGCGAACGCTTCCAGCTCGGTTATGGGGGCTGCCTAGAGTCCCCATTTCTGTACCGATAGTTGGTTGACAATGATTATTACCGTTTCCTCCTACGCCACATACGCCGTCCATTCCGATTCCTATTCCAACTCCCCTTTTTTGAACACTTGTTACACCGGCGTCAGTATCTCTACGACTTTGCATGATTCCCATAATAATTGTTTAACCAAACCCTGCCGTAGCACTGGCTCTCACACTAGAAACACACACTTTCAGATAAAACTAAACACACCGGTCTATCTACGTACGTGAGTTAGTATGTACGAACGCGTAGGGTACGCGTGTTAACGTCACCGAGATGTCATCTCGATGTTATTACAATTGGGAAGAATGAATGCTGTATTTTTGATGTATTTATTTATTTATTTATTTATTTATTGAATTCACTTGTTTGTTTTATCTTTTCGAAATTTTAAACCTTATATAAAATAATGTACGGTACGGTATGTTTATAAATCACTGAATAAATCACTCGGTAGTATTAACAACACTAAACTATTATAGCCCTGCATGCGCAGAAGCGTGCAACAGGTACCGACGACCACGACTACCTCCATCCATTGTGGACAATGAAACAACTCCCATCGTCGAATAACGACACAGCTTCTCGAGCGGATCCGGCAACCGCGACTGAGTCTGGGTGTTCAGCGCCGCTCCGAACTCCCTCACCACTCACTACGGATCATGCCTCGCGCAGCGACATCTTTTGATTTTGATTTATACTATACTACGTTGTTGTCATCGTCACGATTGTCACGAAGCAGGAATTTCCAATGCCTTCTTGAAAACTCGATCGTAACGCCGCGCGAATAGGTCGTTAACCGTCGGTAAGGAAGATTTCTATTGCAACGACGAGAATTTGGGAAATAAGAAAATCGATTCAATCGAAGTATTTAGGCACGTGGAAATCAATAATCAGAACCACTATTCCACAGTCAATGTCTTGAGTTAATTGGCGAGCTCCTTCTTACCGTTTTTGAGTGACTTTGACGAATATGATTTGCCGAAAACATGAACAACGCGTTTGATATCGCCGCCTGTCGGCGCCATCTTGTGAGTCGAAGATATGTTTCTCGTTTCTACTTCGAGATATCGAATTTTTTCGATAGTTGCAAGCGTTTGTTAAAACTCAATCGACAAGTAAACACGCAAATAAATAAATAAATAAATAAACACCTAAGTTAATAAATAAATAAAAAAAAATATTCTCGTGAGATGCGAAAGTCTCCTTTAAGTGCACCGGGCGGTAGCTACGGGCGTCAAAATAATTATGATTGGAATTCGCCAGACGGTCAACAACAACAACAGGGGGGTTATGGTAAAAATTTTCAAGGGGATAATGAACAAAAATTGAATTTTTCACCCGTCAACAATCAACCCAACTCGCCTCAAGAAAACTGCGAAGATTTTATACCCCTGGGATACAGTAGTCCGGTAAACAACAGGCCAAGATATAATTCTGGAAATTGGCGAGGGCATAAAAACGGACACAGATATCGCGGCACTCCACCCAACGCGGGTGGCGGTGGAGGATTCAACAATTCTTACAGACACAATTTTTATCATGATTCGCCGAAATCTAGCTTCAACGATTCTAATTCACCGAAATTTCATCAAAAACATCATTTCGGACCTAGAAGGGTAAATTTTTTTTTTTGTTTATACAAATTAGAATACTCTTTATTTTATTAGTTCAATGTACTTTAATAAATGATAGTATTAGTTTTTTTTCATTCATTTTAATTTTTTTATCAATTTTATCAATTTTATTTTTTTATTTCTTCTCTCCGTTTTATGTGGCTTATTTAACGTTTTATTTACAGCCTCATCAAAAGGACGCGCACAGGCATATCGATATCTCAAATTACCTCAACGTCAAATCAATATTAGAAGATCCGTGGGCAGATTTGATGAAAAATTTAGAAAAACGTGACACGGTAAATGGAAATAAGACAGAAACGCCTGGTCGAATTTCTGCTAGCGGAAGTTCTTGCGGAAGTATTCTAATGGAGAATCTCACCGTTAAGTCAAATAGTTCAGCTTTTGATTCGGTTAGTCAGGATGCGGAGATACCTGCTAATGATCAAAAATTAGAAACCACAACGGCAACGACGACGACGACGACGACAACGACAACAAGCTAGTAAAGCCGAAACATCTAGCTTTAGATAAACGGTATGAATTTATCTTGTAAATATATAATTTTCAGAGAGATTTGCAGAGATATTCGTTCTTTTTCTTTTTATTTTCGTTCGTATTAATAAATCATTAGATGATTATTCATTATCGTACATAGCTATTAAAAAGAAATAATATTTATAATCGAAGGATATATTTTTTATCCTCTTTGAACAACGGTTTTCTGGTAATACCATAATACCATATCAGAAGATGAAGTATATGAAGAAAACACAAAAAACAATCCAAATTATATCGAGGCTGTGATGAAAAATAATTATTACAGTTTGTGTCTAGATTAATGTGCAATTGTTGTTTTCTTTTTCTTTCTTTCTTTCTTTTTTTTTCCAACTTCAGTTTCTAAGGACCTGTTTCGCACAGTAGAAGTTTCTATACATGGATTCGACTCGATTTGTTTAATTTAACAAATTGCAAGTATGCAACGTTTTTTTTTTATTTTTATTTCTTACCCTTTAAAATCGGTTATATATGTATAATTTCGAATAGGTTTCAAATAATTCAAGCAGTGCAGAAATTATGCCTTTCTGTTAACACGAAAAAAAAAAAAATTACAATATGGGCATAGTTCAATTTGTTATTTTAACGTGTAAGATATAAATAATAAATTTAGTGCTAAGTTATTTGTACTAGAAATCTTACATTTAAAATACCAAGGATATTGATGAGAGGTTTTTTTGTTTTTTTTTTCTTTTTTCATTAAATACCTTTGTACCCGTGTAATTCGAAGTAAGAATCGAGTGCAATTTAAAGATACAAAAGAAAAGTTTTGTCAATTGTCAATAGTTATAATAATAATTAGAATAATTGTAATAATTTTAATGATTCACTCTATCAATCGAGGGCATTTCATACAGATACTCAGTTAAACTGAGAGTTTGTTAAACACTCATCTATTATTCGTGAATTATTTCTAAATTTCAATAAAATTCATTTCTCATTAGATCGTAACGATAAATTTGGCAATTTTCATCACCGATTTAATGTAAAACATAATTTCTATATTTCGTATCTATCGACTATTATTATCATTATCATTATTATTATGATTCTTACGACCAATAAGTCTTTTACAATGTCATAAAAATGTTTCCTAACTGATTTAAAAAAAATAAAATTCGTAAAATTCGATTATTGTTGATTGTAAATCGAGATATGTGTTTGAGCGGATATTTTTTCACGAGTAATAAATAATTATGAATAATAAAACGATAGGGACGTATGTAAATTGATTTGATATTTTGATATGTGCGATTGTATGTATCCACATACATATACCTAATTCGTACATGCAATTCTTGGTCTAATGAATGATTTGAATATAGTCTAACGATGAATAATAATTGTGAAAACTTAAAATGTATAATTTATGATATTAAAAAACGAAAAAATAATTTACGTACAATTTATCTATAACAATAACAATAATAATAATGATAACGATGATAATAATAATAACATAGATATAAGGTACATACATGATAATAATAACAAACTCATCTACAATTCGCGTAACGATATTAAGAGGAAAAAAAAAAAGAAAAAAATGATCACTCTTTTTTTTGTGCATTAAATTTGAAATACAATATTAAATAAATGACGAAAGAAAAATGAGTACAAATATTATTACAGTACAAGACAATTTCGAATAAGTAAGTAGTCTTATGAAGACCATACAGGTCCATGTTATGTAGGCATATTAAAAGAAAAAAAGAAAAATGAAACGAAATAATAATAAATAAAATTATAGAGTTGTTATTAAACGCTCTTGTAACATTCAGTTCGAACGTATATAGGCGCATATATAAAATGAAATTTCTCTTTACGTAAAAAACGATTTTTTTCCTTTTCTATTATTTTTCTTTTTGCATATGCATGTATGGTGTACATGCATATTATGTAGATCTTATTTTTGATCTCTGTATATTAATGAAACTATATACTATATAAGAAGAATGAAAAAAAAAGAAAAAATTAATAAAAACAATACGAAAAGAAAATTCAGGAACGTCTTTGAGGGTAGTTTTTTTTTTTTTTTTTTTTTATCACTTGATCCTTTATTCTCATATGATTTGGAGATTAATTACTGTACATATAATATAGGTATATATCATTTACGTCGTATACCCAATTTTTTTCCTTTTTTTTGTTTGGGAATAACGTGCATTAGCTGTATGTGTAACATACACATGGGTATATGATATAGTTCTGTTACAATTTCCAATATTTAAATATCGTGCTTCGATGCGTGTACATACAAGGTGAGTTCATTCATATTATATCGGACTATTTTTATTCTTTTCCTTCGTTATATAATCTGTACGATATTATTTAATTTATATAGTATATAGATAATTATTAATACTAACTCAGTCCTTGTGAAATACGAAACGTTAAAAAACGTTCGATGCAAATTTTATATCCAAACTAACGAAACGAATTAATTATTTTAAAAAATTAAAGAAAAAAAAAGGAAAAAAATAAAAAAATAAAATACTATAGGTAAATGCAAATCTTTTCAATTATCTTATACAATAATTATTATATATATATCTAGATACAATAACGGGTCAAGTTTTATCTTACATCATTATTTAGTAATTGTATATAGTATATGTATGTTCTATTTATTTTATTATTTATTTTTTTTTTTAACATAACGATTTATGCTGTTTCTTTTTTTTTTTTTAATTTTTTTTCTCGCGTACACAATCGATAATATTAATAATTTCAGGAAAGAAACGGATATTATACTTAAATCGACTTTACTATATATGTATATTCATACATCGATAAAAATTGACCATGTATTTTATATATTCATTATCATTATTACATATTCTGTTATACATATTTATTTATTTATTTATTTATTTATTTATTATATATCTTGGACCCCAATGACAGATATAACTCTACGTACGCGAAGAATTTTACACGAAGAGATATGCTCGGATATACAATATTTTTCATTATTTAATATATTATGTGGGTATATATTATAATATAATTATTATTATTATATCTACGATGTAGAGCGGTAAGAAAATTTTCATACAGTACGATTTTTTTATTTATTTATTTATTTATTTTTTAGGAATTGATAGTTTATAAAACGTGTGTTAATTATATTTTGGTCAGTTCTATATATATATGTATGTATTACATACATATACGTACCTATAGGTATGTATAATTGAACCGGAAAATAAAGACGAGATTATAACAGATTTGAAAAAAAAAAAAAAAATATCTACTATGTATAATAAAACCCATCTAGGTATATATCCAGATCGGGGGTGCATTATAAAGCTGTCTCTGTACATCTATCCATTGATTGATAGATTGATTGAGAGTTGCAAACCGACGTTATACTTGACGGTGCACAGCATTAAGTAAACATGAATATTGTTCCGGGGGATGTTTTGACAGCTGAATATCACGCTTTTCTCGACACTCTATAATACCGATATAAAAATTTAATGTGACAGATTGCCAATGCATACGTTCGTATCGAAACTGCAGTAGAATATACCGAGACTTTACGCTACAACTTTATACGCCACAATTAAGGAGCACATAGTGATTGATTTTTATCCACAACTGTTCGAGATAATTAAATGAAACTTGCAGAGCTTGATCACATGTCGTGTATCTATCGTGTGAACCGCGGATATTAAGTTGCGCTTATTATCTTAGCGAGAAATTAATTGTTTATGCCAAAATGAGGCGATTTTTGATACAACATCGGGGGTAGTGATAGTAGAAAATATATAGATAATTAAAAATCCGTTCAGTTTCTACGATAGCCGGATTTCTGCCAATCTCAATCCGTTAAAAAAGCTAAATTTTTTACTTTTTTTTTTTTTTTTCATTTCAATACATGAATCAACGAATATAGCGTCTAAATTTGAGTTAAAATCTGCAAACGCTATACAGGAATAATTGAACAATAAAATATCCCGTCCGATATTTCTCAAGTTTGTAAATTGAATTCCGGTTGAAATCACGTTCGCTGCGTGTAATCGGTAAGTAAAGCTTTGTAATATTAACCGCTCCTTTGTCCTGTTTCTTCAAAGAGTTTTTCCCCAACACTAAGGATTGCAGACTAAAGAGGCTGCTGCCGAGCCGAGAAGTGGATTCCCTAAATACAGATATATACCGTAAACCCGAACAAAAAAAGTTATATACCCTATGTATATATACATATATTTTGACTTATCGTACAGATATATACAAAGAACGTAAAAGTGGAGCTGGTGTACGGTTGAATAATTGATTGACTTTCGAAGGAATCGATATACATATAACGCGTCGTACACAGAAGTATTTAAGCATAGGACGAGGAGGAGGAGAAGGAGAAACAGACGGAGCGTAAAAGTCGGACAAAGCTATGCACATATAAATTATACCTCATATGCCTTCCGAATAAATAATATTACACAGGTATATAGCTATGTAGAGTTTCGGTATATATAATACGTAACTGTGCGATGCTTCAATTTTATAACGGCGGTACTTTCGCACGAACTTACTTGCATTTTAACGGAGAAACGATATAGGTACTAATATACGTATATAACATAACGTGCAGTTATCGTATACGTACAGTATACCTGTATAAGGAAGAAGGGTTGAGGGCGGGCGTGCCTGGGCATACAACTTGACTATCAATAGGGATGTTACGTGTGACTTATAAATGTATAACGTACTAACGGTACCGTGCAGCCTTTAGCTATACCTATAAGGTAACAACACGTACTTAGATCTCGCGTGAAGTTTGAAATAATTTGCTGCTGACGATGATACTTTACGGGTTAATATGCGAGCGAAGATTTACTAGGGCAGCTATAGCTGTAACGGGGGTTATTGATTGTTACGAACCGTCAAGTATCGTTTGAATAATTAGCTCCATAACTTAGCTACCATATAACTACCGCGGGCAAGGTTCTGAAGAGTAAAAAAAAAAAACACAAGAACTAGTAATTGTAAATAATAAACGGCTAATATATATCACGATTTTGGGATTTCTTTTTTGTATCTTTATTTCGTGCATGTAGATATAGACGGTATATATATTTAGGTATATATGCAGAGAATTTTTTTTTTTCTTTTTGTCCCTTTTTTTTTGCAATTCATTATTATATACATACCTATGTATATACATATATGTATGTATGTATTTCGGTATATCTATTATATAGGTATAATATAATTAATATATAGAATAATTCGAGAAAGCGGTAGGTATATAGGTATACACAATATACAATAGGTAAAATATTATGCAAAATAGTGCACTTTATGGAATTACATTATACCTATAATTGTATAGGTATATATATACTGTATAATACAAAATAATTCAGGAAGGTGAAATAGACACGTCGAGATGTTTTTTTCTTTTTTTTTTCGGCACTGTTATTGTTATTATTATTATTATTATTATTATTATTATTATTATTATTATTATTATTATTATTATTATTATTATTATTATTATTAATATTTCATCATATTGAAATCTTTAAAATCAATAATATATAAATAAATTTCGGGGGGTATGATATCAGCTATGTAGCGGTTGGCCATCCGAGCAAGCAATCTATAAAGTATGTTCAACCCATATATGTATAGAATTAAATAGGTATATATACCTATATAGGTAGGTATATATAGTGATGTAGTATTATATACACCTTTTTTTTTAGTCAGTTTATACTTTACATAGGATAATTTTCGATTAGAAAATCATACAAGACACTAACGATTATTATTATTATTATTATGATTATTTATAATAGTAATTACCAAATTTTTAATATTATCTATGGTATGTATATACATATATAATAGATTGATGGAACATTGACTTTAGTTCGACATGCTTTTGTCGTTTTTCTATATGTATACATATATTATATGATATATTATATATATATGTTTATATATATATCTTATATATATATATATATATATATATATATATATATATATATATATATATATATATATATATATATATATATATATATATATATATATATATATATATATATATATATATATATATATATATGGTGTATGTAATAGTATTTACAATATTGACTATATTTTGTAAATAAAATAAATGCTAAAATTTTTTCATTCAATAATAATTATTATTGTTCAGTCACGCGTATATAGGTATATTGTGGAATATTGAAAGAGGCAGATATACTATGTATACTATATACTATCATACTGTAACATATATTTATATATAATACGATATTCGTTGGGCGATATATACTATATATATAATACATATACCATACATATTATATATGTATATATTATTATTATTATTACATAGTTTCAAATCAGAAAAATAAGCTTGGCGATGTATTATACATACATATACATAGCTGTGTATATAATTATAATAATAATAATAATAATAATAATTATAATAATGATTGGTCTATAGAAAAAAACATCCTATATATTATAGTATATGGGTATAGATGTATAATTCAATTTGTAAATTGTTCGAATAATCTTTGGTTCGATTTCAACCGCGACTTTTTTTTTTTCTTTCCATATAGTTTTACTTAGGAAAAGATATATATAATATAAATGCATATTATAGATAAGCTGCTGTATTTGTATAGTATAAACTGCGGATTCGCGGGATTTTATCTTTTTTTTTTTTTTTTTTTTTTTTTTTTTTTTTTTTTTTTTTCGTTTTTGAAGCATCCGGAATTTGTATTCTCATTGGTCTCATTGTTATCAAAGCTAGTATAGTATATATATTTAACATACTTGCAGACGCAGGCAAACATTTATTCTATTATTATTATTATTATATTATTATAATTATGGTATATAGGGATTAAACATCTTTTCAATTTCATTCTAATTTTTTTTTTTTTTCTTTCCACGGTTGTTTCTGGTTTTTTTCTCTCGTTTTTTTCTTTTGCTATTTTTTTTCTCAATATTAAACGTCCATTTTATTTTACTTATGAAATTAACTATATACATATAATATATATAACGTCAGAAACTACCACATTCTATATACCTATGATAATAAAGTACCTAGTGTATATATGTATAATGTATATATGTATATGGACCTCGTTTATATTTATTTTATTAAATTTTTATTTTCAACACCGATCGTATATTACAGGTATATAATAGAAATTTTTTCGTAAGTATAATTCTTACATGTATAATTATAGTTTAAGTATAGAAAGTTATACCTTATACTACTACCTAGAATTTTTTTCTGCCATTTCTTTCCGTTCGTTTTTATTTTATTTATTTATTTTTATTTATTTATTTTTTTTTGTTGACGTTTATCAGTATATGTAGGTATAATTACATTGTTATACATACCTAATACCTATGTATATCGTTATTTACAAGAATCGACCTTTCTCCCCCTCACCCATCTCCGCCGCCCTTTCACCCATCCACGCATTTTCCATGTATGACATGGTACTATATGTTTATATGATACGTATTGTACGTTGCTTGTTCCCTTATGAACATTATGATAATACGGTATATACATTGGTAGGTATAGGTATACCTATATATATATATATACCTATAGGTACATGCGTGTATATAATTCTGTACACCCTGCAGCACCCATGGCTGTGCCCTATATAGTCAGTTCTTAGTTCATTCGATCAATGAGTATAGAGGTGTGTATGTATACGTTACATACATAAATAAAGAAATACATATATATACATACATACATCAAGGGAATACACGTATCAAGATTACCAGTGCCTAAGGCTGTGTAATCGATCCACAATTTCTGTATACCCTATTTTTATTTATTTATTTATTTTTTTTTGTGAAAATATATACGCGCTTTAGCCATAAAAAAATTAATGAAAAAAAATAACCATCTCAAAATGGGTGTGAGCTTTTAATATTAATATTCAGAGATGCATCATCGCGATCTTCCATGCCCCATAATTTAAATAACGACATATGGAAAAACTTTTGTTCGTTTCTGTTGAAATTTATATATAACTCGCCAACGGGTCAATATACAAAAATGACCGAGACATATTCTTGTAGGGAATTGAATGCTCTACAAAAAAGATCTGTAGTCGTCGCATGATAAACTCACTAGTTCAAAAGTTATCGGTCATCAAAGAATATATTGAATTTGTGGTAAATTTCGCGTTCTTCTTAATGTGTTATCTTTTTTATCTCTTGACGATCTTTTTTTTCCGTATAGAGCATTCAATTCCCCACAAGAATCTGTCTCGATAATTTCTGTATATTATTCCATTGGCGGATTATAAAATTTAGAAAGGAGCGAACAAGTGTTTTCCCATGTCGTTTGAATATGGAAAATAAAAGATCGCGATGATGCACCTCTAACTATTAATCTAAAAAGCTTATATTTTCAGAGGATGCATCTTTGCATTACTAGCAACAATTTTTTCGATACAACTTTTTTTTTTAAAACATATATGTATGTCATATATATGTATATAGGTATGTGTATGTGTGTTTGTACGGTAGTCGGACGTAATGCGAATATTACGACAATTACACAAACTCGCGTACACGCGTCGTCGTTATATACGTATATGAGCCATTAACGAATTAGTAATTAGCACACCTGCCGGTCAACCTGGTTCGGGTATAGTTTACTTTATAAATATATTATCAGTTGGGGAAACACATCGTTGAAAATGTTAAAGTTTAACTATTATAATGATAATTATGTAAAAGGAATATACATACCTATATATATATATATATATATATATATATATATATATATATATATATATATATATATATATATATATATATATATATATATATATATATATATATATATATATATATATATATATATGTATATGTAAAAAGAAAGGAATTGAAGAAGAATAAAAAGACAAAGAGTAAAAAAAAAAAAAAAAAACTGTACACTAATAATTATTATACACGTGTACCAAATTTTTTATCTGCAGATATATTAGTTTTTATAAAGCTTTATCAAATTATATTGATATATGTGTACACACGTATACAGGGTAAGATTTATCAAACGTTCTAAATGACCGTGACTTATACATATATCGTTATAGCAAAGCTATAAAATGATTTTTTTCGGCTGATTGAACGACCATAAAACGTAGTAGAAAATCAAACCTAACTTTCACACTGCACTGCATGCCCGAGTCCTGTAAATCCAAATTTTACGAGATCTCAAATCTTGTTTTTCCAAAAATCATGTTCTTATATATTAAATAGCAATTGAGACTGGACCACTGATAAGTCTCATCCCGTATATATATGTACATATAGTATATAATGTTTTTATGCGCGGAAGCTGGAAAGATTATCCGACAATATATTATTATTATCATTATCATTATTATTATTATAATTATTATTATTATTATTATTATTATTATTATTATTATTATTATTATTATTATTATTATTATTATTATTATTATTATATTATATTATTACGTACGTAAACGTGAAAGAATAATCTGCAGGCTAATTAACGTGATTTTTTGTTTTAATACTTTTTTTTTTAATTTTTTTTACTTCGCGTTTCCGTTTGTTTTTCCGACAGAATAGTTAGAAAAATAGTATAGGTATATGTATATGTATATGTATGTATGTATATATATATATATATATATATATATATATATATATATATATATATATATATATATATATATATATATATATATATATATATATATATATATATATATATATATATATATATATATATATATATATATATATATATATATATATATATATATATATATATATATATATATATATATATATATATATATATATATATATATATATATATATATATATATATATATATATATATATATATATATATATATATATATATATATATATATATATATATATATATATATATATATATATATATATATATATATATATATATATATATATATATATATATATATATATATATATATATATATATATATATATATATATATATATATATATATATATATATATATATACGATTAGGTATACATATAAGTGCGCTGCAGGGCCAAAGCTCTGCAATTCGAATCAAGAGACTCGGTAGAGTCTCGCGCCAAGTTACATTATACCATATTACGTGACCTCAGACTTTATTTAGGTGACACTGATCACTATATATATGTATATATGTATATATATACATATATATAACACAATTGTCTTAATGTTTTTAAGTTTTTTTTTTTTTTTTTGCTTTTATTAAAGATTTTTATTTGATTTTTTTCAAACATATTGTTATTATTTAAAAAGAAAAAAAAAAAATTTCTCTGTATTTCTCGTTCATAATTCTTTCGAATAACGTATATATCAACACCAAACATTACGTGTAGCACATCACAATAAATGTCTTCATGATTATAGGTGATTATATATTTAAATTCCGCTTAAAATAATTATTATGTTAATCATTGTTCATTTGTTGTTATGTATTTATATTTAATTGTTAATTAAATATTTGTTTTCGATTTATATGATATGATGATCTGTACATATACATATGTATAATATAAACGCATAATTTTTAGTTATACATATGTATAATTTTTAATTATATATAGGTATATATGTATATGTATATATGTCAATTGTCAAGCTCGAATAAATATAATTAGGTATTATAAGTATACACAGAAAATTCGAATTCGCAACGACGCAACGGCGCATATTATTATTATACCTATATAATATTATTATCACGAGTATATATATAATAAATATTAATGATCGTGACTTTTATATATAACAACGATAAATTTGATTATCGTCGCGGTCACACGAGAAGTTCTTCAATGAACTCCTCGGCAAGCAAATTCTACAAATATTCATCGACTCTATCAGTTTCGTCGGGAGGGCTGGGTTCGGATATGCTAAGTATCGGTAAACCGAAATGTTGGGTATGATCGAGACTTGCCTCTGGCGTACGTCGCGCGTAATCACAACTTCTCGAATGATGTTCACCGTGATGATGATGGCTCGTCGAATGATTGTGATGACGATTTAAACGTCCGAAATCGGGCTCGCAGGAGCGCCGGTAAAATCTACGCAAAAAAAATATAGAAACAAAACAATTTTTTTAACTTTAAACAGTCAGGAGATAATTTTTTAGGAAATTTTGAAAAATATCCAAACGATAAAAACCACTGTTTGAAAAATTTTTTACGCGTTCTCTCACATCCGTTCCGCGAAGGATTCCATACGAAGAATTACGCATTGTAACAAAACATAAAATGAATAAATGAAACGAGAGAAAAACCAAAAAAATTAAACATAAAAAAAAAAATTTGTCTGATCCGACGAACTGGGATTAAATTTTTACCTTCGTTGATTAATTATTTAATTAAATTCATACAGGATTATTCTGTTGTTACTTTAATTAAATAATTAATTATCGTTGGTGTAATATACGTTTTGTATACACATCTCTCACCTCTCGTCCACTGAGGCTGGCTGACGCACCGGACATCGTACGTATTCGTGGCTTCCGCCGACGCGCCAGCCACCGAAACGTCGAGCCACCAGAGACGAGGTTGTTCCAGGTTCCCTGTAACCCGTCGATAATTCTCACTCGATATTCGATAATTTTTTTCAATTGCAATTATGGGAGAAAAGCTGCAGCGGCAGGTCTGTCTGAACCCTTGAATTATCAACTAAATAAATAAATAAATTAAATAAACTAAATGAATAATAATTAATCGATAATTATCGATACGGATTAGCTGTTTTGTCAGTCAATACGGGTTGAAATATTCAAAAGAGCTGCGCTCATACAGCCGTAAAATAATTATCTGCAGCCTGCACGATTGAATTATCACGAATCGTTTATCAAGGGTCGAGGCAAAGTCTGCGTACGATGAAGGGATAGCGAAATAAACATAAAACAAAATTTTTTTTTGTATCAGTTTTTGATATCGTTTTATATGGACTGTATAAGCAGTAGCTGCACCTTTTCGAGCGATCACTGACTCGAGAATCAATTCTGAAGCGTTTTAATCGAAGTTTTTCTAGTTTCTTCGACGTTGAAAAGTACCAGAAGAGGCCGAGTGACGCCAGGCGAAACTGGCAGTAGGTTGTTCTTAATTTTCTAGTTTCCGTAGTCGTACATTGCAGGATAGCAGCGATTTAACGTTAATGAAAAAACCACAAATGAATGACACTGATCAAAGAAAAATATCGAGAAAATAAAATAAAATAATCAATCGTACGTAATTTTTATCACGAAATTTATAATTCACCTCAAACTCTGCTGCTGATAGGGCGATTCCTGCACAGCGATATCAGCCTCCTTAGGAACGTTCTCCTGGTTGATCTGTGCGTAGGAATTGACCTCGTCGTCTCTACAGAATTTCCGTTCTCTCGTGTCCCGAGATGCTTGTTTATTATTAAGGAATGTCTCGTGGTCGTCGGGACGATCGTCCTCGCCTAGATCGTCGTGGAGGTTTCTGAGCTCCCTTTGATCATGTTGACGACCACTTGAAGCAGCTAATGGCAAATTATCTGCACTGCGAACTTTTCGACAAAGCCTCGAAGTCGAACCGTGGCGACGTACAAATTCCTTCAGTGGATGTAGAATTCAATACAATATTACAGGGTGCGGGAAACTATAGGCGCGGAGATATTCGGTAGCAATTAAACACCGCGGGTTTTGAGATATCGAATTTTGGACCCGTGAGCTGAAATTTTTATTCGGGCTTTTGTACGCTGGTTTAACAAAATATCGAAAAATAAAAACCTTGTTTTCGTTACACGATTGATAATTTGTTTTTTTTTTTTTGAGGGGGGGTAATCACTTCCGAACGAGATTTGGGTTCGTATATGAAATCGACCCGGGTCCCACGAAGCGGGGAAAATTTCAACACGGTTACTGTTTCAGGTTTAATTATTGACGAAATTCTCAGAGTTAGTCGTTAATATTTATCGCCCTAGTCCGATCTCTAATTGAGACTCGAAGTTATACTCGAGCTAAGAAACAGACTGTAGGATCTTTTCCAGCTTTTCACTAATTTATTAATTATCCCAATGTATATGTACCTCAAAAGTACCCAAAAAAACGTTTCATTCTTTTTTTGTTTTTTAGTTTCAGTCCACGGTTTATAAAAAAATTTCAAAACCCTCACCTGGGACAGGAAACCGGCGACGTCTATCGCGCTGTTAACACGAGGCCTGGTAGGTCTTGGCCAACCTAAACCGCCCCCGCTGTCCAAAGAATCTACGTGATGGTTCGACCAGTGCAGATGCTGTAAAATTTTCAATTTTTTTTTTTTTTTATCATCAATGTTTATTATGTGAATACAGGGACGAAATAATTTCGACAATTTTTCTCATTGTCAGAAGAGAGTATGTTCATGTATTATTATGGATATTGTATCTTGAAACTCGCAAAATGGTATATACATAATTTATAAACAATTTACCCAATAGTCGATTAAATCGATAACCGATGGAATACCTCATATACAAATATTAACGAGATAGTTGATTATATAGCTTACTATTAGATATATTCTTACCTATATTACTTACTTCCATCAGATTGACTATAATTTCATTTTACAATACATTCTGGTAAAATTGAATACTTTTTTATTGCATTTTTGTCTATTGATGAATTCTTGTATAATTATATACTGTCGGTGCAAAAAGGTTTGGCCCCTCTGTTTGAGTGATCATAACTTCTACAGAAAAATTGGTAGAGCATCGAGTCTGGTAAGATCGTAAAGCGTCGAATTTTCTGCGTCTGATGGTTATTTACAAATTTCTGTGTAAAAATCGTGAAAACCGTTATGATCTCCGAAAAGTTAAAAAACGTAGTTTTTTCGGAGTTCATTGCCGTACGTCAACTTCGACTCGTCACTGTTCGTCTAAAATAAGTGTAAAAAATCTGGTAAAATTCAGGAATATTCCCTGAACATTAACGAACATGATAGCGCTTGGAAATTACAAAAATATTCACAAACCTACACGCCAGGTGCAAAAAGGTCCAATGGTACGATTTGGGGAACGGATTGTTACGGGTAAACCTGAGCTAGCTCAAAATTTTCGTCAGAATATACACTTTTTGATTCCGTAATCAGTTTTTGGTTCGCAATAGTAAACTTTCAGTAATCGACGTCAACAATTTTTCAAATTTGCGGAGGGCCGCGTGTGTCCCAGCCGCGATATACGTCGCTACATTTCCCCCCCGCCCCGCCGCGCCCGTCGCAAACTCAATTGTTGCTCCACTGAAATGTAGCGACGGATATCGCGGCTGGGACACACACGGCCCCTCGCAAATTTGAAAAATTGTTGACGTCGATGACTGAAAGTTTACTATTGCGAACCTAAAACTGATTACGGAATCACAAAGTGTATATTCTGACGAAAATTTTGAGCTAGCTCAGGTTCACCCGTAACAATCCGTTCCCCAAATCGCACCATTGGACCTTTTCGCACCTGGCGTACAGATTTGTGAATATTTTTGTAATTTCCAAGCGCTATCGTGTTCGTTAATGTTCAGGGAATATTCCTGAATTTTACCAGATTTTTTACACTTATTTTAGACGAACAGTGACGAGTCGAAGTTGACGTACGGCAATGAACTCCGAAAAAACTACGTTTTTTAACTTTTCGGAGATCATAACGGTTTTCACGATTTTTACACAGAAATTTGTAAATAACCATCAGACGCAGAAAATTCGACGCTTTACGATCTTACCAGACTCGATGCTCTACCAATTTTTCTGTAGAAGTTATGATCACTCAAACAGAGGGGCCAGACCTTTTTGCACCGACAGTAGGTATGTTTTTTTTTTTATTTTAATTTTCTCTCACGATATAGCTGGTATAGGTATATATGTTGGTATGTATCTACGTGGTTCACACATCGATCGGTGCAGAATAACGAATGCGAACACAGATATAATTATTTGTGTTATAAAATTATACATCGATATTTCTTATCGTCAATTGTAAACTCCAAATTCAAATTCAAAAGCGAAAATAATAATTCAAAAAGATCGATATATTATGTAGAAAAAAAAAAAAAAAAAAAAACATGATATATCATCGGACTTTTTTTTTTTTTTCTAGATAATATTCGATTTATCTCACGTCGATTTATAGGTTTTCGGTGAGATATACCTATATATTATATATATTCATTTACATTTATATTTTAATCGAAATAAATTATTTGCAATGTGCTAATTACATTGTGATCAAATAACGAACAGCTGCAGCGGCGTGGGTTAGGTGCTGTGCTCGATCAAGTGCCCACAAGTACTTATATATGTATGTATATGTATAAAGTTATATAGTGCTTCGAGGAAAAAAAAGAAAAATACTGCAGTGACGAAGTTGAACAGGGAAAATAAGGGTGTATTTTTTCATTTTTTATCCTTCTTTCTATTTTTGCTCCAAATTTGGATTTGAATTATATGCTTATCGAATCACTATAATTTAACTGCACGTAATGTCCGAACAGTGAAAAAAATTTGGCTGCGATTGAGAGGAACAATAAAATATCTAATTGATCTGAGACTTTGAAAAAGATATGATGAAATTTCTTAGGGGTTTGGGGGTAAGATATAGGTATATGGGTATTGTTGCATATAGAAAGAGTGTTATATAGAGTAGAAAGATGAAAACAATTTACGAAAGTTTGATAGTGAAAAACACTGAATACTGTAGTGTAATACCCAATACTCTTTAAAGAATACTGAATATACCGGTGGTCACGCGATGTCTGCCCTGTGTAGCAAGGCGAACTGACAGCCGCAATCGCGCGGATCCCTCGCGCGTCTTGGATAATGGAAGCACTGCTCCAGGACGCAGCAGCCACCGCCACCGCACTGTATCAGCACACACCCGATACGTTTATAGCGATTACTATTCGTCTACTCATTTGTTACATTTTAGTGAAATAGATAACAAAAACGAAAAAAAACAAGAAATTTTATTTCACCCCAATTGAGGGAGGAAATTTGAAAAAAAAAACCCGAAAAATTTGTTCGACATGCAGATGTTCTTTTTTTTGTTCGATTATTTGAAACGAAATTTTTTTTTTTTTAAGATTCTTGTTACGTGAATATATGGGAAACGACGTGTAATACAGAGTTGATATTTATAATTAAAGTATAATAATTTATATATACCTATGTTATAGGTATGTATATATAATTATATGTATAATATATAGGCAAACACAAAGCGACATATCGTAGCATGGATACGTAATATTTACCAACTGCGTCTGTCAAATTCAAAACTCCTCTCATCCACGAAAACCCGGTCGCTCTCTCTAAAATAAAATTAAATATATCGATTTAAAACTATCCATTGTTTTAACAAGATACAGGAGCTGAGGTGATGATAAAAAAAATAAAAAATCTCGATTCGAAACCTCATTTCAAAGCTATTTTTCTTTTTCGTTTTCTTCTTCTTTGAATAAAATAATTCACAATCAATGAAATTATTATAACAGTATCATAAGTATAGACATTATATCATGTATAATGTGTAAATATATTTATATATATTTATTCCAATCACATAACTTTATTTTATGAAAAAAAAAAAAAAAAAAAAACCGAAAATATATATCCAAATCAAATCTCTATACCTATGTATACATATATGTATACAGTATTACACGTACGTAAAATACACACAATATGTATTGATCATTTATTCAAATATTTTCGATACTCTTGTATCACTTACCTAATTGAGAGAGAGAGAAAAAAAAATACAAAAAAAAAGTGACAATACGATAAGAAAAAAAAAAGAAAAAAAATACAAAAATACAAAAATAAAACGGAATGAGACTCGCTTTGTTTGATAGACGTCGTTACGTATCGTTCGAGGAAAAATTTTCTTTTTTATTTATTTTTTTTTACAGATCACTCTGTATTACCTGTCATTGATCTCGCGTGATACGGGAAAATCGACGCAATCATATATATGCGGATATGTATCCGTATATATTTATATGTATAACTCGTAAATATGCACCAATCGTATAACATTATATACAGGGGGAAGATTATTCCCGTCAAATTTATATCAGGGAAAAATGAAAAGTAAAAAAAAAAAAAAAAGAAGGAAAACCCTCGCTCAATTTTTACACGTATAAAAACAAAAGAGAAAAAAAAAAAGGAAACAGATTTTTTTTTTTAGTAAAAATTTCAGATCACATCCGTAAGAAGAATAAAGAAAAAAAGATAATATATTATGAGGGAGAAATAAAGATGAATGATTGATAATGATTTTTTTTTTTTTTCTTTCGTACACTCTGACTTGAATTGATTGGTAAATATAAAGCTTACACTGGCGAAACTGAGGTGTTACAACGAAATGCAGATTGGAAGAAAATATAGTGTGACCCCGAAGTGTGAATTTGTTCCAATTTACATTTTTCTTTTTTCGCAATTAATTCCTCCTCACGTTTTTCACGTGTATGTAATGGGTCTCGTTTTTTCGCCAGGGTTCTATATTATATACTTATTATACCCATTCTAGATTATGTTGATTATTTTTTCTAGTAAACCCTGGACTGGATATATTCATTTTTTTATTCATTCATTCATTCATTAATTCGCTGACCGGTTGTTATATTTTTTTACCATACACGAAAGCTTTTTATACATTTCACGGATCTAGATATTACCTATAGGTACAGCTGGTTCTGAAGATACTATACATACATATATATAGGTATATATGCCTAATTCATTTTTTGTCTTTCTGTAAAATTCGACTTCTTCCTGTAATTTTACCCTTTTTATTTTGTGACAAAGTACATATACCTATAAGATATATAGATGTATCCGGTTCAGGAAGACAAAGAGCTTTCGTTTCAGGGTTAACATTTTTTCCCATCGGTTCAGCCTCCATTGGCTAATATAAAATTTCCAGAATAGATCCTGAATTGACGAAAACGCGGAATGGCAAATGCCGAAATATCCGATCAATGTATGGCTATAATAAAGAAAGGAAAGAAAATGAGAAGAAAAAAAAATTTTAAAATACTAAAAATTTTGAATGAAAAAAGAAAAAATGGGATTCGAAATTTAACGGGAGCTTTCG
This sequence comes from Macrophya alboannulata, assembly GCA_949628255.1. Taxonomy (NCBI): domain Eukaryota; kingdom Metazoa; phylum Arthropoda; class Insecta; order Hymenoptera; family Tenthredinidae; genus Macrophya; species Macrophya alboannulata. The sequence continues at coordinate 6,458,201 of OX451212.1, read as the reverse complement.
CAATTCGCGAACGAAATTTGAGAGGTGATAGAATACGGAATCCACAAGATAATTCGATGGGGAAAAAATCAAAAATGAGAAACAAAAATGATAATAATGAAAAAAACAAAATAAAATGAAATAAACAGAAAAAAGGGAAGAATATAGAAAAGTGTGATGTGTACCTACCTGAGAGCAGGCGTGCTGCGTCGAGTGCTGATTACAGGTTGTGGTAGCAGTGGCACAGACACCGGTTCCTGGGACTTTTAATTGTTCCTTATAATCGGGCTGATAGGGAAGAAGCATTCTTATTTTTCCCCAACGATTGAAAAATAGAGCGATAGCACCGGCCCATACGACAAGTACGAGCACCACTATACCAACTTCTACACCCCGAATCTGTAACAGAAAATATACCGAGCTTCTGTAATCGCAGATCCACGTCCAGAATGTGCAAGTTCAAGAATTTCAAACTCGAGACCCGAGGAATTCCACGTCTTTTTTATGCTTGCTTGGTATTCTAGGAATTTCCTAAATCCTTCGTGTAGGCATTCGGTTCTATTAGGCTCTCCATGTCCCATAGAGTCGATTTTCGAACATATATATCATGCTTTTTTGAATCGAAAAGCAATTGGTAAGAAAAGTTTATTAAAAAAAAAAAAAAAAAAAAGATTGTCAGTCCATTTTAAGTCCAAAAAATTATATATTCGAAAATCAGGATGTTCAATGAATATTTAAAAATGAAAAATACAAAAAAAATTTACATTTCGAAAAGCACAGACCTGAATATAAGGCTGAGGTTGTTGGGCTGAAGGTGGAGGAGGTGGAGTAGGACCTCCAGTAACAGCCCCAGCCGCGTCTTGCTGAGGGGAAGTTCTCGGCGGTTCTGAAAGGGTGAATAAAATAAGTTGATAAATTCTTCACCGGCAAATAACAGACGTATAATTTTTCGTCGATGATAAATAAGTTCAAAAGCGTCGAAAACATTTATCCTGCAGAAATGATCTCGATTTGTTTTATGCAGAGGTCTGCCGCCGCTGGATCCCGAATCGGCAAAGGTATTAGTTATTCCGAGACATCCGCCGACCTGGGACCCTCGGGACGATGCGGGTCCTGAAGAAGAGCCGAGCATAGTACAGCTCCTTGAATTTATAGATTCTACGTTTCTCGGCGAAAGTTTGTTAAAGTGGCCCAGCTGTAGCCGTTTTCAAGAATTTACGACCCGGAATATATATATATATATATATATCGTTACTCAGATCCATTTGCGGGCGTGAGAAAAGCCCAGAAAAGCTTAGTCTAGGACCCATTCTTCGAGTCCTCTTCCGCGCTATTTCTATCCCTTTTCCACCATGGTCGCCTTTTCAATCTCTGCCCATTCCCAATACGGCAACACTTATCTACACAGACCGGCTTCTCCTCTTTCTTCATGATATATTCAATGTATCAATGTAAAGGTCGCGGGAGCTGCGTATAGGGAGCTTTCACCCTTGTCCTTCTTACCTAAAGTTCGGAAGACGATCGGACGACTTCGCAGCTTTTTTCCTGCACGTACTGCCGTAACGACTAACTGATATTGAGTATCAGCACGCAGACCACTCAGTGTAACTGCTTCGCTGTTCCCAGCAACAACCGCCACCACCCTGTAACTAACCACTTTTACATTGTGATGCTATCTTTGATGATTCAAGCTCCGGGATCATCGGATTGAAATTTCAAACTTCCGGGTATTATGGGTGGGAAAAAATAATGCGAATATTTATAGTATATGTAAACGTACTTGTGCCAGGAATTAGGGAGCGATAAAATGATCCACAAATCATCATCATCCTTTGCTTAGGATAATTTATGAATTAGGTATATATTGAAAGTTTGATAAATTATAAAGCAATATTTGAAGTAGTGAGATGTGCAAACATCGAGCCGCGTACGAACATGTTAATTTGGTCGTAAATTTGGTTGTTTGGACCGGAGCTGTTCGTCTGCCCAAAGGGCAACATCCTGCTTGTAATTGTGTGGGGTAAAAAAAATATTTTTCCAAGTTCAAGAGAGGCGAAATTCAACATATAATTGTTAACTTTACCATCAATCAATGAATCTATGTGTGTATCAATAATACTGTGTGACACATCGTTCAGCAATTTTCTACTATATTTTCTACCCGCTATTTTCTATGTGCAGATGCCATGGCAATTAGCATTCTCGATTCATTGCCTTTTTCGCGTGAGTGTATAATGACACGTCGAAAATCTCCGTGATTCCGGTTGAAATAACAATGAAAATATTCAGAAATTTGGTTAGATAATATCGGTACCAGAAAATTGAGTTTTTCTCTCGATAATTCGAACAAACTTTAGGGGGCAATATACGGATACTGTGGATCTTCAACCCTCCGACAACGACGACGACGACACGACGGATAGATTGCCGAACCTCAATATATTTTGTACCCCAGGTGTGTTTGACGAAAGCACGAGAGCCCAGAGCGTGCGATATGTATGTGTACCTATACATTAAATAGACTACCGAATTTCGGTGAAAAATGATCGCGGTTAGTGATCCAATTTATGATAAATGGGACCGACTAGTATATACCGATAGGCATTTCGCAAATGGGGTGTTAAAAAATGGTTTGAATATTCATTATAATAACTTGATTCGTTCATTTCGATAGATTGTTGCAGTACCTATATATAGCTGCTTTCAGAAATAGATATATTATTAAAAAGGGTAAAGGGATGGATGAAAGTTAGCGAAAAGTATATATACCAATCGAAAATGAATAATAAAACTGTTAAAAGGATTTCACAAATGAACGGAAGAACTTTGATGACCGCATGGAAACGTAATAATAACGAGAAATAAAAATATGAAAACGAATCTCTAAGCCTCGGAATCAGCAATTCTAGCTCAACTATAATTAACGTGCTTTTAAAAGCTAGCTAAAACGGATGCTAGGAACTTTCAGTCACAGTTGTTTAATATTTATTTAGGTACCTGTCCGGGCTACCCGTTCGCCCCCATCGATGGAGGTAAAATCCATCATGTTTAATATGCGGCAGAATAAACATATTGTATGTATACATATATACATGAGGTGATGTGAAAAAAAAAAGAAATTAAAAAAAAATTGAAAAAGCTACATGTATTAGCTTCCGGATTTATTTCAATCCTTTAAAATGAATATTTCCATGACTCTGAATGAACGTAGAAAATTGTATGATTTTTACTGAAAAGAAATGGGCCACTCTTATTAATCGGAAAACTATACAACCCTGTCCTATTTCCGTTTTTAAGTGGCTGGAATTGTCTCATTTCTTGAGAATGGTCTCATTTCTAGCCCCTTTTCACTTTTAATGGGGTTCTGAATTGAATGGTATTTGCTTTCATCATTGTCATCTTTAGAGAGAAGATTATGGAAGCTTTTTGGCAACAATTTGAGCTGCTCTTCGACTCGTGATTGCAGTTTCCAAACTCGGTAACGAAATAGTAACATAAAGAACGAAAAGATATATATAAATAATCGAAATTGATAAACGGATTTTTAGAAACGCACCTGGCATCGGTCGGCTTGTAAGTTACGTCGTATTTTTCAACCTGATCAACCTGGCTGGTGCTCCACGACACGCGGACAGACGTTGGATTAACAAACATCACAGTTATGTTTTCCGGAACCCCTGGAATCCCGGGCATCGAACCTTTGGAACAAGAATCAAAAGTACTCTCGATTTTTTACCAGAATTTCACACGAAGAGGTGTGCTGCAACGGGCTTTTTATCCAGTGAAATAAATTATTTGGAAAGTCTTCGTCCAAACGTGACCGTCAATTAAATTCCCAAAATTTGACTCGAGCACTCGTTTCTTTCTTCCATCGATTTTTGACTCACCGACGAGGCCAGCTCCCTGCAGAATTAGGATCGTGGCCAAGAGGACCATGCCTTCAGGATGGCGGGCCAGGACTGGACCGCGCCTCCTTGGAGCACCACTTCCACTTTTACTTCAGCTGTCACTTCCGGTCAGCCGAAACTCCCAACGCAGGAGCACTTTGACCAGGAATTACTGATCTCGTCGAACTCGAACATTTATAGTAAATTATCGAGCAGATTTTCCAGCCGTGAATATCAGAGGATTTTTTTCATGACTAACCCTGATCAGGATCCTCCGATACCTAAATCCTAATCACTCGAATATATCCCCAGTCGCACTTGTCCATATTAATAATTGACGAATTCACCTGTAACAAAAAATAATCGTTTTCATCATTCTCTTTTTTTTTTTTAAACTTTGCAGAATGAAAAAAAAAAACGGTCGGATATTGAATGATTAACGGAATTAGACAACCTCCACGAAATGAGATCGCGATCAAAGTGAATCAAATTGATTTCGCTGCAAAGGCAATTCTTATCACGTCTGCAGAGGTCAATACTTTGCCACTTTTTCTAGGCCTCCCTTGTACTAAATCAACAATGTACGGGATAAGCTATGTGTTCAAACGTATGTACAGTCAGGCAATAAAGTTCTTGTAGGGTCGAAATTTAGGCTCAGGTGTTTTAGTGTCTACGCTGTTGAGCAGGCCCATCGATGCGTTATTTATTATATACAGGGTGTCCCAGAACTAAATGTCGAAAATGAAAGGTGGCCTAGAGGAGGTCGAACTGAGTAAATTTTCCCGAAGAACATGGGGTCTGCGAAGTCGCGTTCGCGAGATATCACAGGTTAAAAAAAAAAAGTATCGCTTTGCGCCGCCGCGACGCGGCGCAAAGCGATACTTTTTTTTTTTAACCTGTGATATCTCGCGAACGCGACTTCGCAGACCCCATGTTCTTCGGGAAAATTTACTCAGTTCGACCTCCTCTAGGCCACCTTTCATTTTCGACATTTAGTTCTGGGACACGGTGTATATTTAGGAAGTATTTCTTACTTTACTTTGAGTAGGTAGTCTGCCCGATTCGCGTTCTCAGAGAACGGGGTATGCGGAGCGAGGGGGCTGCTCAACAGCGTAGACACTGAAACGTTTGAGCCTGAATTTCGACCCTCCAAGAACTTTATTGCCCGACTGTACATACATGTACGCACATACAATACATACATACATACGTATTCGCATGTAGGTAGATATAAGAGAAAACGAGGTATATATAAGAGGTAGCCGACATGGACACGTAACTCAGTTTCGCGTATGTATAGACGTATATACCATGTGAAAATCACCCTGTCGTAGGTACTCTTACAATCGATATCAACAGAGTGGTGTGTAATTTGCCGAGGAGAATGGTGACACTGAGTTGTACGGCGCTTAGAGGCACACATACGTATAGTTATAACGTACTATGTATGTCTGTACGTAAATCCATTATTTATTACGACATGCATATTGTAAACGAAGAATTTTACCTCTGGCGAATATATAATGTGTGGTCAAATTTAATAGTGACTCAAGTCGTTATATGCCTATACGTCGTTCGCCGTCCATCGCAGTTTATTTAGGGAAAAACGCCGAAGGTATAATATATTGTATACGGAAATATCTGTAATTTTCGCATCTTAACGGTTTTCAGATGGTATTTTCCTTTTTTTTTTTTCTTCTTCTTCTTTCTCTTTAACGAACTATTTGCACTATTTTCGCAGCACAGTTCAAGAAATTTTCAAAATCGCCGATCGCCACCGACGCCTGCAGCAAGAGTAATAAAATTAGACTACGAAATGCGTATAGGAGAAATAACTATACATATATACATACGCTTGTACTGCAATAACAAATAAAAATTGCATTTTATGTATCCTAATGCGAGGAACAAATGGAATATAAAATCTGACCTGACTATAACAGATATTTACGATGTAATACAAGAATTTTGCGGGGGTTTAGGTATGCCAAATAATTGTAGATGTATACCTTGAGCTTTTTATATACATTTCCCGATTTACGCGACCTGTTACTATACTACTAGTATCCACAAATCACCTGTCTTTATATTTTTGTACAAAGAAAAGAAAAAAAAAAAACGAAGCAAAACGAACCCGTGGTACGACGTCACTCTTTATATACACAGAATCTCGTTCGTTTTTTTTTTTGTTCGATGAAGAAGAAGAAAATTGATCACGATAACCAATAACTGCTGTCAATTATTTACTTCAAATTCTGTTCTTTTTTTTTTAATTATTTTTTCTTTTCTTTCGACTGTAATGTACGATAAGCGCGATCTTTTTTTCCACTGCACGTATAATCGGTATATATTTGCATTTAGATGAAAACATCGCGAGGCTGTTGCGATTGTTACTCTTGTATTAATTAGTGTCAAAGAAGAAGAAGAAGAAGAGAGAGAGAGAGTAAGAAAAAAAAATTAATAACGTGGATAAACTAAGGAGGAAAAAAAAAGAACGAAAATTAATGAAATTTGATGGAAAAAAATATTCGCCAGGTGTGATAATTATCGTTGGTGAGTTTGTATATCGTGTGTATACAAACCTGTCTACCTCGTAATAGACTGCAGCCATATCTTTGGCTTTTGATTAATTGACCTACGGTTATTTTCAGTGGTTTATTTGTGCTTTCGTATATACACCATGTGTTCCACACATGAAATATACGCGAAGCTGCCAACTAACTGCCAAGGCGCCTGTGGTGAAGAAACAAACACCCTGAAATAACAAACTTGGCGGTACCGAATGATTTGTGGCCACCGTGGGTCAGCTTCAATCGTTAATATCACAAAGCTGTACGTTACCGATCTACCGAATGGCCCGGTTATTGACGATTTTTCATTCCTTTTTTTTTTTTAATTTTTTTTTCGGAGAGAGAGAGAAAGAAAGAGCAATTATAAATTTTCTTTCCAAACTGTAATTGCAAGGAACAATTAGCTGTATATACAATTGCAATTGCGTTGTTATATATTAAAGAAAATTCCTAAATGCATTCTGCAGTGTGATTGGAAAGGCTTTACTAAAACGATTACATCAGTTTTTTCAACCTGCACGCGAATGGTATAAGTTTAAACCGTTAAGAATCATGTCGTATTAAAGTACGAAGGGTATATAATAAGTCTGTAATATAGCGAGGCACTGAAAAGTATAGAAAAACTTGACATCAGGGATTATTTAACATCAAAAAGAAGTCTGCAACTTCGTGAGCTAATCGGAAGGGAAATTGATTATTTATTCATGACGATGATGACCGCGTGCCATTTGACAGGGAGGAAATTGGTGTATAGCTATAAACGATCTCTTGAAATCGATAAATTAATTATTTAAAAATTATATCGCTACTCTATCTACATATTATGTATGTACGTACGTATAAGCATATCTAATAACCGAAAACCACAGCCGATGACGTATACCTAGTGCTTACATTATTATGTACTATATACAGCGAAATTTTAATTCCCTTAACAGCTTTTAAAATAGAAACTCGGGTTTACTCATCGTCGAATTTTCCTTCACATAGGGGACACGTATATTTATATTAAACGTCTATGCTTTTTAGAAAAAACGAAAGCTCTGCTATATTATTCGCGATGGGATTCAGAGTATGAAACCAATTTTTATTTCCCCCTTTTTTTTCTGTATAAAGTATGAAATCGTGACAAGCGAAGTTAATTTCTGATAAATGTTCATTATCGATTTAGTGTCGTTTTTTTTTTTTGTCTTGGTCAAAAAACAAGAAAAACGAAAAACCAGTTTAGTGCATGACGTAAGCGGGTTTTTGAATTATCAATAAAGTAATTGCCTACAGTGTTCACTCGTCGACACGTGATGAAACTCCCTTTAGCGTAACAAATTGGCTTTGTGTATATATCTATGTACAGATATATGTTTTATAGGTATGTATACTCAGCCTTGTCTCATGTAGTTACATATGGAAAGCTCTATGTATAGGGATGGTTGTCCGACCTCAATCCGGGCTTAAATCGAACATTAGCCATCGCACCGTGTGGATCACATTGTCACAGCTATGACCGTCGTAAAGGTGTAAGCGAAATGGCTTTGAATTTATTACGCAATAAATCCAACTTACGAAACCTTTAACCCCCTGTCCCCCTCTTTCCACCACGCGTATTAGTCCAGGTAAAGATTTTACCTCGTAAGCCAATTTGAATCTAATTTATGCAACCTCTCATACCGGCTAACTATGTCTCGTTATAATCGGACTTAGGTCACAAATTAATCACATCTCTGCCTCGCTTCATTTCGACCTCGACAATGTTCTAATCAATTTGAAATTTGTTTTCTCTTTTTTTTGGGGGGGAGGGGGTAATCGTAATGTCGATTTCGGACGATTTTATACGATTCGCGGATTTTCCCTAAGCCAAAGACACAATTATGCTATAAATAGACGAATCATCCCTGATCATGTCTTTACGTAACTTATCTCGAGACATAATTCTGCTGATGATCAACGTGGGATTCGGTTGTCGAGGGATGTTAGAGAATGTTTTGTGAAATGTATGTATTATATATATATATGTACGGTACGTACCTATGCATGTATGTACATACATCCATACAATACATGTATAAACTACGCTGTGTCCCGGGAGCGAGGAACGGGCTGAATCGATTTGCATAATCCGATGGATAAGCCTTGCTTTTCTACACGACACGTATGCATGTATATATATATGTAAGTAAGTATATGTATAATGTATGTGAGTAAGTATGTATGTATGTATGTTGTGTTATAGTTCAACGTGTAGCTTGTGAGTTTCTTGCGAGTATATGGGAATTCCGTGGATATATGTATATCTACGTACCTACCTACCTACCTATCTAAGTATACGTGACGGAGCTTTCTATCCCTTTGAAAGGGTGTTTTAGGAGTCGTATAGCTGTTTATTGGCGAAAAAAGCTGCGCTTTGCGCACAAATGGTTTTCCTGCACGGTGTATTTACTCGGTCCACAAATGCTTCGGGTATAGATTTTTCAAAGTGCGATATTTCGGAAGCTCGATTTGTACGAAACAAAAAAAGAAAAAAAAAAAAAAAATTGAATATCCCATAATCTATCAATCCAAATTTTTTTTTCTTTCTCAGAATTGTGAAAATTTCGTTATATACATATTTCACATCGTTTCCTGAACAAAAATTAAAAAATTATTTCATTTTTATGCACAACTAAGTTTTACGATTTCGAATATTTTCTATATCACAGTCAGCCACAGGAACCAGGAATTAGGACGGCGCGTTTTGCACCTAACGAAGTCGAAAACTTAATCGGGATCATGTAATTGCACTAGTTTTTAATTCTGAATAAAAATCAAATAAGAATTTGCGATTTTTTATTCACTTTGGTAAGCCTCTTAACTCCGATAACTTGTGTCATATATGTCACGATGGATCGCATGAGATTGACTCCTACTACTGTTCTAATGGTAATCGTGAAACGAGGGACATAACTTTATACAGGTGAAAATTTTTCACCGAGAATCAAGTAAACGTTTCATCGCCTGTTAACACGCGATCGCACAAGTAGGTAGATATTCAATGGCTCGTTTGAGCAAACTACACGTACTCGCACAAAATTAAGAACTACAATTATGACCGCATGCGATTTATTGAGACTTTCGCTATTTCGTGGCGCACTTCAGGTCGCACAAGGTTATAAAAAAAAAAAAAAAAAAATTCTTTTTTCTTTCCGTTTTTTTTCTTCCCCCTTGTAAATTGCGGTTGATTATTCAGACTAGATTTTCTATCTCATCAAGTATGCATGCGGTTGTCACGACGGAACGAACGCTTAATTATTTTCAAAGTAAAGTTCATGATAAGTTATAGTTTAAGAATTAGCGCTTTTAATTATTCCGAAAAGTCTTGACTCGTCAGCAACGTTAGATATCTAGACGAAAGTTTCTGTAGTTACGGATAGCACGGTAGGTATACGTATATTAGACGAGAAAATTAAGCAGCTCGAAGAAAGTCCGAACGGGTTGTTCTACCGGAAGTTAAAATCTGCTGATAATGCAAGCTGTTCTCTGCAAGTTGAAATGAAATTAATTAACAATATCATCAAATGCATGTACGCTCGGATTTTTTATTTTTTATGTTCATTCAACTGCTATTCGGAAAAATATATGTGAAACCAAAAAACGAGTTCGGTGAATATCAATCCCCATTCTACAGCTCCCCCTGATCCCTCCACTTTTACACTGCAAATATGAACGAAATTAGATTGACTTTTTCAACGTTTTAGTCGAAAGCGTGGCATTTGACGTGAAATAAATTGGTAACTATATATGACAGGAACGAAAATTGATGATTACAAAACCGAACGACGGAATCTCGAGTGATAAAGAAATAAAACTGAAAATAAAATAGAAACAAGAAAAAAAAAAGCTGAAAGTCAACTCAAAGTCAATTTTTTAAATGGTTTGAAAAGAGGGATTTGGGTATAAAATATATGAGATGGTGCGCTCGAGGGTCGTAATTCGGTATACGACCATGCATATTAGCGGAAGTTAAATATGGGCTTTAAATAAATAGTAGAGAGCCGTAAAGGGGCGTCGAAACTCGTTTGTATTTTGAAAAAAAAAAAAATGGAGAGACAAAAAGAAAGAAAGAACAAAAAATAACTTAAAAATAAAAAAACGTGAGGCAAAGGGATTTCCGTCCCTCGCGGACGACGTAGGGAGCGCTGCCCGAGTTTGGCCATCGTTTAATTCGGCTTACGTCGTTAATCTTGTTACTATGATCAGTTCGTGTCAGCGTTGAATTTAACGAGTTTGAGGGCGAATTACAAAAGCTTTTTTCTCTTTCAGTCTTTTTATTTCTTTCTTTCCCCTGACCTTCGGAAGTATAAAATGAAAGGAAAAAAAAAAAAAAAAGGGAATAACGTGACGAAAACAGGACTTTGAAGCAAACTTTATAAGACACACTTGACGAAAAATTATAGGCTTAATAAAAGCATAAAATTAACCGCGATTATAATCAACGTCAGCTGAATAAAATTTTTTTAATGAAAATCCAAATCTTGGAAAATGGCTGGGAGTAAAATTTACGCCCAGGTCAAGATCAGTCAGACTGTCACGTATCCTAGTTTGTAGAGGACGACAAACCATCCCCTCAAATTCGCGTTTATTTATCCTCAATGTTGACCAGGGCTTGGCCCTTGGCAAACGCTCTGCAGCCAATTCAGTATGTAACATCGTACAGATAGGGTGACCAGTCACGAAGAAAATCAAACTGAAAACCGGATAGTGGAAAATCAATGATTGCAACAGGATAAAATGGTCTGAAAAATTAAAATTCACGTGTATACTCGCCTACGTGTAAGAGCTTTTCAAATTTTTTTAAATCAAAAACAGTATCAAATGAAAACAATAAAAGAAAAAAAAAAAAAAAAACTGTGAAGCTTGCGATGCTTTTAGAAAAATTAACCGCATGAGGTAGCAGTTTGTACCTACAACAGCTGTCGATGATTAATATTCGTTGAGGTATGAACTTTACTGACAAGCGCAAAAAATAAAAATAAATAAAATAAAAATACTAAAAATCAGGCTTCGACAGTCCGGGGCACACTCGAAGCATCAATAACCATCGAGATTTCTTCTTCTTCTGCTAAAGAAAAAAATAAAAAATAAGGGTAGGTAGGTACAGAAATTTGTAAGGAGAAAAGAAGCACGATGGGAATTGGTCCGGCGCTAATTAGAACAACTTTAGTAACCAACACGTCTAAGGCAGCCGTATAACCAATTATCGTTAATCTTCGGATATTGTTACGAACGAAGCTAAATTGTATACCCGAAGTTCTAAGCCCCTGACTTTTAGACCGAAAATAGAAAAACGTAATAAAACGAATTTCTTGCTTCGCAAGAAGGTCTTACTAACTGGCTCTTGAGAACAGAGTCTTTGAAAAATTGAAGTCCGTGTAATTTTGATTAGAAAAAAAAAAATGAGTGAAAAATGTTGAGCTATTTATAACGCTTGATTAAAATAGCTACGTGAGACTGTACTCGTATTATTTTTAAAGTCAGAACCCGCAAAGGTGTTTAGATGTAGGAAAAAGCTTCTTATTATTCGGGTGCAGTGCAACTTACGAGGTTCAAAGCTCGGCGTGTGGTCGAGCTGTGGATTATGGTATTAAAGTAAAGCCGAGGTAAATACCCTTCCTGAAATATCCGCATACATGGTAGGTATATGATTAGGTATGTACGTGGAAATAAACGTAAGCGGGACAAACAATAAGGCAACGCAAGGTTTCGCTATGGTTTTCAAACATGTGTCTCTATTTGTTCAAGGAACTGGGTATAATAATCACGACCCGTTGTTGTACCGAACAAACTTATGTAATTTAAACGTATTACATACACATATGTAAATAGCAAAGTTCTACACTTCTGGGATTGAAATAGCAACTTAAGCGACTAAACAAACCTACCCGATGTTTACCTGCACGGGAATAAATCACCCTGCAGGATATTAGGTAACGGAGGGTTGTTGAAAAGTGAAAGAAAATTTTTATTCCAAGCCGAGGTCTCCCGGTTGATTAATTCCTTTCAATTCACTCGACAAAGAAGAAGACTTTTTTCGCTCTAAAGCTCCCAACACGAACCTAAAGCTCTGCAGAGCTTTTTTTCGTCAACCCTTTAGTTTCGGACAAATTGGTTGTTGTTAGTTTGACATGGGTTAAGAAAAACTTTTTTATTCTCTTATTTTAGAATTACTTTTCGTGCTTTAATCCCAGAATACATTTTCTCACAGGTTCTTGGAACTTCGTCTGAGCCGTTCCTGGCTCAGGGCTTCCGGTCAGGACTCAGACTGCCCGATTTTCGCTAGATATACATAAGCTCCCCGTAGATGCCGAAGTGCCTTTTGTCATCTAATATTAAAAGTTGATAAAACGGCTGTTCGCCGAAACCATTGCTGTGAAAAAATGATCAAAATCTGAGAGGATTGTTGAGGCTGAGATTTTCGGATTCTCTGTAGCAGGACTTTTTTTACCCACGCGTCTGCAGACGCTTGAATATTTAAGGAGAAGATGCGGATATCCTTATTCGCAGTATTTCGGAGCTTGAAATACTCCGAAAATTTGAATGCTAATTAGATCCGAAAAGTTTGGATTACGAATAATCTTTGCTGAGGTCAACCGCGGCGGTTTCTCTCCTCTTTCTACCGCCGAATTCGACGTGCAGGGTGAAAGTTATTTACATTTTCAGAATGAGGAGTGAAAAAGAGAGAGAGAGAAAGAGAAAAAAAAACCAGGGAAGGGAACCAAATTTATGATCCCAACAAAAAATTTAAATAATTATTTCAACTTCGGACCGTTTCTACATAATCGAATAATTTCGGGTTCAAATCATTCGTACATAGGTATATATATACCTATTCCTGACCCGCCAAGTATTACTCTGCAGTCTCTTCTGGGAGACTCGGAGGTAGGTATGAGGCGATGAAAACGTTTTACGAATTTCGATAGAAATAAAAAGAATCTACAGATATACGAATTGGAAATATTTACAGTCCAGTTCGATCAAGCGGAGAAAATCGCCAAACGATCGTCTCGCTGTAAACGCCCGAGGGAAATAGCGGGGTAAAACTAGAGAATAAAAAGGAAATATGCGAGCGAACATGAACACATTATCTGAGAAAATTTCTTTTTCAAATAATTAACAATATATTTAGAAACAGGAATTGGATATGCTCAAACTATTTTATCTACTTATTTTCAAATTTCAAGCTCTTTTTTGTTCCTCCCTTCACACTTTTTTTTTGGCAGTTACACTGTAACTGTGTATAAATCGTAAATATAAATTCGTCGAAAGGAACGATCAATAAAATAAAGTATATGAAGTATCGTAAAGTAAAGTCAAGTCCTGAGCATTGTCTTGACAGTGACAATAAGTATAACTTGGATTGAATTTGACGTTGGGTAAAACTTGTTACTTTAACTTTATATTTGATCAGAGATTTTTTTTTTGGTGGGAGTTTTCCCATTGCCACATCGTCGCATGTACAATACCTACACCTATACAGCGAAGAAAATTCGCGAAGTCTCGCGTAGTATTTGTAACACGCTTTTATCTCAGTCAAAACGAAGTTAAGTATGGGATAGTATGGGCCGGGTGTAGAGGGTTTGAAGATAAAACGAGAAGAGGGAAAGAGAGAGGAAATAAAAGAGCAAAAAAAAGTAGAAATAAGGGGGGAGCACTGCGAAATAATAAAAATGAAAAGCCGTGTTCGCGAAAAAGATGAAGGCATAAAGCAGTGCGGAAATTGTCGCGAATTCAGATAACGGCTATGATACGTGACTCCCAGAATTCTTTATCTCAGTTTTTTTTTTTTTTTTTTTGTGTTACGACCCTCGGTCCTCTTTCGTAACAAAAAGCCGAAAAAAAGGAAACTGAAACAAAGAGAGAACACTGTCATTTATCTAACGACACTGTATACCGTAATGTGTATAAAAAAGAACAAAATGACCTAACAAACTTTTCTATGCTTTTCAAGAAAAATGAGAATATCGCACAGCCATTCGGGTACTACACTTCACGATATTTAGAATGGCAATAACGAAATTAATTAACTATGTATGTACGTATTTTAGGCTGCTCTGTCTCTGCACGGAGATATTTCAGTCATGTCAAAGATATCTTTAGCCACCTTCCAGCCTCTTCTGAAAATTCTGGTTCCCGAGAGTGAATAATTAAACTCTCGCGCCAAAATCATCAAAGAAATTTTAATTACCGCCTAAGGGAATCGACGGTTGTGCATATTATTTGCAGTCGTGTAAATTTTCGAAGGATTCTTTTTCCCTTCAGAAATTATTCTATATGATCATTTATTTCCCCGAGTGTCTCAATCTGCACGTTCGAAAAATGAGGAAAATGGAAGGTAATCCGATTAAAGAGCAAAAAAAAAAAAAAATGAAAAAGGTGAAGTTAAAAAAGGTATCAGGTATCGAACGTCGAAGAGCCTCGGGTAGCTGAGCTGCACGTATCAAAGGATCAACTTCGTTAATTTTGTGCTTTCGAGTTTAATCCGCGTTTGCAGAGTTCTTGACGGTGAAATCTAGCCGTGAACCTCTTACTGTAAATTAGTTTAACGTTTTCATTATAACGGTATGTAGGGTTTAATAATTTATATACAAACTTCCTGCAGCAGCAGCAGCAGCAGCAGCAACAGCAGCAGCAACAAGCTTTTGTAACAGAAGACTGTGTATTACGAGAGTTAATTTTACTGTCCAGTAAGCAATTTTTTTTGTTTTTTTTTCAGCACTAAATTGCCCTAAGCAACACAAAAACGAATACGAAATTTCAGTTCCCCGTTGGGAGTAATTTTTTTATTTTTTTCATTATCATTTTCGAGTCTCGAGAATCGAGAATCGTGTCAGCGGATTTATTCTTCAACGTAGGGTATACTACGGGTTTCCTCAGATGTTTTGTATACATTTTCTATCTCATTGTTTCTCGGTCCAAACGGACCAAAAAGACCAGCTTTTTGTAACAAGGGTTGATTATACGCTTCGCAAATAAACTTTCCTTAACTTTACGAGAGTGTATACAGGTCTGCGGATGAGACGGATTCATTTTAAAAATATATACCTACAGCTACTGTTTTCGGGGTCGTAATAAAGTTCCTTACATATTATTATACGCGTTTCAGATGCCCAAAGTATGACCAAATTTTGTAATTCAACCCGTTTTAATTAATCCAAAAATTTACCCCTCCCGTACACCCGCATTAACTATTTAAAAATGGAAGCGAACGAAAATTTCTTGTGGAAAAGAAAAAGCTTGTGGCTAGGAATCGATCGGCTTTGAATTCGCACTAATTTATCAAAAATTTATATCTCTCGTTACGGTTATCGCAATTATACTTATTACGTGGTCCGAAAATTTTCTCGAATTACCCAAAGCTCGCAAGCTAGTTTCTCTCGGTCGATTTTATCGATTCTATCTTCTGGGTCTGCTATACCTGTACCTACGTATACGAATGCACGACACGACTAGTATTTTACCTTCTGCTTGTGCTATATCACGGCATGCGACAAAACAGGGCTGATATACAACCCCAGATTACCTGGTTAAACATCTTTGCCTGTTCCATAAATCACCCCGTGCGTTTCTCGAAAACTATTTCGATAGCGAATCAGGAATCTTGATTTTTGTATTATACTTTCTTTCTGAACTCGAATAATCTGAACCTTGATCTAGAAAAAAAATGTATATTAGGCAATTATCCCCAAACTTGATAGTAGGTCGCAAATTTTCTTTAGCTAATTTATATTTTCGTGTTAAGATTCGAGCTGGCCTTGCACGTATTTATATGAATTAATCTAACGTGTGGGCTGTACGTAATCAAGTTTCTCATCTCTTCGCATGAGTTTCGAATATGCAGAATTTTCGATCCTGATATTTCAGCGTCGCGAAATATTTTCCGCGATTTTTATCACGCGTGCAGTGAACAGGTGCGCGGAGTTGGCATCTGGCGAAAACGTCGGATGTATAAAAAATACGGCTTGTGGGATCGGGGTTCGAAATAAAATTGGATTCGATATTTTTCGAGTTCGCAACCGCGCCGGATCGAAGGAGAATAAAAAGAAGGTTTTTTCCTTTTCTTTGAAATTATTATATTCCCTTCTTTTCTTGCCTACGTAGATATATCCGAATTTTATTCCTAAGAGGATCCCAAGACTCGTTTCCCCTTTTCTTATTTTCGGATATTATCGAACGAATTCAACGTACCTCGGTTACCCTCGTCAAAATAAAAAAATATCGCGTACCTAAATTTTACAAAATTATCGAGTCTCAATTAGGCCCGCCGAACCGAAAGGAAAAAAATAAAATAAAAAATTAATAAAATAGAAAGAACTTGAAGAAAAACTTGTTGCGAACGTCCCTGTGACGTTCAACGAATCAAGGGGGCAGGGCATCTCTTGTGGCCAATTAGTTGTATTGATTCAGCGCTGACCTACCGGCTACTCTAACCCCCATCCCCTTTTCACCTTTCCACCTTTAGGTATATAACATAGTCCGCGGAATTGCCTCATGTCCGAGCATTCGCGCGTGCTGTGACGTCATCCGGGGTTAGGACAGGCACTTTCCCTAAAATTAATCGCAAGTCCCAGAATTGAGAGGAAAAGTTTTTTTTTTTGATGCCGTCTAACGGTCATTAAATTAAGTCCAAGGAGTCTTCTTTCCCGATTTTATTTTTCTTTTTTCTTCCTTTTTTCGCGGACTGGAGAGAAGGAATGGTAATCGTTGGCAATTCTGCAGTCAAACAGAATAAAGAAAAAAAGTTATACGGAGATTTAAAATTCTGTGCTGCAGATATTTTCGTGGATCTTCTAATTAACTGAGCGAAGGATCAATTTATTCGGCCAATTAGTGTACCTTATACGGACTTTCGAGATTCTGTTAGTTTCTTAATCCTTTTCCCTACGGGGCAACAAGGGAGAAGTTTTTGGTCTGGCTGCAGTTGTGTTCGTACAAACTTATTCGGTCCCATGGCAATACACGTACATACTCCTGACTAATTAACCCGCTTCACCTTCTCGGTGTAATTCGTTATACGGTCTATTAGCCCGCGGTATGATTTCACGGAGAAATTCTCGCGTGTGCGTTTTATAGAGCAACGGTATATATATACGGTATATTTTATAAATAATAAGAACAGAATGCGTAAGAATGTGTGAGCGATGATTGACTGTATATTATTCTATATTCGATTATTCGATTATTCGGGGTATATGTCCAGGTAGGAAAGTATATAGTCTCTGTATAATGTAACCGTTCGATTTTCAATTTCCATTTCTAGTTAATCGATTTATACCAAGGCCGGTCAACCACGCACGCATAGTTACCAGAATCAAGGAATAAAAGCTCGAGCGAGCTATACGTTATTTATTTCCACGTAGATTCCCGAAATTCTTTGAATAAGTATGATGTACCCGTTCTTATACGTATAATCGATCGTATTATATTCGAAGAGAGAAAAAGAGATTTTTGATTCACGATTTGAAAACGGAAAAAAAAAAAAAAAATCGAATGAGATAACGTTAATTAAAATATTTCGATACGTCCCGGTATTGCAGCTGATTTGAATTATACCTTCTGATGAGATTTTCGGAGTTTAATCAAACAACTTTTTTTCATATAGTAGATGTGAATCCTCTCTGGTTTCTAGATTCCCTGAATTTCCGATACCTAATCTAATGTATAGAAAAGAAATTAAAAAAGAAAAAACGAATTCAGGACAATTTGTGCAAAAAATATAAAGCTCTTTGCAGATAAGAGACGCGTTTGCAGGAAATTATCAAGCCGCGTTGCTCGGAGACAATGTCGCACTTGATATCGGAGCGTGATATCGAATCGGCCAGGCGTTCAGAGTCCATTATTTGAAATTCCAAACGACTGGAGTCCGGCAAATCTCGAATCTCGAATTTATAACAGGAAAGTCCATTCGCTTGACGGAGAGAATTGAAAGAGGGATTTTCACTCACAGCTCTGCACATGTTCAGACATACCCATTTCAAAATCCGATCGTATACTAATCTCCGTCAATTTTACTGGCTGAAATTTTTATCAGAATTAAAAAAGAGATAATTTACCAAAAAAATGATAGATAAGAGGAAACAAAATTCTCACAGATCCTTCTCTTATACCTCGATATATGGGACGTCGTAATTAGATCTACCCATTGTTAAGTCTCCTCTTTGAAATTGAATTTAACTTGTCTCGTTTCGTGGTTTCGAGTTGTCAAAGTGCTTGGGGCGAGTTTGAAGGTAAGTATCTACATATACAGGTATATGTATGTATGCATGATCCATAAGCATATAGATACTTACATGTGCGTATATAATTGATTAACCACGAGTAACGCGGGGTGGGTGGGTATAATTGGTCATGTCTTCGGTAATATCGAAGTTTCTAATTCCAAACTTGGATGATGCTGTACGAGGAATATATCCAAACTAAATTAACCTAATTCGGAAATTAATGTAAGCCAAGAAACGACGTAGGGGTATATATAAGATTTTTTTTTTTTTTAAACTGTATCCCAGTTTATTATAAAAAAAAGAATCTTATAACAGGGTTTCCAAAACTTCTCTCTTCCATATTAACGATCTTCTAAACTCACGATTCGCGTAGTTGTATAGCCGCGAAGTTAAAAGCAGCATCTGAAAACTTATTTCGAAGCTTTAATTTACTCGAAGGTTTTCTAATTATCAAATTATGAAATGCTTAATCGACTAACAAAATTTGAAAAGTGAAGAAAATAGAAAAATTAGAAAATATTGGACAAATTTTTTGTCCGGTTGTCTAGGAAAGTGATGAAAACAAAAAATGAAAATAAAAATTATGCGATACTTCTGATGAATTTACACAAATATTGGGACTACGTACTTCAACAGCTTTTTACATTTCGCCTATTTATTCATGCAGCATCGTGTTTAGCTTGTGGCATTCTATATTCGAGCACGGGAATGTCTCCACACAATCGACAATACACGCAGTCAAACAGAAATAGAATATAAACTCTCTTCCAACAACAGGAATCGTTCCCGCTTGAGTCTACACAGTGAGAAAATAAAAACCAGCGTCGTACTTTCCCATTTTTTATTTTTTGTTTAACGAAATTGTATACTTTAATCACTATAATCGAATAATTTAACGCTGCCAGCTGGGCAGGCTATACTTTGGACAGATTTCAAAAAAAAAAAAAATTTCTTTCTTTTTTTTTTTTTCACGTCACTTGTCCTCCAGAATTGAAACAACTTTACGTCGCACTCTAGGTAACTGGTGGTTAGAATTTGGCCTAAATTAACCCTGAATAATTGAAAAACAGCGAAGTAGATGTACCGCAGACATGCCTCGAGGCTGCTTAGCTTCCTGACGATAAAGAAGTCGACGTTTTTATTTACTCGTTTTCTTACTTTTTGATTTTCCTTCTATTTTCCCTTTTGTTTCTATTTTAATGAAAATTTTCGCTTGTAAATTTTACCGAGCTTTAAACTGCAGGCTTCCTTCTTTACGACTGTCTGGGACGTATCTACTTGACGATCTGCACATACGTAATGTCCTCGTGCCTATCTATACATTCGAATACACCCGCATTTAAGCTCTTTGCAAATATAAATAAAACAACTTTACCATTTAGTTATACTGACTGTAGGGTATCGCTTCTTAGGCAGCCTTGTTACGACAGTTATTTAAGGGGTGGTTTTTGCCTCAATTTAAATTGAGACGATAATAGTCTCGAGTATAAGGATTCGGAGACGTGGAAAATGCCGAGAGGAAACGAAGCGAAGAAGAAGAATAAGAAGAAGGTAAGCGTGCGAAATTCACTCCCCTGGATTCTAGCCAAACTTTTGTTGCAATAAAACTTGAATCTCGAGGATATAAGACAAGCAATTTCTTACCAACGTCAAAATGGCCATTCGAGAAAGTCTCGTTTGTCCAAGGTACATATCTACGTAGGTAAAGTCGTGGTGGTGGTCGCTAGGTGCGGCTTTATGACGTTCGCGTTTTATCCCCGAGGGTTTCATCAGCCAGATGCTTTTGCATGCCGCGCGAAGCTCGTTACGCGAATTGTACATCCCATTTTCTACATTCATTGTTCCGCGGTGAGAACAAAAAATAAAAATGGGATACGAAAAAAATATTGCACGTCAATTCGTCGACTTGGTGCAAAATTTTTTTTTTTTTTTTATACACCACCGATATCTTCTTCATCGTCGTCATCGTCATTCGATGATTTTTGCACTGCAGAATCGAAACTTTCGATTCTTTTTACCGCGAATAATTATTTCCCCTCATCTAAACGTCGAGGATACGGAATCACTGCGCTTTTATATTAAAGAGAAAAATAAATCCGAGTAAAAAAACTTTTACTTGTGTAAAATCCGGGTCAAATCAACCCTCCGCAGATGAGGGGTTGAGGGCCTGGGCTCAGTACAAGAGGTGTACGAATGACACGGATTGCCAGACGGCATATGAATAGGAATTTGTAATTTTCTTTCGCAAGGGTTGCTGTGCAAACTGCGGACAAACTGTTTGAAAAAAAAAGGAAAAAAAAAACAACTGGATTGTAAACTACGGGCCAGTTCCAGCGACGTTGATGAAAGTTTTTTTTTTATTTTTTGTTCAGGATTTTCTATCGACGCAGGTAAAACGTCGAGGAAATAATCTGAAAAAAATATTTCCATTTTTTATCCTCCCCTGCATCAGCTGCGGAATTGGGAATGGACAAAGACGTATTTTTGAGATGAGAAAATTCTTATATATTGTCAAAGAAGTGAGACTATATATATATACCGGATAAAGAAAATCTAAAAGAGTCAAAAAGCACCCGACAGATACCAGCCAAGGAAAAGTCGTTCCGCTATTTGGACGTTTCAATTCGTTCTGACAAGGCGGATCCTCGTATTATTCTCTGTAACATGAAAGTCTGAAGGTTTGGATAAAAGACAGGATTCCTTTTCATTTTAAATACGCAAATGTTCAGTACAACGATATCCCCGAAGTTTTATCATATAACGATACAAATTCGACTTGTAAAATTTCGGACGAAAAAATTGAGATGATCGATTTACTTTAGCTCGAAAATTGCTCCAATTCAATATTCAGGGTAACTTATTATACGTACACATTTCTTTCTCAACTATCAAACGATTTTCCTCAACCTCAACCCTTCCAAACTGTTAGAAATATCACATCGAAATCTGTCCTCCTTTTTTTTTTCGAAAGTTATTTGCGGAAAAACTTGTAAAAGTTATAAGTATCAAAAGAAAATAAAGTAAGAAACACAGTTTATCGGATATAGACGCCCGTTTATTATCCAGAGAATGGGCATTGGTTTTCTTTTTCTTTTTCTTTTTCTTGTCAAAGTTCTAAAATTGTCGAGGGTGGATTTTGCAGTGACGGTTTCAATGTTCGATACGGTTTTTCCACGTCTGTATTTCATATAATCCCATGTCTGACCATCGCCGGACCGTATCTACTTATAGTCCGTTTCTTCTAGAGATAAAACCTAAGATTTAAGCAACACAGCTGCGAATCGTTGTCTTCAATTTGAAGATCGCTTCTGCTATTATTATATTTTTGTATCTCTCAGGGAATACAGAAGTATGTATCTTTTTTTAGACGTTTCAGAATCTCCTTTTTTTCTCATAAAAAAAGAGAGAGAAAAAAAAGAGAATTGCTATACGAGTCACGGCGACAGGGCGCCAGGACAATTCTAAGGATCTTAAAGCTGGTGAACTACTATTTTAAACAAGACCTAGGATACCTCGGATTTTCCATCCCATTTACATACAATATTACATATCCCTGAATAAAATCACAGGAGGAATAAAAAATTTCGGAGAACATTGGTCAGCTTTTTTTTGTTCAAATTGCACAGATTTCACCGTACCTTTAATTCAAATTAAATTCGGATTCTTTCCGAGTCTGGAGAAGAGTGAGAATAAATTGCCAATATGGGAATTCTCAGTCGAACATATATCGAGTCGTCTATAGTACGAATGGCATTTCGAAATCGTCGCGTACTCAATCGTTATCTTTCTTTCTTTTTGTTCTTTAACGGCGAGCCACTTTTCTTCATCCCTTATTTTACGGAGCTGAGTATTTATAAGAGTGAAGAATCCGCCGTTAAAAAGACTGCGAAAGTTTTTAGCCACGATCAAATGGCTCTATAACACCGGGTAGATATTTCGGCGAGAGTGACGATAGATGCGCGGTGTTGATTTAGCCCGATCTTATCCGGCTTAAAATTTATCGAAAATTTTATATGAAATGAAATTTTGAAAGAAATATTCGGGGAGTGGGCAAGCTTTGATCGGTTCGCGGCTGTCTGTACCTGCGACAATACTGAATTTCTACAGAATCGAGAATTGAAGGACTCATGGCTTCCAGGCGACGCGCTGATAACGGAAATCGATTTCACGAGTCGTACGTCCTTGGCTCTAACGACACGATGTACTTTCCCGAAAGCAACGAAATCTCACCGTAGGGGACTTGAGCTTTTTTCTGTATACCCGACGGAGCTTACTCCCGAAGGAATAATGCACGATTTTATTCCCTTCTTAATACCCCCCGTTAGCGAATAACCAGCCGTAAGACATTAAACCACTTGAAAATAACCGAGGGATCAAACGGCGAAAATCCAACGCAGAATATTTTACTATAATATGTACCAGGTACTCATCCTCTCAAAAGTGAAAGCTTTTATTTCTCGCACCATGAAAGCTCTACAGTTACGGAGATTCGCTCAACCTACACTCAAGTCCTCCACGTTTTTTGCTCTATTCTTTTTTGTCTTTCTTTTTGTTTTCTTACCGTTTTTTATCTCGATTTTATTTCCCGCCACTTTTATCGCTGCTGAATTTTCTGCGGGACGAGTCCTTGCCAAATTTCTCGAAATAAATCTGACCATTTCGTGTAACGTAAAGACTCGGGGATTTATGCAATGGGTTTTATACCGCCGGCAGTATCCTCTCCCTTCACCTTTATATCATCGCAATTCAGAGGCGATTCTTTCAATGGTTACCATAAACATCCGGAAGAGTAAAGCCGAGTGAACAGTGACAAATGGCATTCGAAATTTCAGGTCTATCCCACTGGAATCGTCTCTATCCAACGGTAATGACACTAATTTCACTTTCTGCACCGACGACTAATAAATTTACTATATAGCTCCGCATCAGACGACGCATATTCGCAAACTCTGCAGTAGGTACCTACTAATTTTCACCCCAATTATTCACGATGTCGTAACGGCCGTAGACGAGCGTTTTAGTCTACAAATTTCGCAGTCTGGTTAAATTTTGACAGTACAATGATTATTACTGTAAGCTGAAAATTGAAAATCGTATTTTCGATGCTAATTGTCATAGCTGCTAGTCGTACAATTACAGGAGCATGTATTTCTAGTTTTAATAGAACCGAGATCTGAGCGATTAGCGTCGATTTGTTCGGAGTAAAATTATCACCGGTATGATATCGCGCCGTATCGTTTATACTGGCTAAAATCAATGCGATGCAACACATGGTGGATTTGGTTTCATAGCATATATAAGCGTGTCACATGCGACTATAGGTAAGCACGTAGGTATATCCGGTATCTATGTACTATGGATTTATTCCAGGTATGTACATATATACATGCAGGTATACGATTATACTTGAACCTGTACAGAGATAGTACAGAGATTATAATAAACGCGCAGGAATAGAAAATTTCAGATCACCATTTGAGTGACCAAAAAAAATCTTTTTTTTGGTTTCGGTCACTGATTCGAACGCGTTATACGTCTGAAATAAATTGTGCACTTGTCTTTCTTATATACTTCAATAATATATATATATATATAACGAATTATGTTTTTCTATTCTCTCTCTCATATTTCTATTGGATTTTATATATATGACCGGAGAATTGTGTGTCTAGTAAATGAAACGACCTTGCCAACTGTACAAAACGAGCTTAATAACGCAAACTAAAGTCTCGTGGGACTGGTAATGGGATTAATATCGCTCTTTGTAGGTAGTAGTCATACTCTTTTTCATTTTTTTTTGCCCTTATAATTCCATGCCTCAAATTGTTTCATCATTTATTAATAACGCGTCACATTCTAAGTATTGCAAGGAAATGGGATGACGAAGCGACGACTACGACGACGTTCACTGCGGGAATCTTGCTAATCTAATTTTTTTAATTCCTAATTTTTGGAACGAAATTTTCTCATTTCTTTTTTTTTTTTTTTGAGTTTTTACTTCCTGAGAAAAGAAATAATAATTTACTTCACGAGTAGGTACATACATAGGTATGTAAATTATAAATAAAGAATAAAAAAAAAAGAACAGAAAAAAAATTTGTGGGCTCTTCTGTGGATCTGAGATTTTGAAATTCTGATTTAATTTTAGGGAAAAATACGCGACGGGGGGTGAGCGAGAGGCGAGGGTTACGAGTTGATAACTGCTCCTATACCCTGCAATCAGATACATATTTTCCTCTTCAAGGATCCCTCGTGTTCTGATCAACCTGTAATTTAGGACTCGAGCGGGAATCTGATTTGTATGAATAAAAATGTAAACGATAAATCGCACGCGGTATTAAATTCCGTATCCGGAGGATCTTTGCTGAGGAAAATCAAATGGAGACAAATCTAAGAGGCAAATAACGACACGAATTAATTCAATCATTTTTATATTCCGTTTTCTCATCTATTGATGAAAAAAAATTATCTAGATAAAAAGAAAAAACCTAATTTAAAATCTGAAAGAGATAACATACATAAAGATAATTTCTGCAATGGTATAGTTTTCCGAGGGTTTACTCAAGCCGAAGAAAAAGCACTTAAGGGTTGACTGAGGCGGCCTTTTAAATATTCAATTACCGACCATTTTCTTTTTTATAACACCCTTGCGTCCAAAATCTTTTTAATTAATCTCCACCACCTCATCCAGGAATTAATAAAAAAGATAAAGAAACCCGTTTAAATCTTACCTCGCTTTTTTATAGCCCGGTCAATTTTTACCCAAGATTTTCTTGAGTCACTGTAATACGTATATAGAATCTGATATACCCCCACTTATGTGTCAAGTAGTATCTTTCGAAAAACTACCGATAACCTTGACGATCACGTAAAGTTCACTAAATTTTTTTTTTATTTTTGATTATTTAAACGAAGTTTAAAGGTTTAGGAAATTGGTAAAAATTCAAAAAAAAAAAAAAAAAAATGAGAAGAATTTTTGAATCAAACTCTAGGAACTGCAGCAAGTCCCGCTTCGTCGCACCTGCAGATCCTGATCGCTAATTCACTCCACTTAAATTACGGAATAAAAATGATCGATCGATTTTTGATATGAAAATAGAAGAAAAAAAAAAATCAAAATAACTCAATGAAAATTAATTTGACAAAATTTTTAGTTCCTGTATTTTAATATCGTTGGAATTTGAACAGGTACGGATTGATTGGCGGGTACGCGAGCACTGAGTCAGACTTTCCGTCGACGATCACCGTCGGGGAGGTCGTGCTATCACGACGCTCCGACGCACGGCGCCACCTGCTAACCGTCCCGACGCCGATAGGTATACGAGACCAGGGGTGGCCGCGGTTTCCATCCCTATGGAAATAGAATTACAATAAAAAAGAAAAAAGAAAAAGGAAAATAAACGAAGATCAATTATCGACTATTTTGCATATAAATTGGCGACGATCGTCGGTTTTTTTTTTTTCTCTTACACCCTTGTATTGTTTTTTCGATTTTTGATTAAAATTCATCTCGTATAGGTGTACCTATATAACTTGTTGCCGCAAGAAAGAAATTTCTTGTATCTTTTTTTTTTTATCAACTCCTTTCGTCGCTGTACGAGGAAACAATTTTTTGGGATGACTAAAACAAAGAAAACTGGATAAAAAAAAAAAAAAAATGTCCCAGCAGTTCATCTTCTCTTCTTATCGTCGGTTCGCCCTTTCGTTTTTCGTTTTCCGTTTTTTTTTCACATACTTGTTCTTATTTTTCTTCTTAGATATATAATTCTTTTTTGCAAAGTATAAGGAGTAAACGCTATCAAGTTTTCAACCCCAAGGGGGTTGTTTGCTTTGGGATTTACGTAGACGAGCAAACAGCTGGTCGTTGATATCTCTATACATATGTAAACAGGATAATGGATAATACCCTACACTTCCCAGAGTTCGACTAGGCGAAAAATTTCACATCTAGTCAATTTTTATCTGCCAGCGGGAATTAAGGGATGAGGGTTTTCTTTCGCCCTGAAAAGCCCCTTTTCTCTCTTCTTACCATTTATACCGCGAATATGGGCGTTCAGGAACTCGATTTTCTATTCGAAACTATCAACAGCTAGCAGCAGTTATTGCCGTTATATGTTTCGTCCCGGAGGTTGATTCAAGGAAGTTCATTCCGTTCCTTAGGCAATTTCCGGTCTGATTTTATGGTTCATCGATCGCGAGGACCTGGGTCTTTTGACTCCTGAATTTACTCCTCGAAGTTATACTCTACCAAAGATAAATTTGGTCCAGTTTAGCCCCTGGCTGTTTGGTTTACGTCGAGTACAAGATATGTGGAAACAGGAAGAATTACACTGTCGAAAGAGGACTAAACATGTAAAAAAAATTGAGGGATTCGAAAATTTTTTACGATCAATTCTATAATTTCATTATATTTGTTTGTTTCATATTCTATCGTGCGATTTACAAACTCAAAACTTGAGCCATTGCCCGCTTTTTAGACGTCATCCAAAAAGTATATTTTTCCGTTTCGTTATGGGTTTGAAAAAATTCAAATTCCTTGCCCCGCGAGGAAGGGATACCTCATACGCCCCTTTAATGGATGAATTATGTTTATGTTACATTATAACGAACAGGAACTCCGCGTTATTCCTTCGGTATATCATTTAAATATCATTTTTTTGATTCGTAATATACAAGTCTTTTGGGAGTAGGTTTATTTCGCCCTCGTCTTCGGGCTCTTTTCCGTTCATCTCCCTCACCTCCTATTAAAAATTCGGGAATTATACCCCGAAGGTATCCACCATTCCAACAATTATTTCACATCCAATTATCAAATAGATTAATTCTTCTCTCGCTGGGGGAGCTTCATTATTTATATTTTATTCTTATGAAGAAATGTTTATGCATTATACTCAGATCCCAATTTTCCAAGGCCCTTATATAGTTTTGGGGAGAAATATTCTTTCCGTAAATTCTAAAGAACTTGAATCTCCAAAAGCTCTCTCTTGCTCAATTATCATATAATAGCGATTAATTTCTTCGAATGGTTTCTTCTTACAGGGATTTATTTATCCAGAGAAATTAACCATGGATACCATGACGTCTGCTTAGTTTAATTGAGCGACAGCGAGACCGAGAAGATTAAAAGTTGCAATCGGTTTATTCACGACCCCATATAATAATTAATTACGGTTCATTTCTGCCAGGGATCAGTCATTAATTTCTTCCACTGTATACTTTCTCTTTTATACTGTCGAAGTAAAATTAATTATCAATTGATTATTACCCGGAATTAATAACCATCGATTTCTATTCTTCGTTCGTAAAGATATTCTCCAGTTTCGAGGATCTTATCGTATTTCCAATAAATTTTCTCATTTTTTTGTTTGTTTGTTTTCTCGTGATAACAGTAAGCTATCAATTCCAAATCTGTCGTAACCGTACGTTTTCAAATATTTTTCTCACAAGAAACGAAGCCAAAAAAAAAATGAAAAATGAAAAAAAGTCCGCTGCACCGCGTATTAAAAAATTTTTCCCAAATATCACCGTCGTTCTGAAAACCCTACAGTCTCTTATATTCTTATACACAGGATACCTCGCAAGCTTCCCTCCGGGCTTTCGAAATTTCAAAGCAAGAGACTGATATACGGTGCTTTTTTTTTTCTTTAGCGGTGTCAGAGATGAGAATTTTCTTGGAGGATTTATTCACCCTTTACTTTCTCTGACGTCTAAGAATTATAGTCCTCTTATCATCGCGAGGTTTCTACTAAACGGATCATCTGTTTTCATGTATAATGTTGTAAATAGATACCTAAATACACGCATCACACGCGATTCTTTTCAAGCTTTTATAAGGTCGCATGTATGCCCTGATTAAAATTCGTTTCTTCTTCATTTTTTTTTTATTTGTATTTTAAATTCCTTTTTTTATTTTACCAAATTTCCATATCAAACTCTCGCCAGTTTTATTACCGTGGTGAAAAAGTAACGACGTTTGAGGTCCCTGGCAATATATAATAAACAAATTTATACTGTCAATGCTGTAGAAAAGCTCGAAATTTTAATTTTTTATTCACAGAATTTTATCCCCAATTTTGAAATATGGTCATTTCGTGTCTATGTACAACGTTATTTTCTCTAAATTTATTACCTCACGTTGCAGTTCGATGCAATTTCGAAAAACCAGAAAAAAAACTAGAGAAACAAACAGAAAGAAAAAAAAGAAAAGAATGCTCTTTGACCCGGGAGAGATCTCATCTATTGTATGTAGTTCCTCGGGATAAAATTCTTCCTCGGTGTCGTCGTTCGCGCTTATATTAGATTTTCCTCTCTGCAAAGTAAGTAGGAAGATAGGTAGGTAGGAAGGTAGGTATAATATGGGTCTGGTCGGTGGTCCAGTCCCTCGGAATCCTCACGTGGGTGAAATAGGAAATTCTTTCACCTGTAATCTCGTACATATATCATGGTCAAATTATATACAATTAGGTGATATTGAAAGCGAAAATTTCTTCTTTTGACAGATCGAAAATTGATTTCCGAATCATTATACCGTCCCTTCCGGTTACATTATTCACGTCATATCACACAGAGCTTTTTTTTTGTATTTTTTCTTTTGCTGAAAATACCTAAAACTACAAGACTGAATGAAGAATTCTGGTCTATATGTATACATATCTGCTACGTGTACCTTATATACCTACCCCACTGAATTCGGTGAAGTAGAAATGAAAAAATAACGCTTCAATAAGCACAAGAAAACTCGGTCAAGAGTTAACGATAAAACGAATCTCGTTTTGATACTTCAACCGTCCAATGTATTTATTCGATTATCTTCACCATCTAAAATCTACATACATTCATATATCTAAAAAAATCTCAGATCATTTATATATTCCATAAAACAATACGTTTCGTATAATTATTGATTATTTTCGATTGATTAGAAGGGCTGAAAGTGTTCAGTTTTATTCGGGTAGGTTTGTATGTAGTACATACATACCTCTGTGATAAAACGTGCCCGAGGATCGAGCCTCAATAGTCTCGTTTTACTAGATTCGTAAAATTTACCGTTTCTGACTGTCGGACGTAAAATGACGTTGTAGCTTCGTGTGTACTACGTATAGTTGAATTGACTCTCCCGGAATTAGTGTCAAGTGTCAATTTATTTCTGTACAAATATAGCGGCAGTTTATTTTATATACTTATATGTATCTAAAAATTAGATAGGTACTATCTGGATCAGTGAAAAAAAATTTCTAGCCATTTATTTAGCTTCATATCGTCTAATTAAAAAAAAGAAAAAAACGTTCATCCTCAACACGATCACACTTATGTCTGGTGATTTTGTTTATTCCTAATATTTACTCGATGTCTAGCTAATCCGACCAACCCTGTCCTTACACGACGTTGAGATAGTGGCTTGAGAGTCTTCGGAAATTACTGACTCACGATGATATACCTACATCGTACGTAAATATTTCGTTGAAGCCAATATTCTCGTTCGTTGATATACAAAGCCGCACTTCATCCTTGGACTATGAAGATTTCGAGCCATGTTCAACGAAGAGGATATTTAAACCGCTTCGGTTCTCAATTTTTATCACAAAAATCCACAAGCTTTGATCCATTCTAATCTCTTGAATCAAAAGAAAAAAAAAAAAATCGAAAGTATCTGCCAATCGAATGAAAGATACTTCAAGCTCGCTTGATTCAGAAATAAAACAATTACACCCTCTACAGCAAAATTGTGTGGACATACGTTCTAAGCTCTGCTATGGTGATCATAGTCGTTAACTTAATTAAGGTACTAATTAGCATTTAATTAAGGGTTGTTTATCTTGGGATCAAAATCTGCTCGCTGATGCTACGTACTCTAATCTTCAGATATACGAGCTATATTCTCAATATTCTCTGTGTTAAACATTAACCGTGAAATTCGTTGACGAGTCTGTAATTTTCATCTTTACGTACCACGCGAGTTACGTCGTTCTCCAATTTTGAGACGTCAATTATTTTCTATCTATAATTAATCCCTGAGTAATTAGTCGAGTATCTGAAAACTTTGGGGATAATCTTACGCGTAGAATCACTCATAAATAGCAATGTTAGAAACGTATATTCTTAACGCAAGTTAAGAAGTTATTATCGTTCGACTATCGCTTCCCTTGGCACTTTGGACGCAATCCACTTTTCCATTTTCCCATAATAATTTAGTGGCGCGGTAATTGAAGGGGGAAAAAAATTCTGGAACGTGTTTTTGGTCAGTTTTATCAGTTAATCCTTATTTTCAAATTACATTGGAGCTTAGAACAGGGCAGTGGAGACCGAGAGTTTCAATTTACAATGAGTGACGTGTCAAGTTTTAAGACTTAAGGTGTGATTATCAAACTTGGAACATGGGTTTTAGCTGACGAGTTATCTGAAGTACGACTCAACTTCCTGAAACCCTTTTCAAAATTTGTGTTAAAAAATTGAGGCCCATTTATGTCGGCAGTTTGGAGTAGGCACTTATTAAAGTTTGCCAGGACTTGATACATCTGGATTTTTATATTTTGCTCAATCGTTGGTACAACTTTTGATTTCATTCCATAAATTATCAAACCGGCAATTATCGACGACAGCCAACTGAACGGTCCCAGTCGAGTCAATTGGACACTGATACCACCGAGTTGAGTAACGAAGAAAGAAAAACAACGATTTAAAATGAGTTTTTTGCAATCAAGATCAAAGGCTCTTTTCAATTACGTACACCAAAACCATCATGAAAAGTCAAGGAAGTATCAGGCTGAAATTCAGCACTCGAAAGCTCGTGTCTTTTTCATTTTCCTCGAGTCTTAAGGCTGCCAATATTTATGCCTCAGGGCATAAGGTAAAATGGGTTTTATCGCGGGTTGAAAGACAAGGATTTTCTTGTTCTTTGAGACGAAAATAAAATTGGCTAAATAAAGGGAAGGATTTTTTTTTATTTATAGGGTCATCTGCAGCCCTGAAATCTTTTACATTTTTCAAAATTGACGAGACTTATCGACAGATCTATAACGTTCATCGGTATGGCCAATGTGTTCGGGAAATATCACCGAATGCTCTTATCCCAATTACCTTAATCGAGCAGGCGTCGTATCGGGGCTGTAAGTAGGATTATAATAACCTAAAGTGATCGGTATAATCGTTAACGGAAATTCCGATATTCTGAAACCCTTCAATTGCCCGAAAAGCTCACCCTTAATTTCGTCAACCCTAAACTGCCGAAGATATTGAAATTTCCAGCCCGAAAGCTCCGGCTTACAAGCCCGCGTTTCACAAAGGTAGCCAAGTTTCTAAGCCGACCTTTGGTTGCCAGTACCTGTATTTCATTAAGGTTAGATCCCAAAACCTTGTGGGATAAGGACACGTCAAGATCAGGTAGTTCAGCTTCAACCATGTTATGCTCAATTCGTCTATTGGGGTCGACGAGGAGTACGTCTGGAACGTCGTTGTAAATTTGGTCAGCCCTATTCCTGCTCATAGATAAAACATCGTCAAATAATTACACGGGGTTGTTAATCAGTCGAAATATTTAGCCGGTTAGATATCGTTTCCAAGGGAGGAACTTCGCTCAATAATTACAATTGGAACAATGCGAATAGGCGTCTATAGATTTAGCCCTTAAAAAGTTACTTTTTACCTTCCATGAATTTTGGTATCTTCGCGATGGATTTAGAGAGTGTCGTTGGATCAATTGGAAAGTTTAAGGGCTGGTCATTTTCCTTGGGAAATTTTCCGTAGGATAACTTTTGGAATTTCTATTATTCACAAGATTTTAGAAGACATACGGTATTTTTCATGGCCAGAATTTATTCCCGTTTCTTTCTTTTTCTACAAAACTTGGCATAACTTTTGCAGTTTTTATTTCATCAAAAAGTCCGAAAGTCTTGTTCTGGAGGATTGTCACAAGAAAAAAACAAGCCCTTAAACAAATTTATCGGTCCACCGATAGTGAAGTGATGAGATTTAGAAGTTGGTCTGCTGATTAGGGAGCCAACTAAGTCCCTCGAGATACTTATAAGATAAAATTCGGGATAAATATGGTTTGTTAATTCTCTTGAGATGAACTACAAAGTAAAAAAAAAAAAAACGAAACAAAAAATTATCCAAAATTAAACCCACATCAAATTGTTGTCTTTTGTAATCGCCTCGATGTCTTCAAGCGGGTTTTCTCGTCCCTGGGGGAAATTAGAATCTCTTTACCTTCGAATTCCTGTGGGTAAAGGAAAAAGGGAAAAAGAAAAAGGGGGAAAAAAAATGAAAAATATGTATATTAAATTTACTTGCAGTTCCGGCGGGTATTGCCGTCCTTTTATCTCAGCTCTCACCCCTAACACACGATCTTCAAAATTGCCCTTATAATTCCTCTCCACGATGTTACGAAAATTCTCTAGACCTGTCAAAAGGTTATTGAAAATTATATGGATCAATTTTTCGATCGATTTCGCGGTCAAAATTTCGATTATAATTTTCAATTACCATTATCTGACTGTCCGATAGTCACTGTATAGTCAACAACAAATTGATACTGTATTTTCTTATTGCTTTCATATTTCTCATCTATTTCAAATAATTATTCAACCGATTTTTATCTCTCTCGAATATCTGTAAGGCCACAAATCAATACAATACACCGATACAGAATTAATCTCTCTCGTTGCTCTTAAGCTCAATTAATTAATTGATGAACAGATGTCATTCACCTTTATTATAATTTCTGCATAATTAATTTATTATAATTCCCGTATTAAGTATTGACTAAGTTATAAATTAATTATTCAACTGTACTGCGACGACTACTTCGGAGAACTTTTTCCTTTATTGAAAATAATTGTACTGCTGCAGTTACCGAATGGGTAATAAAACCGAAACCCCCAAGGCTACTGTGCAGGTAGATATCAGTGGGACCATCCGAGGTTTACACATTAGTTTTTATGGCTGATCTTCTGTCACAAAGGTACGAGATATAGGGTAATAAAAATCAGATCGAGACCAGGGCCAGTTAACGACCGTACTCGAAATGCTCCATTCAACGCGGGAACTAACTATAAGCGAAAAACGATTTATGAAACGAGATATATGAGGTTCTCGGGAAAATAATACAATATAGGTGAAAAAGAACTTCGGAGAGATAAAATATTTATCTATGAACCAGAATTTTGAATTGGCATTGTAATTGAAGCTCGTTAATTCTGTCTGCGGATAATTAAAATTTTTCACAGCTAGACGAGGTCATTTGAAGGTAAAAATTTTTTTTTTGTTGATAAAAAATAGATTCGATACGTTTTTTGTTTCATAAAAAAATTTGTGTGAGTCTCTAATTTTAGCTCGTGATGTATTTTTTGCAAACAACGACTGTCGAGATAAGGAGATAACGATCGAGGAATGAAAATTGATCGAACATTTTAATAGCGTGTATAATTACGAATTTTTAAAGACTCATTTGTATCCTCGCTGAAAGATCAGACATCGATCAAACACGGATTACCAAAGTAGCGCCGGTGTATAACGGGAAAAAGTGGGCCAGGCGCAAACCGTCAGTGCGTATGAATAAATACCTGGATAGTGCTAGTTGATCGATTTTCAACCACAAAGTTGTTCTATATTTAGAAAAAATTATGCCCAACAAGGTGTATATAGTGTATCTATGTATGTATGTATGTATGTACATACATAAATATTGTATACCGGTCGTTACCCACAAGGCAAGAGAGTGTACCTATTAGGTACGGAAGAATTAACACGGTGGGGTCAAGCCAGGACAAAATAAAATGAACACAAAAAAAAATGAGAAAAAAAATAAAATAAAATAACAGGAAATTACTATAATATTAGAATTTATAACCCAACGTAATAAAACTGTGTAAAATAATCCAAGGTTTTCTTTATACTCAAAAAATTTGAATAGCTATCAGCTTTTCCTATACGATATTAAGAATCGCTGCTGTCAAGACATTTAACTTTTTTTTTTCTCATACAGGTACACACTTAGCTAACGTATACGTATGAAGTTACATACGATTAGTCAAACTGATGTATGAATCCTTTGAATTATAGTTAAAGAAAAATTCTGGGTGGAAATATATGGCATGTATGAATTTTTCAAATTCTCAATTCAATATATCTCACTGCGCGTGTAATATCTTCCATACATCTACGGTGAATTACATACATATAGGTATACCTGTATATTACATCTCGTATAATTCTCCCAAGTTTATAAATTCCTCAAGGAGTTCAGGTAAATTAATATCACGTGAATTTTTTTTGCACAGGTATACCTATAAGTATGTTTTGTGTGTATGTAAAGTTCCAGTCGTGGCTTTCTTGCGGGGGATAATTTGTTTCGTCGAATTATAATAAGTGGAAGTATTTGTTTGAAAAATGTATACTGTATCATCTCCGGTATAATTTATATCAATTTTTCAACGTACCGTTCCTAAGATATATACATGTAGGTAAAATAAGAATATAAATATCTCTCTTTGAAGTGTTGAATACTGTGAAATATGCATACCTACATTATAAATACACCCACGCAATTTGCTTATAATGTATATCGTACGAAATGAAACGATAAACGAAATGAAACGTAACGAACTCATGATAATATGTAGCGATAAAAGCGCGCATATAAGGTCCGATAAAGAGTACAAGTATATTCAAACGATAGAAAAGTAAAATAGTCAGAAGGTATATGTATTACGAGAAACTTAATAATAAACAGATATTTTATATTATTAATTTATAAAGTGTCTAGATGAGCCATGAATTCTTTCAGATTTTTCATTCGACATCGAAGCATCGATATTCAATTTTATATAGCCCGGGAAGTGTCGACGCGTTTTCCAAAAGACTGAAAACACGAAAAACACGTTTTTTCGGAGCGTAAGTTCAGACGCCTCTCACGCCGACGCTATTGACGATGGACACATGACCTTGCGGACTTTTTTGTGGGAAATTTTGTGCTCTACAAGATTGGTCCTATACAATTTTTCGCTATCTTCGACGGTTCTTTTGAATTTCCAACGCGTTTTAAAACATCTCTCTCTCTCTCTCTCTCTCTCTCTCTCTCTCTCTCTCTCTCTCTCTCTCTCTCTCTCTCTCTCTCTCTCCTCGTTCATTAGTTTTTGTCAATGAAACGAAAAACGCTGTATACCTACGTAAAAAGTCGGTAAAGAAGGACTGCTGCATGCCACTTATAATACGGTGTATAGAAATAGAATAATTTTGTACTTGTCCGCCGTTAGAACGATTTATCATACCTATACGTATGTATACAAACTATTATATTCTCTTCTACATATTTCTTTTTTCTTTTTATTTTCCAGTCCATTGTGTTTCTGTGTCTACATGTTTTTCATTTACAAATTACACATCATACATAATCTATACGTATACGACTTTAGTATCACGATAAATGGATCGATTTTAATAACGAACCAACAATTGTTTTACCACTTTTTTTTCGTTTTTTAATATCATTGTTTATTGTTTTTTCTGTTGTTTTTCTTATATTTTATACTCGATAATAACTCATTCTTTTTATTTGAAATTTTTTGTTCCTGTCATTTCAACGGTTATTTAATCAATCGCGGAGGCCCAGGAATAACGATAACAAATTCTATTCGATTCCAAAAAAATTTCTGCATATAGGTGTACCGTTATTATTACGTTATATGTGATCGTCGGTACTCAGTCGGTATGCAAAATAAAATATGACTCATGCCTTCAATAATTATAATATTAATAATAATAATAATAATAATAATAATAATAATAATAATAATAATAATAATAATAATAATAATAATATTGATATTTCAATAATTATTTGTTCATTCTGCGTTTACTTATATCTTTATATTGTAATCGTACATTATCGTGTGATTATATGACGTAACAGAGTATCATAGATTATTGAAATTTTTTTTATAATATTATATCTAGAAAATTTTGATATAAATTAAATAGTCTATCATTATTGTTCACACTAGAGTTTATAGATAATTATAATTTTTCTACCCATATATTGTCCCTTTGGCGCAGAGGATAGCGCGTTGGACTTCTAATCCAAAGGTCGCGGGTTCGATCCCCGCAAGGGATGGTGATTCTATTTTAACATCGTTTGATTATCTTTTACATTTTTTTTTTTTCTGCCGAAATATATAAAAAAAATTTCCCAGTTTTTTTTGACCAGTCGACGAGTTTTGTGGCTTAAAATTGTGGTTTTTATAATGCTAAAAGAATGAAAAAAAAAAATTGAAGCAAAAAAAAAACTATTTGCACTCATAGAACTGTCTAGTTTCGAAAACTCTCGAATCTCACGAACGACAAGAATAGTTTATTTCAAAATGTGAATCAAATTCGTATATTAAGTTGTTTTTGCTTATGCAAAAAAAAGAAGAAGAAGAAACAGAATTAGAAAAGTAATAAAAAATAAATAAAAATAGAAGAATGAGGTAAAAGTTTGATACATATGTATAACACGCTATATGTTATGAATTATATATTATAAATTATATGTATACGTAAGGTTCAGAGACCCGACTATATGAACGAGTAAACAAATTATTCCTTAGCTCGCGCGGGTCCACCCAACGTGACTCCCTACCTGATATTATGGGCCCCAAACTTGGGCCTGAAGAATTCGCCCTTCACCTTTCGTTGGGCTTTCCCCCTCTTTCCACTATCCCTACCAATATCAACTGGAATATAAAAAGAGAGAAAAATCGAGTAGAGAGATCGATCTAGGTATATACCTATATGTATACCTACACATATAGGTATACGAAACGGTTGAACCGTAAGGTGTTATTATCGATAGTTGATATCCCATTTGCTATGACTATACATGAAATTTTTATATTGTAGGCACCTAGGTACGAGGAGGTTCTGTATTCCATTTCTTTTCTGGTAAATATATATATATATATATATATATACACGAGTAGGGTCGATAAATAATTTATAATGTGTCTATACCTTTATAGCTCAGAGTCTGAAAGACGTATGTACATTATACCATAGAAATAGGAAAGTTATAGCCTTATTTAGAATTACAGGTAACTATTATAGCGTTTGATGGTCCCCGATTTTCTATAGCTGCACAATTTACACGAGAAGTAAAACAAGATCTAGGTGCAGCAGGTATATGTATATGTACTTATTTACTCGCAGCTGTTACGAATGTAAAACTATATACGATCCGTTACGAACTTAATTTAATATATAATGTATAACGTAGGTATATGTGATTTATAGGAGTAATTTAACGACTGTAGAAATTAGTAATCAATCTTATACCGCATATGCTGTTTAATATAAGAAGAATACTTTTATATACACTTATGACTATCAGCACGCGAACCTCGTTACAATATTTTAAACGAGTGAGAAAGAATTGAGACAGAATAAAAATGAATAAGAAGAAATGATCTCGTTTTATTTTTCCTATATCTGCGAGCTGTGGTCATAAATCGTTTGAATGGTATATTTCGAGAATTGTAATAAGAGAAAATATATAAAAAAATAAATTGCAAAAATTCAATTGAAATGAAAAAGAGAAAAAACTGTACTTTTTTTCTATCTTGAGTCTTAGCAAAGTTTTGAGCAAAATTTTAGGATGGGCGTTTTTATACTCCCTTATACGTGAAGTGAAATTTGTTTTAATATTTATGCCAAATTTTTGAACGAAATAAGTATGAAATTAAAAAAAAAATAGGGTGGACTTAAATACGAATATGGCTTTCCAGAATACAAAAATTTTTTCTCCTTCTCTTTGAAAAATGTATTATTTTACTAATTCATACCGTAAAATATTATCATTTTATATATTTATGCCTTACGCGGTTTAAGCTCGCACTCCTGTTATTATTTTATTCACCGAGCAAAAGGGAGCGAGAATTTCACTTCTATTACAAGGGGTAAAAAAAGGGGCCAGAAGGGGCGTCGATGAAACGACTATAACAGGATGGAGTTGGAACCCTTGTGTCCAACTTCAAACGCAGCTGCATTTTTTTTGTTATAAATTTTCTTTTTTTTTTTGTTTACCCTGTGGTGTTTGTATAGTGTAATTTCTCGCCTTTTGACACTCGAGCTATATACGTATAATATACATGTGTATATTTATATATGGATATGTGTGACTTTATGGTTTATTATTTTATTCAAAAAAAAAAAATCTGTATAATAAATAATCAGATATACGAGGGTGAAAAATTTCATCGTGAGATATAATGGATCTCATCCCATCGAATAAAAGCCTTATAAAATTGATATCCGGAAATCGGTTCGACTTTCTTTTCCTCTTCTTTTTTTCTTCGGTTTTTTTTTTTTTTTTGATTTTTTTCTTGTTCTTTCTTTTCATTTACATTTTTTGGTCGTATTCGGTTACCGAACTTGAGCAACTGCTTGTATCGTAATATTATTGCGACATTGATCCCCCCGTATATATATGGACCTATATATGTGTTTATATACATATACCTACGTAGTATGTATATACGATCCGGACGTATCGAGTTGTACCGTGATTGGAGCCGGACACACATTTTTTTATTTATTCTCTTTTCCTTATTCCAAGATTGTTAAGAGGAAGGTTATCTATATTACGCATACCGAAAGAGACAGATATTGGCTTCCGTCGTTCACCATACTTATTTATGATTTACTGTACATAATCATGATCCCATGAGATTTCAAAATTAGTATAGGTCTATCTTTACCACCAATAATACGAAATGTAATTATTTAAAATTCCTTTCCCATTTTATTTCTATACATTCGCTTCAAATTTCCAAAAAACAGAAAAAAAATAATAATAATTATAATTTCACATTCATTTTCTCTCGGACTTCTATAACGGTTCGGAATCTCGATCGTCATTCCAGAGTTCGCCTACATTATCCTGTCTGTAATAATTAAATTTCATATCATGATATATCGGTTTTATCTTTTTCCATTTATTTTCCATTTTTTTTCTCTTTTTTTTTTGAAAGACGGACTTTTTAAAACCGGGCTTTACGGCACGCGCGTAGGTAGGGTATATACCTGGTGGCCTGTTCACGAACCTTTCCTCGGCGGGATTAGTTCAAAGAGTTGGGGAGCCCCTCTCCGCCCAAGCCCGCAGGATCGCGAGGGTCGGGTTAGTACGATCTGATCCGTAGCCGAGTAAACATTCCATGTATTGTCTGTCGTGTTCTAAACGCGTGGGTTCTGTTATTTTAGTCAAAGAGTTAATTTTTTTTTCTTTCGAAAAGTTTCGACATCGATCGATTTACCCTAAAACTCGAGATACAATTTACACCTGTCGTCCTAAAGAAACTCTGTACCGCATGCCCGATCGTTAGATCTAAGTGAGTTGATAGTGTCCATACCCAATTTTTTTTTTTTTCTTTTCTTTTTCTCTGTGAATTAATTCTATCGAATTGCCAAAAGTGATACAAGGGATTATTTGACATCGTTCAACTAAGGTAAGAGAAAAATTAATTGATCTAAATACTGCCTGTAAACTTTGGAAATATCAAGTTTTTTACTGCACCTCGTACAGAGTTCGGTCAAGTTGACAAAAATCAGATTTTTTTTTTTATTCAAATCATATTTTTCACCGTTCCATTGGTTTCATTCATCACAGTTTGCAATCAATGCCCGATCTTGAGTGATTGTCTTTTGATCTATTCTTTTCCTTTTTTTTTTTTTTTTTTTTCTTCCAGAAAAAAAGTGGTCGAAAAAAACTTGTCACCGGACTCTGTACGTGGATCGGGGATATTGGGATGACGAGCTCGCGGGGTATGAGGACGAAAATCGTCAGTTCAGTCGTAGCGAAAAGTCGAGTTAATATTCGCGAATCGAAGTACGACGACCTGAGGCAACTGGAGGCCGCGATCCGCGAAGCGTACGTAGCCAAGGAGCTAAAAGCCCAGATAGTAGAAGCTGAAGCTGGGCGAGTAGCGGCCCAAGCTCGAGAGCGGCTCAGAAATGACATTTTAAAACGCGCGGGAGAAGAGACCGCGAGAATAATCGCTGAAGAAAATCGGGCTAAAAAAACGGCGAAGATAAGCTACGGGATCGAACTACAGAGCGTTATCAATTCCAGGAAAAAAGACCGGGATTTAGCCGCGGAAATTGAACGGAGAGAGCGCATGATCGTCGAGGAAGTTTCCAGGGTTATCGAGGATACCGAAGAGGCGAGAAAGGCGAACGAAAAGCTCGAATTAGCCGATAGAATTTCACGCGAGTTGAGAATATTTCAAGAAGTGAAAGAAATCCGGCTTCAAAAGGAGGCGGAGGTCGTAGAGGCGGCAAGAAAACGGGACCTGAGATACCTAGAGGAGATCGAGATGAGAATTGAGAAGTTAAAAAAGGCGAAAAAGGAACAGGAAAAGGCGAGAGAATCCGTGATAGAAATGGTATCAAAAAGCCTCCTAGAGTCGCGGGAAAAGAGGATGAAAATTGATGCGATAATCGCGGACCTCGTTGCGGAGGAGAAACTGTTCGAAGAGGAAGTAAAACTTCGGGAAGAAAAAGAGAGGCGTAAATTAGCGAGGGAAGAGGCTGCGGCCGATATGGAAAGGCACCGAATTATAATCGAGGAACGTAGACTGCGCCACGCGATTGAAGAGGAAGAATTTGCGGCTGCGGTTATGCGGAAGGTCTTGGAAGACTGTAGAATCGAAAGACTGACCGTAGAAGCCAGGAGGAGAAATCAAATCGAATACCGAAAAGCCCTGGATGAAATAATCGATGAACGGAGGGCGAGACGGGCTCAAGAAATGATTAAACTCGAAGAATCTCTTCGTCTCGAAAGAAAACGTGGCGAGGATTTCCGGAAACGCGTCAAAGAGATGCGCGAAAAGCTTATCATAAAACACGCCGGAAATATCGCTGAGTTTATTTCAAGAGAGGCTCTTAGTGCCGATGAGAGGGCGGTCATCGTTAGGCTAGTTGATAACGATAATTTCGATGATCGAATCATCGAGAAATAGTTCCTCAAAATTTTCAATGCCTAAACTTATCGCGAAAGTGAAAAAAATGTATTTTATGTAATTGCTTTGAAAGACGGGGGTGTGAGATTTCATGTACGTGGTAATTAACTATATCATAAATGTATATTTAATTCATATCCTGTATCGAAAGGCATGTATATATATAACCCCCGAGGGAGGTATATAAGCTATAACCCCGGTCAAAAAACAAAAAATCGTCAAAGAAGTTACGTAACTGGTTAATCTTCTCCGGGGGAACCAGTCTGTTGGAAATATTACGAATGTATCATCGCCTCGATCTGCAGCACCGCCCGCAACGCCGAGACAAATTGATTTAAACTTCACCGCTTCAGTCGTAAGCGTGAAAGAGAATTATTGCATTTTTTAATCGGCATATAATTTTAGCTGCAGAACATTTGCATGATTATACTAAGGCGATGAATTGACTTAGTTTAACGTTCGCAGCCGATTCGTAACCATTGTCAATGTCAATCGTTAAAACTATAACAAAAAATAAATGAAAAAATAAAAATTTCGAATCAGAATTTTAGCTAGATTGTTCATTTTACTGTAAGTCGACGGTGAGGGTGTGGAGAACAGTCCGTAGTCGTTAAACTTCCGACTTGTTGCACCTGTCGACAGGTGTGGGTCTACACGTCAACGTTTCAACGTCTCAACGGTCACGGCATGTTCAAAACGATCCACAAAGATTCGGCCATTCGAAAGATGCAGGAGAAGAATTTTCTCGTATGGGTTAAGCATATACTGCATATCTATATACCATATAAATACGTATTTCTTTTTTCGAAAATCTGTAGACATTTTCATAGACATTCTATAGTTCACTTATA
Source organism: Macrophya alboannulata (assembly GCA_949628255.1). Lineage (NCBI taxonomy): Eukaryota > Metazoa > Arthropoda > Insecta > Hymenoptera > Tenthredinidae > Macrophya > Macrophya alboannulata. Next base: position 6,415,678 of record OX451212.1, on the reverse strand, counting down.
CCGATGTCAATCGTTTCTTACGCAAATATGGGTTCACATATTTATACCATTGGATGTACGGTGTTTGAAGAGATAAGAGATCAGCGAACCGGCTGCTTTGGATTAACGATCACCGCTTATCTGCATTTTAAGTTTTGAATATTTATTGCTAGTCTGTCGCGCACCTGTCGAGCAGACGTAGAATGGTTAGTAACTCGAAGAAGAAATAATTAGCAATTATTTTAATCAGCCAATTTTTAACCCTTCATACGCGACGTGTACAGACTGTATGCTATTTTTATCAACGACGGTGTAATTAGCGGGAATACGATGATTTTATCGTTACATTATTAACCCGTTATTACATGTAAATGTAATCAACTCTGTTAGTTTGTATAGGCAATTATTTATTAATGAAGGTAATTCTTTGTCAGGCTCGTTTAATGTTACACTACCGTGGTCGTATTCTCATGTACTACATATGCATATACCCACATATAAGAGAGATGTGAGGATATCAGGACGTGCGATGTGGACGTAATTAGTTGATCCGAATTCCTAGAATAATTGAAACTGTATAGAAAAAGAGTGATAGAACGTTGACGTCAAACGGCTAATATTTCTGATCTGTAGAAAATGGGTTTTGGTTAGAAATGTTTTTGGATATTTTTAGCCAAACTCCAATCTCCGGAAAATGAAATCGGTTGCGGGTCTCGTGGCGAAGTGGATTTTGCGACTTCTCACATAGAGAAATTCTGAAGGTATCCACTGTCTTCACGATAGCCATTTTCATCTGTTGCTCAGCAAACCGCAAGCCTGCGAAAAGTATCGTTGATTTTATTTTATCCTCCAGAAGGGTATGTCATGAATTTCCACAATTCGTAACGAGAATTCTTAACCTATGCAAACTCTGGGTCCACCTCCGAATGGAATGTAAGCAAAAGCCGGTCTCTGGCTTTTGGCTTCCTCGGTGAACCTGTCCGGGTCAAACTTTTTCGGATCGGGGTAGTATTCTGGGTCATGGTGTAGGGCGTAGATTGGGATGATACAAATTGACCCTGTTGGCAGTTCCACGTCAGTGTCTGGGATCCGGTAAGGCTTGACAGACTTTCGCTCAATGTGTGGTACGATTGGATATTTTCTCAAGGTTTCTGGAACGGTAAAATATGACGAGTTTGTCTACACCGTTGTATTCTTTATTTTTAACCAAGATTGAATCGCTATTGGCACCTTGAATGACCATGTCGAGGTACTTCATGTTCTTCAGACCGTTCCACGAAATTTTGCCATTATTCTCGTTCTTTATCCGATGCACTTCTTCTCGTAACCGATCCTGGATATCCTCATTGACAGCTAGCTCGTGGAGACAGTAGCTGACCGTCGATGAGCTGGTCTCAGAACCAGCGGCAAAAAAAACGAAGGCTTGTGCGGTGAGGAATTTCACGTTGAAATCTGAAAGAAATCGATGGAGGAGTTGGCATTCTACAAATATTGAAGGCTTTCGTTGAATCGTAGTCGAGATCGGACTCACCCACTTCATCTTCCCCTAGCGACTCGTCAGTATTTTTCAAACTCCTCAGAACGTCCATAAAATCGTCCCTCTGGATGTTGTTGATATCCCTGTACTGAAAAGTCTCCCCAAATACCGTGAGGAAAAATTTCGTGACCTCTAGCGGTATTGCAGAAAGTTTTAACAACTTGTACAACCATGGAAAACCGTTTTGGAGCATGTCAGCTATCTGTTTTTGGAATGACGATTCGAAGATCTTCCTACCCATCCTACGGAATACAGCATCTTCATCATTCAGCGAATTCATCTGAATGCCAAAAGCACAGGAGCCGATTACGTCAGTGGTGAACTTGGCGTTCATTTCCCTGGCCTCGACAGGTTCGCCGCTCGTTGCAATGGCATCTAGGTACTTCTCAAAATTCTCGCCGCACTCTAATAGGAGGTAGTGCATCTGCTTAAGTTTCACCGAGGTGAAGGTCGGCGTCATTTTCTTCCTCATCGCTTTCCATTTCTTTCCATCGAGGTTGGCGAGGTGCTGGCTGAGCGGATCAGTGTCGGAATTAACGGTCATTCCGCGGTTTGGCCACGTTCCGAAGTCTTTCACAAATATTTCGCGCAGTAGGTTTGGGTCGACGATGAATAACTTCGGCCTGAAGAACTCCCAGACTCCACCGAATCGTTTCCCCTTGAACCCGCCATACAAGTCTGACACTACTTGCCCCAGGAACGTCTTCCCCGTCACGAAGTCCCCGAAGCTACCGTAAAAGAAGTGTGGCTTTATAAACGGGACATTTTTTCTTTCCCAGAATAAGAACTGGCGTCTAATACACAAGTAGACGACGATCAGTACACCCATCAGCACGATCGACACGTTGATCGCACCGTAGATCCACATTTTTACGCATCGACCGAATCAGACGTTTTATAATTTGCTGCACTCGCCGGTTTCAAGCTCCACAAAAGACCTTGGAATTCGAACTATCAACGAAGGAATCAGACTGCTGCTATATAGAAGAGAAGATATACCTATATGATCTGTAGTGCTGACAATGAGCTATGAACTTATTTTAAATCATAATTATTTTTCTACTATTTTTATAATTGAAGATCTACTCACCATGCACTTTCAGCCGTACGTTTTCACACTTGGATATCGCATGTGTGACTAAAGAAAATTTTTAACTCATGTCATGGTGAAACTGTTTATTATACAATAACAATATTTTCTACTAAGCTATAACGGTAAGTAGATAAATTTGTAAGCATTCGATACGACTGGATAGCTTTCAATGAGAATGCCTTGCAATTTACACCTGCTTTTGATATATGAAGTGCAGTTGGTCCTTGTAAAGTGGGCAGTTCAACATGCAACCGTTATCTACTGCCCTTCGTGGCTCGGCCATGACAAGCTGCACATTCGGTACTTTATATTTTTATCAATTATTGTCGGTTATGTTTGTAGTGACTCTATCGTTCGTGTGCTTTACATTCATAACTCAAATTTCAATGCAATAATCAATTTTAATACTAAAACTCGAATACATTCAGGCCCTCCCAACGATAGAAACTTGAAGAGAAAAAAGTAGGATCTCATTGTCAAAAGCCAAAGTTATGTTCCAGCTTCATTGCCGCACGATGGTAAACGTGTCACCCCATGCCAGATAATTTTCGGGAATCTTCTGAGTAGGCAATGACTGGAAATTTCATAAGTATATCTTGAATTTGAATTTAAACTTCAGGTATACATAGGTAGTATATTAATTGTAATTAAATTACACATTAGTGCTGAAAAATCGTTCCATAGGAACGACTTTTAGTCGACGATTACGTGACGGGATATTTTCAGCCAAATTCCACGCTCCGGATAAAGGAGTGGGCTACCGACTCTGAACCGGAGTGGATTTTGGGACGTTTCGGAAAGAGAGACCTTAAAATTATCCATTATCTTGACGAGAGCCATCTTCGTCTGTTGTTCGGCAAACCGCATGCCTGTGAAAATGGAAATTCATTTGATTTTTATCCATCATCTTCCGAGTGTTCGCAATTTCTAATGACAATTATTTACCTATGCAAATTCTCGGTCCACCACCAAATGGAATGTAAGCCAAAGCTGGTCTCTGGCTCTTAGCTTCCTCGGTAAACCTCTCTGGGTCAAACTTTTCAGGGTCGGGATAGTACTCCGGGTCATGGTGAAGGGGGTAGATGGGAATGATGGCTTTTATCCCAGCTGGCAGCACTACGTCCGTGTCTGGTATTTGGTAAGGCCTAACCGACACTCGCTGAACCTGTGTGGCGATCGGATATTTTCTCAAAGTTTCTGTAAAGGGGAAAAATGCCGGGATGAATTTTCATCACGAAGTGATGATCTTCAAGTCTCGAGATACTTCATCTCTAATGAACTGGGTGCGTCAGCAAAGATTGAAACAATCCACACCTCGAAGGACCATGTCGAGGTACTTCATGTTCTTCAGACCATCCCATGAGATTTCTCCATTACTCGCTGCCTTTGTCTGATGTACTTCTTGTCGGAGCCGCTCCTGGATGTCCTGATTGACAGACAGCTCATGGAGGGCATAGCTGATAGTCATAGAGCTGGTCTCAAAACCAGCGCCAAAAAAAACCAAGGCTTGCGCGGCCAGGAGATTGTCATTAAATTCTGAAAGTAATTGATAAAGGATTCAGAGCATTTCTACGGAAGTTGAAGAGTTTCGTTGATTCGTAATCGAGATTGGACTCACCCACTTCATCTTCGCCTAAAGGTTCGCCAGTGTTTTTTAAATTCCTGAGAAGGTCCATAAAATCGTGTCTTTGAACGTGATTTTTTTCACGATATTCAAACGTCTCGCTGACTATTTTGATGAAAAAATCGCTAACCTCCGGTGATATTGTAGAAAGTTTCAACAACCTGAACAACCATGGAAAACTATTTTGCAGCAACGGAGTTATCCGTTGTGCAGCTGCAAATGCGAACATTTTTTTTCCCATCTTACGGAAAAGTGCATCCTCGTTGTTTAGCGAGTTCATTTGAATTCCGAAGACACAAGAGCCTATCACGTCAGTGGTAAACTTGGCGGCCATATCCGCGGCATCGACTGGCTTTTCCTCTGTCGCCACAGCGTCCAGGTACTTTTCAAAGTCTTTGCCACACTCTAACAGCAGATAGTGCATATGCTTAAGTTTAGCCGAGGTGAAGGTCGGCGTCAGTTTCGATCTGACCGCCTTCCATTTTTTGCCGTCGAGACTGGCTAGGTGTTCTGCCAGCGGATCGACATCTGCATTAACGGTCAGTCCTCGGCCCGACCACGTGCCAAAGTCCTTGACCAAAATGTCCCGGACCAGGTCTGGGTCGACGACGAATAGCTTAGGCGAGAACAACTCCCATACCCCGCCGAATCTTTCGCCTTTAAAACCGTTGTACAAGCCTACCAGTACTTCATCCATGGAGGCTTTTTTGGTAACGAAATCACCAATGTTTCCATAAACGAGGTGTGGTTTTTTAAACTGAACACCCCGCCTGGCCCAAAACGAGAGGTGTCTATTGTATAAATAATACACGAGGGTCACCAGACCCACAAGTATCACCCACACTTCAAAGATCCACATTTTAAGTGATCAAATCGCACACGTTATTTTTAATTCGCGTATTTCAAACGGGAGCTAGACCGTAGTCAACTTTAGCGCCGCGCACTGCGCATAAGACTGATCTGTCAATGAAGTAAGCTAGCATAAATGTTGATATAGTATGTATAGATAAAAATTTTTTTGACTCGTCATGATGAAACGGCAATCTTTGTGTAATGAGAAATTGATAGCTGGACGGAGAGATTATTTCTCAACCACAAATACGCACGCTGTTAACTGTTGTTCAACAGCTATATTCAACTTCGTCGATTACGATCATCCAGTTTATCTACTACTCCTATCTTCTAATATCGTACGACTATTTACGCTCATTTATAACTTGGATACTTTTGAGTTGATGATATCACTATTTGCCAACGATATCCGGATTAGATAACAACTTGTTGATCTGCAAGAAATAGCCACGCTCACTGTATGGTACACTCTGTCACTCGCTTATGCCAACTATCGATATGCAAATCTCCGCATTGGCACGCAAAAGATAGTTCTATACTCCGACCCGAACCAGTATGCGTCTGCTTGGTTAGCAGCCTTCGATTACCACATAGGAAAATAGTAATTGCGGTAATACAACGGGACCGGTTTGGTAAGCAGTAAAGTGACTCATCAAGCGAAACTGAGTTCCTACGATAAGTATTCTGTCAATGAAGAGCCTTGGAAAATATCATTAGAGGAAGATGTTTACCGTGTCGATGAGTTATTTTTACTACAGCAGCAAAACCTTATTTGCTAGTATTGGATTCGCAATCTAATCCTAGGTAATTATGTTATCCGAACAGATTCATATGGTTCAAGAAATATCTTCAAGGGTATGCAATATTTTTTTTTTTTTACGTCACATGATTCACTGATTTGAAAATTTTGTTATACTTGCGGGACTTATAAGATTGAAATATAATCAATATGACATCATTTCTTATTATGATGACTGTACAAATTTCTCAGTTGGGTGATAATTGGTTCGCCTATCTATATTTGAATCTTCTTTCTGTTTCCGAACCTCGATGACTTTTACTAAAATCAGTTTTTCCGAATGCTAAAAATCGATAAACAAAATGAGTAAAAATAAAAACTATCTTCTCACACTATATATTCGGTAGAAATAAGACAAAAGATTGAATATTGGGACACTCTTCTGCAGCGTGACATTTGATTGCGTGTAGCCATATGTCATTTCGGAGTGAGTTAAGTCAGGAGTATAATACCGGTTCAAACCACTTCCGGTTTTCTCGCACCGCCGAAACAGAAGGCACGTATGACTCTCTGCAAACGGGAACGAGGACTCTGTACAGTCAAGGGGTCCGTGCTAACCCTTTATTTGATTGAAAAAAAAAAAAATAGAATAATGGGCGTTCATTGCAAAGGTTTGCTGTCAAGTATCAACCCTACGTAGTCCAACCCTTCGCTTAATCATTCATTTTTCCTTTTCACGTCCTACGAGGCTCCCTCCGCAGGTAGAAATCACTGGCATCGTATATGCAGCTTCGTGAAATCGTAACGATCATTACAATACTCGGGATCACAATACACGCCATCAACATCAAACACGTATAAACCAATGCAGTCTAAACTAAGGGGCGTGAAATACCCGAAATTTATGAATGCAGGTCAATCAGTATAGGACTGCATGCACAGATTGTAGGAGAAATTCGTTGAATCTCTTTGAGAGCCGTGTGCTACCTGAAATCTCATCGAACTCTCTCATGCTAAAAAAAAACTTTGTATGAGGTAAAAGCTGCGCACGCTGAAGAAAAAAGAATTTCATTATGCGAGCTTTGCATCATGTTTTCTGAACTCGACCTACACCACTTCATTTTTATGGAGCTCGATTATTAAAATACATAGTAGGAAAAAAAAGGTTTCACATTTTCTAGAGCAGAATATTCACTAGCTTAACTAGGTTACTTTCGGCTCAATCAAAAGGATTTTAAATTTCATGAAATAATTATTCAAACATATACAATCCGATGATTCTGCGACATATATAAAGGATGTGAGATTCTTACTGGAATTTGAAGTGTACTAATTTAGTTGGACAAGTTTTTAGTTATGCGAATCCAAATTCCACCCTTGGGAGCAAGTAATATGAATTTTGGGTCATGTGTCAGGGGATTTTGCGATTTTTCAGTAGGCAAAATCTTGAAGTTGTCGACCAGCTTGACGAGAGCCATTTTCGTCTGCTGTTCTGCAAATCGCAAACCTAGAAAATAATCAGGGTCACTTATTTTCATATGGCAGAAACTTTCGATCCCACGGAAAAAAATAGGGCCAGATAATCATATAAATCATAAATCTAAAAAGCACAATTTTTGATTATTAACGAAATGGGTTACCTATGCAAACTCTGGGTCCACCTCCAAACGGAAGGTACACAAAACCCGGTCGTTGACTCTTGGATTCATCGGTGAACCTTTCCGGGTCAAACTTTTCCGGGTCAGGGTAGTAGTCCGGGTCATGATGGAGGGCGTAGATGGGGACGATAAACTCCGTCCCTGGGGCTAACTCCACGTTTGTGTCTGGGATCCGATATGACTGAATGCAAGTTCGCCCAACGATTGGAACGGGAGGATATTTTCTCAGAGTTTCTGAAAATGTTTTAAAGTTAGAAGACTCTTCACTTCCACAAGCTCACGATTAATCGGATCTGCACCTTGCACTATCATGTCGAGATACTTCATGGTGTTCAGGGCATCCCACGTGATTTCTCCGTTGTTCGCTGCTTTCGTCTTGTGCACCTCTTCGCGGAGTCGATTCTGGATGTCCTGGTTGAAGGCCAGCTCATGCAAGCAATAGCTAATCACTGTGGAGCTAGTCTCGAAACCAGCGGCGAAAAAGACAAAGGCTTGTGCGGCTAAGAGCTTGTCATCGAATTCTGAAATAGAATGCTCGTGGTTTACCACTTTTGGTAAATTTTAATTAGGACCTATCAACTCACCGACTTCGTCTTCGTCCAGTGGCTCGCCCGTGTTTTTTATATTTCGTAGGAGATCGACGAAATCATTCCTTTTCACATTGTTTTTCTCTCGGTATTCCAAGCTCTCCTTAGTTATCCTCAAAAAAAAATCAGTGATCTCCTGGTCTATTGAAGTGAGTTTCAATAGTCTGAACAGGGGCTTGAAACTTGATTGTAAAAATTCCTTTATCTTTTTTTTGAACGTTGGTTGAAAAATTTTCCTCCCCATATTTCTGAAGAGAGAATCTTCATCGCTGAGCGAATTCATCTGAATTCCAAAGACACACGAGCCGATCACGTCAGTGGTGAACCTGGCGCTCATTTCCCTGGCTTCAACGATTCCATCGCTCGTCACTAGGGCGTCAAGGTACTTCTCGAACTCTTTTCCGCATTCTAACAGAAGGTAGTGCATCTGCTTCAGTTTTCCAGAGGTAAATGTCGGCGTCAGCTTCGCCCTCACTGATTTCCACTTTTTTCCGTCGAGATTTACGAGATGGGCAGCCAGCGGATCGACGTCCAGATTCACAGTAATACCGCGGCTCGACCACGTGCCAGAGTCCTTGACCATTATGTCGCGGATCAACGCTGGGTCGATGGCAATCAATTTAGGCGTGAAGAATTGCCAGATTCCACCGAACCTTTGATTCTTAAACTCTTTGTAGATATCCACGCTAAGTTCGGCAAAGGAAATCTTGGATTTGATAAAATCTTCAAAGTTTCCAAAAATCCAGTGTGGCTCCTTGAACGCAACCCCCTTTTCTGCCCAATACGAGAACCGATTCCGTATGTACCAACAACCAAGAGTAAACACACTTGCTAAAAGCACCCACAAGTACAGGGCACTGAAAAACCACATGTTTAGGAATGGAGTTCACAGTGTGCGACCGACTTCAGTGTGAGTCCGGATTCTACTAACTGAATGATCTCATCTTCAGTCTAGCCTGTTAACGAACTTCTTGGATAGTCTACCTCGTTTCGCAATGTCATCGCATGATAGACATAATTTGAAAGTAGATTGTTTTTCACTTTTCGGCGTATGGGTATAACAATATACGTGGAGCTCACTCATCACCGTTATCGTTTTATCAGCTATAATAACTCTAACTCTAGCCTTGGGTTATATCGCTCTTTCAATAAGAACATATCTTCTAAAACTCGGATCGTTTTAACGTCATATTAAAGTATACAGCTCATTTTATACGAATTTGTGTACTGAACGCAACGTCGGGGTTATCGAAAGCGCAGAAGGCTCAAAGTTCATACGATATGATTCGTGGGTTAAAAATTTGATTTTTCAATATCAGCGTTACGCAGACTAAAGTCAGTGGTTTGATCAACTTCCAATTTATGAATGACTCAAACGCTGCGCAAACTGAAGAAGGCCAAAAGGCATTATTCGAATATCGAAGCCTTCTGTTAACTCCATTATGTGTTTTGACCTCGAAGAAAGCGGTAGACAATTAATCTCACAACTGATGAGCTAACGAAATTGGATTTGATATGAAATATCGTTATCGTTGCGTCAGGCATGGGAGCTTGCATATGGATATAAACGTGGAGTGTAATCATGATCACACATGGTAAAGACAAAAAGGCGAAAATCATCAACCTTAAATAAGTAGCATATGCCTATGTATAAATCATTGCAATCCTCATGTTATTTTTCTGGGTTCTTGACACGAATCATTCTTATCACAATCGCTAGCAATTGTAAAGTTGCTGATAAGGCAGATGTGTTATTTAGTGCTATCAGTGTTTTGTAGACAATAATAATAATAACCAGGTATACCGATGATCAATTTATTCATCATCTTCTATCGTCCCCTCCTTGTGACTCTTTATTTGAGAATCGAATAATCGATATGTGGCACGAACAACTTTCATGCCAATAATTTTAGCACACCTCCTCGGATGAAATGTTCTCCTGATACCAGAAGCAATTTTTTACCTAATTTTGTTAACTCTCAATATTGCGAGTATACATAAAGACACAGCAACGTGCATGAAGCCATGTATACATGCATGCATGCAAGGGAAGGTCGATTATAGGAAACCATGGTCTGGAAAATATGTAAATGCTTGATTAGTTTATTATGAACATTATTGAATAATTATTATCATTTTGATGACTATAGTACGCAAATAAGCATACGAGCAGAATTGAGGGTATATGAATTCAGGTGGACAAGTTTTTAGTTATGCAAATCCAAATGCCACCCTTAGGGAAAAGAAATCTTGCTCTGGGGTCGAGTTGAAGAGGATTCTGCGACTTTTCGGTAAGCGAAATCTTGAAGTTGTCGACCAGCTTAACAAGCGCCATTTTCGTTTGCTGTTCTGCGAATCGCAGACCTATAAAACATTCAGTGTCACTTATTTTCATATGAGAGGATAAATGTTTAGCGTCACAGTAAGAAATTAGAGTCAACTAATGATGGGAAATGAGATTTATGCAATTGGCTTTCATCAATTAAATGGTGGAATCGAGCGTGGGTAAAAGGAATCGCTTCAAACTGCCACTGCATAGTGACATTTGAGCGCAGTTTACGACTACTAATGGAGTGTATCACCTATGCAATGTCTAGGTCCACCTCCAAACGGAAGGAATACAAAAGCCGGTCGCTGGCTCTTGCATTCATGGGTGAACCTTTCCGGGTCAAACTTTTCCGGGTCTGGGTAGTAGTCCGGATCGTGATGGATGGCGTAGATGGGGATGAGACACTGCGAACCCGAAGGTAGTTCCACGTTGGTGTCTGGGATCCGGTACGACTTGATGGAAGTGCGTGGAAGAAGTGGAATGGGAGGGTATTTCCTTAGAGTTTCTGAAAATGTGTTCAAGTTACAATAATCTCTGCTTTCACAAGCCTACGATTGAATGGGTCCACACCTTGAACGACCATGTCGAGGTACTTCATGTTTTGCAGGCCATCCCATGTGATTTCTCCGTCGCCCGCGGCTTTCGTCTTGTGCACCTCTTCGCGAAGTCTGTTCTGAATATCCTCGTTGACGGCCAGCTCATGGATGCAATAGCTAATTACTGTTGATGTAGTCTCGAAACCAGCAGCAAAGAAACCGAAGGCTTGTGCAGCTAGGAGCGAATCGTCGAACTCTGAAATTGAACAATATTTTAGATCCACTATTGCCGAATGACTGTAATGTCAATGGAAACGAGATCTCGACTCACCGATATCATCTTCGTCTAATGGCTCGCCCGTCTTTCTCAGACTTCTTAGGAGGTCGATGAAGTCATTTCTTTGTATGTTGTTTTTTTCTCTGTATTCAAAGGTCTCTTTCGTTATCCGCAGAAAAAAACGACTGACTTCCTGGTCGATCATAGCTAGATTTAGGAACTTGAACACCGAGGTGAAACTCTGTTGTAAAATTTTCGATATTCTTAGCTTGAGCGTCGATTGGAAAACTTGCTTTCCCATTTTTCTGAAAATAGAATTTTCATCACCGAGCGAATTCATCTGAATTCCAAAGACACATGAACCGATCACGTCAGTGGTGAACCTGGCGCTCATTTCCCGGGCTTCAACAATCCCACCGGTCGCCACTAGGGCGTCAAGGTACTTCTCGAACTCTTTTCCGCATTCTAACAGAAGGTAGTGCATCTGCTTCAGTTTTCCAGAGGTAAATGTTGGTGTCAGCTTCGTCCTTACCGACTTCCACTTTTTTCCGTCGAGATTTACGAGATGGGCAGCCAGCGGATCGACGTCCAGGTTCACAGTAATACCGCGGCTTGACCACGTGCCATAGTCCTTGATCACTATATCACGGATCAACGCTGGGTCGATGATAATCAATTTAGGCGTAAAGAATTGCCAGATTCCGCCGAACCTTTGACTCTTAAATTCTTTGTAGATATCCACGCTGAGTTCAGCTAAAGAAATTTTGGATGTAATAATATCCCCAAAATTTCCAAAACCCCAGTGTGGTTTCTTAAACGTAACACCCTTTTCTGCCCAGTACGAGAACCGATTTCGGATGTACCAATAACCAAGAGTAAACATGCTCGCTAGAAGCACCCACAAGTTCAGAGCATTAAAAAACCACATATTTGCGCCACGATAGGAATAGAGTTTGTAGTGTACGACGGATTTCAATGTAAGTCCGGATTCCACTAACTCAGTGATCTAATCTTCAGTCTAGCCTGCTGATAATTTTTTTCGACAGGCAGGGAGGATTATATGAATATAAACGTGGAGTATAATCATGATCACACGTGGTAAAGACAAGAAGGCGAACATTTATCGACCTCAAATGAGTATGTATAAAATAGAAATATAAGATGGCATCAGGTAGCTGTTTCTTTTTTTTTTTACACAGTGATGGTGCATGTATTTGCAAGGAATTGGCATACATGCAGTATAATTAATCATTGCCCAGTAAACGCAAAGTGTAAATGTTACATGACATGCAAAGTGCAAGTTACATATCGCTGGTACACTTATGTCACATAACAGCTATGTAACATGTTACTATCACACTATCAACCTTTATGCTACGCAACAATATTGTAACATGTTACTTCTGTGTGATATGACTTCACTCACTTCCATATCACATAACAGTTGCACCCCTTCAGATAGGTAATAGCAATGTAACAGTGTTATGTAACACTTATGTAACTGTGATCACTGGGGGCAATCCTAATCTTATTTTTTTGAGTTCTTGGCACGAGTTCTTATCACAATCGGTAGCAATTCTAAAGCTGCTGATCAGGCAAATAGTTATTTGGTGCGATAAGTGTTCAGTAGATAGTACGAATTGACATTTCCTAATGCTAAATATTAGATATTCACTGGGCTTTGAATTTTTTTTTATACTATCAACTATAGACTTTTCTGGTTCAAGATGATTGGAATATATCATGAGAAAAATTTCAAAATTTTCTTGATGCGATTCGAAGACTTTTCACCAATAATAAGAATAAATTTCGCAAAATGTTCAAATCGCCGGGTGAGAATTGTATCAAATAAGCTAAGCTGGAAACATTTATCAAGACAGTAAAGATTTGTGGTAGGTATCGTGTTCTTTATTGTTTCTGTGAATTATCGGAAAATATAGGGTGTATTGCCTCAATGCGCCTCTTCGTTACTTTTAACATCATTGAATCATTATCATCATTTTTATAACTAGTACGCACACAAGCATACGACCATAATTGAGGGTATATGAATTCACGTGGACAAGTTTTTAGTTATGCGAATCCAAATGCCACCCTCAGGAGAAAGAAATCTTGCTGTAGGGTCGAGTTGAAGAGGATTCTGTGACTTCTCGGTAAGCGAAATCTTGAAGTTGTCGACCAGCTTAACAAGCGCCATTTTCGTTTGCTGTTCTGCAAATCGCAGACCTATAAAACATTCAGTAGTGTTACTTATTTTCATATAAGCGAATGAATATTCAGCTTCACAGTAAGGAATTAGAGTCAATTAATTATGGGATATGAGATTTCCACAATTGACTTAGAGAAATCGCTTCAAACTGCCACTGTATGGTGAAATTTGAGCGCAGTTTACGACTATTAACGGAATGTATCACCTATACAAAGTCTAGGTCCACCTCCGAACGGAAGGAACACAAAAGCCGGTCGCTGGCTCTTGCATTCATGGGTGAATCTTTCCGGGTCAAACTTTTCCGGGTCTGGGTAGTAGTCCGGATCGTGATGGATGGCGTAGACAGGGATGTGACACTCCGAACCCGAAGATAGTTCCACGTTGGTGTCTGGGATCCGGTACGACTTGATGGAAGTGCGTGCAAGAAGTGGAATGGGAGGGTATTTCCTTAGAGTTTCTGAAAATGTGTTCAAGTTACAATTACCTCTGCTTTCACAAGCCTATAATTAAATTGGTTCACACCTTGAACGACCATGTCGAGATATTTCATGTTTTGCAGGCCATCCCATGTGATTTCCCCGTTGCTCCCGGCTTTCGTCTCGTGCACCTCTTTCCGGAGTCGATCCTGGATATCTTCGTTGACGGCCAGCTCATGGAGGCAATAGCTGATCACCGTTGAGCTGGTCTCAAAACCAGCGACAAAAAAAACAAAGGCTTGTGCAGCTAGGAGCGAATCGTCGAACTCTGAAATTGAAAAATATTGCAGATCCACTATTCCCGAATAACTGAAATGTCAATGCAGACGAGATCTCGACTCACCGATTTCATCTTCATCTAATGGCTCGCTCGTCTTTCTCAGACTCCTTAGGAGGTCGATGAAGTCATTTCTTTGTATGTTGTTTTTTTCTCTGTATTCAAAGGTCTCTTTCGTTATCCGTAGGAAGAACCGAGTGACTTCCTGATCGATCATAGCTAGATTTAAGAACTTAAACACCGAGGTGAAACTGTACTGTAAAATTCTCGATATTCTTAGCTTGAGCGGCGTTTCAAAAACTTTCTTTCCCATTTTTCTGAAAATAGAATTTTCATCACCGAGCGAATTCATCTGAATTCCAAAGACACACGAACCGATTACGTCTGTGGTGAACCTAGCACTCATTTCCCTGGCTTCAACAATCCCATCGCCCGCCACTAGGGCGTCAAGGTACTTCTCGAACTCTTTTCCGCATTCTAACAGAAGGTAGTGCATCTGTTTCAGTTTACCAGAGGTGAATGTCGGCGTTAGCTTTACCCTCACTGATCTCCACTTCTTGCCGTCTAGGTTGATGAGATGAGCGGACAGCGGGTCAACGTCCAGGTTTACAGTGATACCACGATTCGACCACGTATCAAAGTCCCTGGCCAATATGTCGCGAATCAAAACCGGGTCCATGACAAACAGCTTCGGCGTGAAGAACTGCCAGATTCCGCCGAACCTCTCGCCCTTAAACTCTTTATAGATATTCACGCTGAGCTCAGTTATGGAAATCTTAGCTTTAACACAATCTCCAAAGTTCCCGAAAAGCCAGTGTGGTTCCTTAAACGGAACGCCCTTCTTTGCCCAATACGAGAATCTATTCCGAATGTAACAGTAACCAACGGTAAACACGCCCGCCAGAAACATCCAGAAATGCAGAGCACCAAAGAACCACATATTTACACCTGAAAAAAAATGGTAACCAGTGTCTGACCGATTTCAGTGTGAGTCGAAGACACAGATAGACATGTCTTGATCTGGCAACCAATGAGATAACCGCGGGATATGGTTATACTGCACATCCTCTATCGTTATTTACGTGAATAAACTTAGAGTATGATTGTGAACAAAGTAATCTTGGACAAATAGGAAAATGGTTATTTGAATTCGATAACAATGCGTTTTGGATTCCACCGGACTTTACTCCGTGCCAAATGATGGGGGGAAAAGGGGAACGGGCGAGAGTGTGGTGAAGAGTCAATTTAGACACGAATGTCGAATGGAAAGTATAATTATATTTGAGAAAAACTTAACAACTACTTACAATATGTTTTCTGATGTCGAGTGTGGGTGTGTGTATGTGGTGGAAGTGATACTCTGCGTAGCGATCAGCTGGGGGTAGCTTAATTTCTCTATTCCTGGGTGATTCGTCTCAGGCATATGTTTCTCCCTTTGGCACTTGAACGGTACTGACTTATCGTCCATCTGATTGTCTATTTCCGGGTGTGTTCGTGTCTTCTCGTGTTTCGTCGTCTTATTTATTCGTTAGTGTCTTATGCGTCTAGTGTTATTCTACTCTTCCCATGGGCTTAGGTTTTTGGTGACTTGCATTTGGGGGGCAACGTCACAGGACATAATAAGTGATATGCACACTATAATCACTGGATTTCAATAAAACCTAGTGCAGATTTCAAATCGTAGCAAAATTTTCAAATTACGGTCCCGACTGTAATCTCAATCGGAGACGACAATCAATATTTATTCATAGAGTACAATTGGTATTAGCTAATAAACGGCCTACGAGTCTATCGTGAGTCATTATCGAGATAAGAGTATAACACATTTCAAATAAGTACGTGAATTGCTGCCACTCGCAATCGCACGTAAGCATACGAAGATAATTGGACGTGTATAAATTCAGGAGGACAAGTTTTTGGTTATGCGGATCCAAATGCCACCCTTAGGAAAAAGAAATCTTGCTTTGGGATCGAGTTGAAGAGGATTCTGTGACTTCTCGGTAAGCGAAATCTTGAAGTTGTCGACCAGCCTAACGAGCGCCATTTTCGATTGCTGTTCTGCGAATCGCAAACCTGCAAAATAATCAGTATCGATTGGTTTTACATGACAGGATCAATGTTCAACTCCATCAACAGAAAACAGGGTCGAATAATTATCGCGGGCACGATTTCTACGATTGATCCATTGAATCGACAGATCGAGCGCGTTTAACAGAATTCGATTTGAACAGATAACGAGAATCAAACTCAGGAACGGTTTTTAATTCTCAACGAAATGCGTTACCTATACAAACTCTAGGTCCACCTCCAAACGGAAGGTATACGAAAGGCGGTCGCTGACTCTTGGATTCATCGGTAAACCTTTCCGGATTGAACTTTTCCGGATCAGGATAGTAGTCCGGATCGTGATGAAGAGCGTAGATAGGGACGATGAGCGCCGTGCCCGGAGCTAGCTCCACGTCGGTGTCTGGGATCCGGTACGACTTAACGGAAGTTCGTCCGACGAGTGGAATGGGAGGGTATTTCCTCATAGTTTCTGAAAATGTGTTCAAGTCGAGGTTCAAATTACAACACCCTCCTTATTCACAAGCCCACGATTAAATTGGTCCACACCTTGAACGACCATGTCGAGGTATTTCATGTGCTGCAGGCCATCCCATGTGATTTCCCCGTTGCTCGCGGCTTTCGTCTTGTGCACCTCTTTCCGGAGTCGATTCTGGATATCCTCGTTGACGGCCAGCTCATGGAGGCAATAGCTGATCACCGTTGAGCTGGTCTCAAAACCAGCAGCGAAAAAAACAAAGGCTTGTGCGGCCAGCAACTTATCGTCGAACTCTAAAATCAGACATCAATGGAGATTCGCTATTTCCGAGTAACTGTAATTTAAATTCAACCGAGATCTCGACTCACCGACTTCGTCTTCGTCCAGTGGCTCCCCCACGTTTCTCAGATTCCTCAGGAGGTCGATGAAGTCATTTCTTTGTATGTTATTCTGATCCCGGTAATCCAAGTTTTCCTTCATTATCCGCAGGAAAAAATCAGTGATTTCCTGCTCGTGCATAGAGAGTTTCAGGAGTTTGAACAGGGGTGTGAAACTCGTTTGTAACAATCTCACTATTTTTCGCTTTCGCGAGGTTTCAAAAATTTTCTTTCCCATTTTTCTGAAGAGAGAGTCTTCGTCGCCCAGCGAATTCATTCGAATTCCAAAGGCACACGAACCGATCACGTCAGTGGTGAACCTGGCGCTCATTTCCCTGGCCTCAACAATCCCATCGCCCGCCACGAGGGCGTCAAGGTACTTCTCGAACTCTTTTCCGCATTCTAACAGAAGGTAGTGCATCTGCTTCAGTTTTCCAGAGGTAAACGTCGGCGTCAGCTTCGCCCTCACTGACTTCCACTTTTTTCCGTCGAGATTTACGAGATGGGCAGACAGCGGATCGACGTCCAGATTTACAGTAATACCGCGGCTCGACCACGTGCCAAAGTCCTTGACCAATATGTCGCGGATCAACGCTGGGTCGATGACAAACAACATCGGCGAGGAGAATCGCCACACTCCACAGAACCTTTCACTCTTAAACTCTTTATAGATATTCACGCAGAGCTCAGCCACGGAAATCTTTGATTTAACCAGATCTTCAAAGTTGCCAAATAGCCAGTGTGGTTTTTTGAACGGAACTCCTCTCTTTGCCCAATACGAGAACTGATTCCGAGTATACCAATAACAAACAGTCAACAATCCCGCCAAAAACACCCATATATGCAGGGGACTAAAAAACCACATATTTGCGCCTTGATTGCCACGGAGATCGCAACGTCTGACCGATCTCAGCGAGAGTCGCGACTCTACTGATTATTCTCATTTCGCTGTGTCTGCTAATGGAATTTCCCAGTCTAAACGCACCACTTTGTTCAATGTTAACGCAAGATGAAGATAATCTCGAAGTTACACTGCGGTTCATTCTTTGACAGATGAAATTATTCGTGAAGTCTGGAATATTTCTTTGAATTACTGTGATAGTTCATCGCCTACGATATCTGTTACTCTAATTTCGCATAGATACTACACACGAATTAGTCATTCAACAACAACTTATCTACAGTGACTTGCAAGTTTCAATGCCATATTTAATTACATGCAATCTATTTTTATACCAATACGTGTGTGGATCGTATTATCGAGGTCTAATGATATATGAGTATACGACACTGCGTTCGTGAAGCTGATTTTGCAACAGCGCTACAATACCACCAAGACTTTTCTCTAGTTTCTGAACCTGAAAGAACTTTGCTCAGATAATTTTCATCTATAAAACTGTCAAAAGTTAATAAACTATATTTTTTGTACCATTCGTTATGAAGAGAAGATTGTACCCTCGAACTCTCCTGCAGCATCATACATTCGTTTATACATATAGCCATCTGTTATCTCGGCGTGAGTTCAGTCAGGAATACAATTCCGGTTTAAACCACTTCTCGATTTCTCGCATCGTCGAGGGACAGGGTCTACATGACTCCGTATAACCGAGGGGTTCGTGCTAACCCTTTATTTGATAAAAAAAAAAATGGAATAATGGGCGTTCATTGCAAAGGTTTGCTGCCAAGTATCAACCCTACGGAGTTCAACCCTTCGCTTAATCATTCATTTTCCTTTTCACGTTCTATGAGGCTCCCTCCGCAGGTAGAAATCACTGGCATCGTATATGCAGCTTCGTGAAATCGTAACGATCATTACAATACTCGGGATCACAATACACGCCATCAACATCAAACACGTATAAATCAATGCAGTCTAAACCAAGGGGCGTGAAATACCCGAAATTTATGAATACAGGTCAATCGCAAGGACTACATAGATTACAGGAGAGATTCGTTGGATCTTTTTTAGCGCCGTGCGTGCTACCTGAAATCTCATTTAAATCTCTTACGCCAGAGAATACTTCGATTGAAGCAGAAAGTCATTATCCGAATGTCAGTGACCTGCGTCTGCAACTGCATCATGTTTTTCGACCTCTATCACAACGGTAGGCAATTAATCTGGAAATTAATGCGATAACGAAATAGTACGGCTCTGTGGTAAACGTCCTTATCATTAAGTCAATCGAGAATGCACAAAGGGAAATAAATTTGAAGTATAACTCTCACCTAGCATAGCAGGGAATAATTATATCGTATCGTTGATTACTTCAGATAAGAATGTGTAAATGAGTTATAGAAGGTGACACATACTGTAGCCAGAATTTTTTTCTAATTTTTTGTCACAGCACTGGTCCACGTACGTTGGAAATTAAAATGTACATATAAATTGTTGCAATCCTTCTTCAACACTCTTAATTGCTTGTTAACTCGGTGACGTAAGATCACACGCACGTGTTTATGCCAACGCAATTGCACATGACTCTCTAGTTGGACGAGTTTTTCGACAAGTGAACCATATACTATCTTTAGGCGTAAGAAATAATTGTATTGCGATAGATTCTGCGACTTTTTGCAAAGGGAAATCTCGAAGCTGCTGCTGGGAAAATCGACTACTTGTAAAAATAGCGTCGATTCTTTTACGTCTAATGGCAAAAGTCTGCATGGAGTAAAAGATCTGTCTCCAACATGAAAAAATCGTTCCCAAATCGTCGAAATATCTCGCCTATTCAAGTCCTAGGTCTATTTCTGAAGGGGTTGAAATACGGTGCGGATCGCCGGCTCCTCGCTGCATCATTAAATCTCTCGGGATCGAACTTTCGTAGATTTTGCTGTAGGTTTTCGCACGGGGAAGCTATACGTCAGTACCCGGAATCTGGTAAGGGCTCGCATACTTTCGAGTCGACGCTATGATGTGTCGACGGGTTTTTTAAATATTGGCTCATACATGTGTGCGATCTTACGCACAGAAAGTAAAAAACCACGCCATTCCATTATTTCTGTAAAATGTAGTCTTAACGATCAGTTATGGCCATTAAGTACCTAAGAAGAATTGAAGAAGTAGCAGAAGAAGAAGGTTAACCTGTTTCACGCATCTTAGACGACCATGTCGAGATACTTAACGTTCTTCATAGTTAATCCCGCGTGATTTCTCGCTTGTTCATAGCTTTTGTCATCTGTATTTCTTTCCCGAGCCAATCCTGGATGTCCTCGTTGACTGCCAGTTCATGGAGGCAATAGCTGATCGTCATCCACATATCAGCTATATTATATAATTCGTGGCAGTCCACCGCGCGCTCGATTTTATATAAAATAAATCGACATATGTTGACGGGAGATCTGGTTCCCCGAAACCTTTTGTCGATCATCAGAAGGGTTAATCCGGGCGAAATATTTTGTTAAAATTTAAGAATGGGGTCTTCATTGTGACCGCGTTTACTGATCCACACATCTGTATACCGGAGGGTTCGAAGCGTTTGGAACAATAATTCACTACCCCTAATCCGCGGTACGAGTCACCTAGCCGTAGAATAATAGACAGGAATAAAGAGCAGGAGTAACAGGGGGATGAAGCGAACGCCATAGAATTATGATCACAATCATGCCCAGGCTATATTAAATACTTATAAATCAGTAATGTATAAACTGAGGGGAAAAGTATTCTATGATTCAAGTCGATGAGTAAAATAGGTCTCATGTTTCCGGCGAATGCCGAGAATCTTTAATACCTTCGATGAAGTACTGCGAGCTGCGGAAGAATATTTATTATCGAGTGTGGGGGGAGCCTTGAATCTGAACTTTATGCATCAATTAACTGGCGAGCTGGTGACATGAAATAATTCAAAGAAGTTCGAAAAAGGATAGCATATTAGACGGTAAAAGACTTTATTTTCTGGTACACGTTATGATTGCTTAGATTTTGCATTCGATGCTTTGGAAATTATTCCGCGTTCATTTCGTTCGATAATCGAATCGAATTTCGGGATAATCGAAGCCAGATTCCGCCCATTGGGAGTAAAAATCTAGCCTTAGGATTGAGCTGGAGTGGATTTTTGGACTTGTCACAAAGCGAGACCTTGAAGTTTTTCACCAGCTCAAAGAGGGCCAGCTTAGTCTGCTGCTCGGCAAATCGCATACCTGAAAAGAAAATCGGTAATATTTATCATCGCAGGATAAGACAGACCCACCTATGCAAATTCTCGGTCCTCCGCCGAAGGGAATGAATGTAAAAGGCAATCTCTGGCTTTTTGCTTCATCGGTGAATCTTTCCGGGTCGAATTTCTCCGGGTCTGGATAATATTCCGGGTCGTGATGCAAGGCGTAGATCGGGATGATGCATCCTGTTCCTTCGGGGAGTTCAATGTCGGTATCCGGAATCCTGTAGGGTTTTACAGAGGTTCTTCCGATCACCGGAAAGGGCGGATATTTCCTGAGAGTTTCTAAAAATGCGATACAATCCACCAAATCAAAATTTCTACAAACTGCTTTCGGTAGATTGCGAAAGCCGAGTACTTACCCTGAAATACCATATCGAGGTATTTCATGCTCTTCAGGTCATCCCAGGTGATATCTTTTCCGTTATTCGCGGCTTTCGTTTGATGGATTTCCTCGCGGAGACGATTTTGGATATCTTCATTCACAGCCAGTTCGTGGAGACAGAAACTGATCGTCGACGAACTCGTCTCGAAACCAGCTCCGAAAAAAATGAAAGCTTGTGCAGCTAGGAGTTCGTCATCAAATTCTGAGAGAAAAAAATCGATTATGGAGTCATCAGGATTTTCGAACGGATCGTAATTGACCAGAATTCGACTCACCCACTTCATCTTCGCCCACTGTCTCGCCCGTGTTCTTAAGACTTCTCAAAAGGTCCATAAAATCGTGTCTCTGGATATCGTGCTTTTCTCGATAACTGAAATTCTCCTTTGTTATGTTGATGAAAAAGTCAGTCAGTTCCTGGCTCGTCGAAGATAGTTTAAGCAGCTTAAACAACCGTGGGAAATGCAACTGCAGTGCTCTGGTAACAGTTCGTCGTCTCGAGGGTTGGAAAATCTTTTTCCCCATCTGACGGAACAAGGAGTCTTCATCTTTCAGCGAGTTCATTTGAATACCGAAGATGCATGAGCCTATGACGTCCGTGGTGTACTTTGCGCTGATCTCTCTCACCTCGACGTCTCCGTCCCGATCCACGACGCTGGTCAGATGCTTTTCGAGCTCATTCCCGCACTCCAGAAGAAGATAGTGCATCCGTTTAAGTTTCCCCGACGTAAACGTCGGCGTCAGTTTAGTCCTGACTGATTTCCACTTCTTGCCGTCGATATTGACGAGATTTGCGGCGAGTGGATCGACGTCCAGGTTTACTGTGACTCCGCGACTCGACCACGTGGTAAAATCCTTAATAAAAATGTCCTGCAGCAGTTCCGGGTCCAGGACGAACAGTTTCGGGGAATAAAACTCCCATACACCTCCGAATCTTTCGCCTTTAAAATTTTTATACATTTCAACCGTCACCTCAGCCATAGAAAGTTTACCTCTTTGAAAGTCTCCAACGCTTCCAAAAAACCAGTGTGGCTTACGGAAGGAGACATTACGCTCTGCCCAAAATGCAAACTGGGTCTTTACGTACAAGTATACGGTTGTCAATACCGCCAATAACGACAACCACGGATTCACCAAATTCCACATATTTCCACTAGTTATTTCTGACTGAATTATGTACACATGTCGCCACGCCAAAATGATAGCGATAACTCCGAGCTGGCTAAACAAATTCTGGTATAATTTTTATCAGACGAGATGTTTTATCATTTGATTAGGTACTGTATCTTGTTGGCTGAGAGGTTGATGAGAATATTTCTAGCTCGCGTATGTAAGGTGGAAAAATTGATAAAAATAATCTACGAAGATACTCTAAACGTTTTTGATCTTGTGCCAAATATTTTTGACTTGATTTTACACGATGATTGACAAAAAAAAAGAGCGTAAAATCTTACATTCTCTATGGCTGATAGAGAAGTCCGGCGTGGCAGACGTGGATTAAGAAACGAAGAGATTAATGATCCAGCTTAATCGAATCTGGACGTTACGCTGCACTTTCACAATGTAACAATCTGGCGAACAGATCGATCTTCCGAAGCCGTCTATAGAGCAGCAGGCAATGACCAATTAGGAGAGAAGAATGGTTGCCAAAAAAAAGAAAAAAAATATATATATTTTGTTTTTATTTCTCTCAATGGATTGGCTAAGGTTAAGGAAAGCCCCCAGGGTTCTAAGGGTGCAAAATAATGCCCCGGGTGAGGATCGAACTCACGACCTTAAGATTATGAGACTTACGCGCTGCCTACTGCGCTACCGAGGCCTGTGCTAAAATTAACCTGGAGCTTTCAGAGATTGAAAATTCGGTTTTATTTGATTAAATTACTGTCGAGGAACAAAGAGAATGTGTTCAAACTCGAGGGGATCAGGCGTGAATAAATTGGACAAAAAAAAAAAGACTTGATTGCATATCGATCCGATTAAGGAAGTACATACATACGGTTCGGAATATTTGATTACTAATTCCCTCAGTCCCTGAGGGTAGAAAGTGGGACGAGGAAAAGTAACGATCGTAAATTGGTACATTATTATCCCGAAAAATATTTCCTTTAAAACTTGTAAGGAATTTGAACTATGCTGCAGGTTTGATATGCATGTCATAAACCGATCATCGCGTGCTTTTTCTTACCTCCTTCAATTCTCATATATGGAAAAATTTATATCGTAATAAATTCCGCGTCGTTACACAATATACCACGTGTGTGTAGTCATAAACGGCAACAACTTCATCATCTGGGATCAGGATTCTTCCCTTTTTATCATCACTTAACGACGAATCATTTATCGTCAGTCAAATTCCGAAACTGAATAACGAAATAGAAATGGAAATGGAATGTTTGAGGAGGTAAACGGCATGGCGTGTCTGTGAATCCGTGTCTTGAGGGCAAAATTTCTGACCAGAATAGAGGCCTGTGGGAACCCGAAGTCGTACCTTGTACGTATCCTGATCTCGATTTAATATCAGATCCCTCAGGCGCAGATACTCCTAAGCATTGCGTGTCGCGGATTTTATAGTACGATTCGTCAAAGGTCGTCAGTTTCGCCAAACGCAAGTTACTAGGTTTAAACCACTGCGAATAGTCGCCATCCGGTTCCAAATTTAATCTCAATGAATTATAAACTTCTCGGACAATTAACTGATTCTCACGATGGACGTGAAAAATTGCCACATTTCATTCAGATCGACTTTTAATTTTTGAATGTCAACAGCTCCGGATATCCCGTTCAAACTCGATAATAATTTCACTAATTAGATGAGTTTAAACGGCGACGAGACGTAGGTACCGTGAAAAACGTTTTTGGCCACCACGTTTCGTGAAGGAAAATCAATTGTTACACCCCCCCAGGAAAAATTTGTGAATATATTTAGCCTCGGAATTGTGTATCCGTATAGGTCGCGTTACAGAGTGAACTAATTTTGTATTATTAGGTCATAGCGGGTTATGGATTGGTTCGTAATTGGAAATGAAAATTGAGTATTTCCCTAGGGTGATGAGGTGCCAATTCGTTGTGCCAATTTTTTTTTTTTTTGTACATTATTCGGAGATTTATGACGGTGAAGATGATAATATCAATGTCTCCCGATTCACTCGATGCTAAGTCCTGCATTTATCCTTTGAAAAGATGCACGAAAAATGTATACCGTGTATAAAAATGGAACCAGTTTTGTATTGCACAGCGAAGGAACGACGGCGTAATGTATTAATTAATCGCGTTGGCATATCGGGAAGTATAATTATTGTAAATTTAACGTACAATAATTTATTCTCCTCCTACTCGAGGCGAAAGAACGCTTGGCGTGGTTGTTGTAGCTGTTATGTGTACATCCACTCCCTCGGAACGAGAAACCTGTACTGCGTAGTTCCTGTCTGAACCCCAATCCCCAGGGGCGTTGAAAAAACATTTCTAAATCCCACGTGGGGAATAGAATGAAGTAAAATGACAAAATATGAGATAATTTTAAGCGTCTAGCTGCATAACATCAACGATTATACCAAAAGTCTTTCTCGGGATGATCTTAAGCAGCCCAAAAGCAGTAATAGTCGTCATAATTTCTGTAAGCTATCAAGAATCTCTTAGGTTTTTGAAACACCCGCTAAATACAATCCTGGCTTTTGTATTATGTCTGTGGTTTTAACACCACCCACGGTCGTCACGCTTGTAACTCGTAGCTGTATCGTTAGCCTCGCGTGACAGAACATCGGCAAAGAGATATCGATACACACGAGACATCATTCCCAACACTAAATTACAATATCGGTACCTTGATCTGAACTCACCCGCGTTAACATTTTCTGTATAAGAAATAAAATAAAATAAAAAAAATGTCACTGCAATTAGCTATGCAGTTTGATTAAAATCGTCTATATCCCATGCAAGTGTAGGTACGGATCACGTTATATACATTTACTCTCGCGTCAGTTCAAACCGTCTACGAATTTTTCGCATTTCAAAGACCGTCTTTGTCTCTAATTTTTCGCAAACGAAGGAAAAACAAAAACCCATTCGATTCTACGAAAAATTGAACAAAATGTTCCATCCTCGGTTCTGTTTGTCCCCCCCGCCGATCGCTAAATACGTGCAGAGAAATATCTTAGTGCGCACGATCATATTGGCGATGTTCCAATCTCGTTGTGGTATCGTTTTGCACGAGGAAAACGTTTCTGGACAATGGCAGGCCGTTTCTTTTGGTCATCTTTTTTAGCCATGGTGAGTCAGTTTCGATCTCTGAGAACTGGAACTATATCTCCTCACTCCTCACTCTTCACTCCTCGTTTCTCTTATATACTACAGGGCCCCCAAATTTACTGGCAATTTTTTCGGCCTTACCACCTGACTGACAGCTGCAGCAGCTCTTGTCGTCACGGTTTTTGGCCGTACGGTTATTGCCCCGGGTTTTGAACTTCGCTTGACCCCTGAACAAACACCATGCGTACACTGCGTGACGATAAATTCTGTCAAGTCATGTCAGTTTCAGGATGTAGATTTTGAGTTAAGGCAACCGGTGGATCGGACAGAGAACGTTTGTAAAAAAAAAAAGAAGAAAAATGGTGCAGCCAAGTTTTTGAGACAAGTAGTTTATACGTTGGCTGATGTTTTTTCGGAAAGACTCGATGGCGATATTCGCCTTTGGCTGGCTTAATCGAAAATAATTATATTCCGAGCTTAGTGACGAGTTTATTGTTGGTTGGTATCGTCTGAGAGTATCTCAAGTTACGATTTAGCGATGAATCTCGCGGCTTTAGATTCCGGAATTTTTTCAACGGCGTAAAAAAAAATGAATTAGAATCAAAGGGAATCAAGATCAAGGGATCAGAATCTATATCTCGATTTTGCGCAGTGATATAGAAATAGCTGAATCAAAATCTTATAAAAAAAATAGTCCAAAAATGAAAGACTTTGATGTCTGTACTTTCGCGCGCGTATAATAATTCATGCAAATTGGTTGCAATCGAGTATTGTCTAGCTGGTTTTCTCAGATATTCAAAGCGTGGGCAGCTATCTGACAGGGAACATTATAATGCGTACCTGGCGCCTCGATTCTTAGTCCTGCGGAGCGTATAATATTCTTTCGTATTACCGAGTCATTGAGTTATGAAATTGCTACTACTACAACATACTAGACCGGCTAAAAAAAGAAACAAAATCAAAAAGAGATAAAAAAGGACTTGGCTCACATCGTGTAGCTGTACTATAAATGAGAAATAAGAAATGAACCTACCTCTCTTCTTCTGAGACTGGAGCACCACATACGGCGTTTACTTTCGACCTCTTGTAATAATTAAACGAGAATTAACCCGTTAACTCGGTTAAGTTTACACGGAATAAAACTATCCGTGTCTTTGACCTCAGAGGAAATAAAGAAACGATAAAGTGCGGAGATAAATATAGAAACTTACTAGTGAAACTGTGCGGGTGTAAAATTTCCCATGACTTCAGCATTGTTAGCAACAAACTATACTCAGTCTACGCAATTAGTGGTGCGGGCTGACGTGCGTCGAGTTTATATCTCCACCGCTCGGTTTCCATCCACGACTAATTATTAGCTACTCTACGAGTTTAACAAAGATTGTATAGAATTAGTCGCGAAAGGCGGCTGCTTGACTCCCGGAGCTCGGAGAATTGCCAGAGGGACGTTGGATCATGAGCCGGGATCATCGCCGTGATCCTTTCAACGAAATGACTGATAATTGCGATCCATTAAATTACATTCTGACAAATTCTGCATGTAAAATTTCAAACTCGAATTTAGGAGTTCACGTTCGTTATAATTACAGCGGATTCTCCTCATGACGTGCAGGCTGGGCGATCACCTGGAGTCCTTCAGGACCAGGATGCCACCGCCATGATCAATCCGACTGGAAATCGATGCTACGCAGGCCTACCAGCTCTCATGAACCATCGTCCTTCCGACCGGCATGGGAAGACACTCAGGTTCGATTTAGAGTTCAGATTAATTTTTATAAACGACTTAACCGAATGGTAATCGTCAATTTCGTGATAGGCGTGTGTTCCAGGGGATCAAAGAAAAGCGTACTTCTTTACACAACAGACTGCGGTGACGATAAGGAAGATTTTGGACTGAAGATACAACAGCGTTCGATATCTCTTGTGAGTTGAAAAACCGTGTATGTATGTACTTAGATTTTCATTGGTTTTTTTCTCTCAATGCTGGGCACTACGATGGAAATTAAGGACCTGCAGGTATCACCCGTGATAAGAAATTCGCAATAAATCTTTTCCCATAACCACGGGCCGGGCATCACTGGAGAGAAATTGTAGTAGTTAGTTGGTACGTCTTTGCTAGAGTATACCCTCGAGTATACTACATACCTACCAATCGACCGTGAAGTTATATACCAACGTGTAACTGAAATCGGATTATGCGTGTATCCAGCATAAGGAACTGAGGGGAATTGCGACTTACTCCTCGATAAGATCCTCCTCTGGCGAGGCACCAAACCTGTAAGGCCGTATGTACGGTCGCTATATACATGCATAATAGCACCGAGCTCAATTTAACCAAGAACGAAGAGAAATAGGTCTTATCTTTCCAACTCTGGGAATTCAGGTCTTTAGGATCTACTGACCACTTACGTTAAAATAGAACCTAACAATAATGGGAATTGCAGAGATTTGAAACTGGTATAAGGTAGACACAACCAACAACCTTATACTCTCCGGTTAGTTAGAACCTTCTCGTTTATTATTCTTACAGTATTATCCTATACTCGGTTCCTGTTTCATCTCCAACGCCGTCCACCGTACCACCAATCAGTGACTTTATGATATTATTTCTTCTCTCTGCAGTCTGCTTCGCAATTCTCATAGTAAGAGCGAAAATGAGATTTCAGAT
The DNA here is from genome assembly GCA_949628255.1 of Macrophya alboannulata. Lineage (NCBI taxonomy): Eukaryota > Metazoa > Arthropoda > Insecta > Hymenoptera > Tenthredinidae > Macrophya > Macrophya alboannulata. The sequence goes on along the minus strand of OX451212.1, from coordinate 6,387,140 downwards.
TGCATCAGCTCGGTAAAAGCTCGGTAGAAATCATCCTAAATCATATTTCAGGAAAAGCACAACGAGTTGAAATTTTCTTTACCGTTTTAAAGAAATTCACCGTCATCTCAGTTCGAAGGTTCAGTTTTCGGCGTTTTTTTCTTCTTCTTTCTTTTATTCACTGAATAGAATCACACGGGTGTTTCTGGGAGAATTGAATCTCCGTTTTTGGGCGAAGAATAAAAATCCTTGAGAGTGAAAGAAGAAATGAACAAAAAAAATAAATAAATAAAACTAAGGCATGGACGGTGAAGTTTTACAAGATCTGAACCAAGCCCTCCTACAGATGGTTCTTGGGTCTTGGACCGACTTGTGCTTCCCATTAATTACTCGACTCCCGAGCAATTATAAAAGAGAACGAGGTGCCGTGGTGAATGATCAAGGTGAAGGTACAGTTAGGTAGTTCCTTACTCTTCAACTTTTATACTTACAACCTCTCACTAGTACCTATAAGGGTCAGGACTCGCTACGTTTTTTTTTTTTTTTTTTTACTTAACCTTTTTACCCATCGCCCACTGCACCGCGGAGCTATCGCTTCCTCTCAATCTTTTCGCTCCTTGTTCTACACGGTTTATGTATAATTATTTGTACATGTGCGTTTACGGAATATAATTATTGGCCGTTTATATTTCGAATTACATATTTCGATGTATACGTACGTATAGTTCACTTCCTCATTTCTCTTTGATGATATAATAAATTGACACAGCGAAGTGAGACGAGAATTGGTTCCTTGAAGCTCTGAATTGTCCTGCTTCGAAAAATCGAAGGATACTCGAAGGGAGATGAAAAAATTAAAAACGAGAAAGAAAAAAGGAGAAAAAGAAATCGTTCGAGTTGCTACAATTACGGTAACTGGAGCGATAGTTCTTTGGTAAAGTTATGAATAACTTCTCGATCCTCGTTGTTATATTATACCTACCGTTAGGTACTTCGAGATAATTGCAGCGGATGGGGATGCATTGTGGTAACTTAAGTTCCTAAGGTTAAATATTATTAGAAATAGCGCCGTAAATCAAACAGCAAACTATCACTACCGGACATTACTGCTTTTCAAGACTATACCTCTTATACGCTTGACCATATCGCGTACAGGTATAATTATAACTACATACGTGAATATATGGATTTTATACCGAGAAGTGGAATGTGGATTGAAAAAATGCCGAAGCTTTTTTTTTTCTTCTATAAAAAGTCGTTTTTCCGACTCTCCGAATCCAAGAGAAAATTTTCGTAGTTGGCAAAACCTTTCTGTGGGAAACAATTACTGAATTTTCTCTCTACCTAGCCATGCCTCTCGCAGAAGGTATTCTACCCACGCGAGTATAACACCTTCGACCCTGGAGAGTCGGCGAGAATGTCTTGCGTCTGTTTCTTGGATAGCAGAATCTACTCTTTATTATACAATACGAATGCGTCTTGATTTTTGACCTCTGCAGGTTTTATTGTCTCACACGTTCCGTGTTGGAAATTCAAATTCTCTCATTTTCTTACGTTCGGATTTATCATACAGATGTACAGGGTGTACCAGAACTAAATTTCCGAAATGAAAGGTGTCCTAGAGGAAGTCGAACTGAGTAAATTGTCCCGAAGAACACGGGGTCTGCGAAGTCGCGATCGCGAGATATCACAAGTTAAAAAAAAGTAGCGCTTTGTGCCGCGTCGAGGCGGCGCAAAGCGCTACTTTTTTTTAACTTGTGATATCTCGCGAACGCGACTTCGCAGACCCCGTGTTCTTCGGGACAATTTACTCAGTTCGACTTCCTCTAGGACACCTTTCATTTCGGAAATTTAGTTCTGGTTATACACTCCGCATATTCCTTTGCTAAAGATTTCGTATACAGGTTTTTGTTTTTCGTAAAAAATGAAAAATGAATGGAATAGTTTTCTTCAAATTTTGGTACATTTTATATATATCTTAAGGAGCGCGATCTTGTATGCTGCGGATTATTCAAGGTCTCGAAGAAGGTGTCGTGACCGGCTCATCGAAATATGTATATACCTTATCATAGATATACATATTGTATATACTTATATACCTCAAGACTGCAATGCAAGAGATATAACCTTACGCTATCGCGAATCCTGCAGGCGAGGCGGGGCGAGCCAGAAAAAGCCACCCACGCAGTCCCGGATACACTGACGATGAACTCTCCAATGCCATTTCTGATTTCTAACTGATTTCGTGATCCGAGTTTAAGATATAAGATTGCCCAAAGCTGTTCCCATAATATGCATGAAATTCATATCGTCAATTCGGAATTTTAATTATAGGACAAAATGTGAGAACAAATTGTTGTAAATTTTGGTTTTTGTTAATTTTTTTTTTCTCGTTTTTAGACGGCCTTGCACACTGGAAGCAGTAACATCCAACAGCAACAATTTCTGGAGCCAAGAATGGCGCAGTTGGAAACTTTGGAGGCCAAGGTGAGACCAGTTATTTTTTTTTAGTTTTATCTCTTTGTGGCATGATCCGAGGTTTTTTAAATTCAAATTTAAACGTGACAAGGAATACAAACAGTTCTCTAGGCGGAGTTTGAACTGCAGAGATAAAATAACCACTTATATACATATCTTGGATATTATTGCGTGTCTACATAGACATGAAACCGAGACAAATACAAATTCGGAACAATCAGTCCGGAGAAAAGATAACGTCGCATATGAAAATACGTAAAAGTCAAAAATTTCTAAATAATGATAATTGAAATGATATTTCAAACGATTTTTCTCTCGGTCTTGTCTTCTCTACAATAAGAACGGGCAAAATCATCTGCATCGTTTTTGTCTCGGTGGTTGGTTTCGTTTCGTGTTTGTTCTTTCCTTTTTTTTTTTTTTCATTTTTGTATTTCGTTTATTCATTCATTTATTTTTGTTTTTCGTTTAAGCCTTTTTTTTTCTTCTTTTTTTCTTGTATTTTCGGCCCAAGCAGCCGAAGGCGATGTTCAGCGGTGATCGGAGGGCCTGCTGTATGGCCCCCGGCTACACACAGGCCTGTCCAACTAGTGATTTATATGCAGATGCGTGGACCAAACGCCGATCTTTCGGGGCCCAAACCTGAGGGTCTGCTCGAGACCCATTAAAACCGCCCCACGCCCGAAATCGGGCCTCAATGGCGTAGGATTTGAATCCTGTTTATTCGTAGTTTGAATTTTTCGTCGCTCTTCTCTTCTCCTGTAATTTTCTGGGTCTTTTTTCCCCTTTTTTTCTCTTTCCTGATTCTTTTTTCAAATAAATAACTTTCTCACATTAATTCCCAACCGATCGCCACTCGGTTTATTATATACTCAAAGCCAAGTACCTATATACTCATTTTATTTCACCTATGGGTTACGATCATCGTGTCAACAGAGGCGTGGATAACTCGTGTCTAATTACAGGTTTACCTGCTGCACTTGCGCACGTTTCTTCGAGCGTTAGTAATTGATAATTAACCTTTCGTTCGGGGAATATCTGATCATCTTTTCATCTCTCTTTCTCTTTCAGATTTCTTATTACTTATGGTTCTTTTATTACACGCTTTGGATAAGCGACAGCTGTAATAAAAATGCATTCAATTTCATAAGGATCGTTATCTCAATTTAAAAAAGGGCCTTCTCTTCTCTTCTCTATTTTTTTTTTTGTTTTGCATCTTTTTCTTAGCTTCATCGTGGCCAGATCCTGTGTCGAATTGGATTTTCTTTGCACCTATACTCCGATAGATAGGACTCTTGTAAATCGATACCCGTGTTGTGTTAGGAAAAGAAAAAAAATTAGAAAAGGATCCTCAAAAATGACCGCAAAGTTTATTTCAAGTTGGGTTATTGTACGCCCTTGGTGCTCGGAACGTAGACAGATCTGCCCCGGGAGATTGTGAGTCCGCAGAAGTCAGTGACCCTTTACTGTCTGGACTGCGGTGCCAACTTCGGCCCTTTTCAACAAAGATGGGGATCGCAGGTCCTTAACTTTATTTCGCAACGGGGGCAAAAATTATACGCCCTTAAAATACAGTTTAAAAAATATTTTCTCAAGCGAGTTTGATCCCTCTTTAACTATTTCGCATCGGTCATTATTGCGTCAGTAAAATGTTTCGCATCTGCGGCAGGACAGCTGAATTAAACTAAATTAGAAAATTTCAGTCCCCTACGTTCATGAATAACGGATAATGTGAAATAAAACAAACACCGCATAAGCCCGGCCAAACTTCTCAGTTTTTGGAACTCAAGGCCCCCAGGCTTCTCCATTCCAGTCAA